>JARHVA010000188.1:1752500-2352500 GCA_037957365.1 Torreya grandis
TGTGCAATAGTTTTACTAAGTTTTCCTTGAGATTTTAAACTTTATAGGGTATTTACTATTGTTTTAATTTTTTTAGATATGATTTTTATGTGGGAATAATATATGTGATGTTTTTTCTCCTTGTTTCCCTAGCCTTTGTTCTCTTTATTTTGGGTGTGGTTAGAAAATTTCAAATGGATAAAAAAGAATGTATTCCTCCTCCTAACCCTAAAGAAGGTGATATCTACCATCCCTCTAACTAGGTCCATGTTATCAATACTTATAAGGGTAAGGTGGTCCATCCTATTGTACCTATCCTTTCTCAAGCCTATCCACCTCTCACATCCATTTTAGATGGTGTGTGTATTAATATTCAATACAAAGTACCTAGGGTTTATGCTTATGAAGTGATAAAATATCAAAACATCATTATGAGAAAGTTAATAGAGTCATTATAAAAGTAAAATCAATTTTTCAGTTCAAGGCTTACACCATTGGGAAATAATATTACATACATGCAAAATCCAAAACATGCTAGTGTTAATCATGTGTTTAAATCTTCATCAATAATGTTATACCCAACAAGGTTTCTTATCAAAATGAAAATCTAAAATATAATACATCTAAAATGAGTGATTCAAAAAGTGAACAAAATGATAATAAGAGTCCAAGTGAAATATTAAGATAAATTCTTTGGAAAAAAGTTATCTAACTACATCCTATACATTATATTAGAAGGTCAAAATACTATTGTGCATATCATAGGATGTATGGAAATCATATTGATTATTGTCTCACCTTGAAGAAAAAAATATAAAATATAATTGTAGCGGTGATCATATCATTGATACATCAATCAAGAAACCCACTCAAATTATGAGTACCTTTCCTAAAACACAAGTTCAAAAAGAATAAATATGGGTACTAAATAATAACTCAAACATAAAATAGTTTCAAATTCCAAACCTAGAACAATAAAATATTCAAAAAGAAAAATCAAACCAAGAAAAGGATACAAATCTACCTCTCAATAATGATACTAATCTATAAAAATAATATGGTTTTAGAAATCAATATTTATAAAATTTTGGTTATCATGGTCAAGGATTGGAAAACTGTGCATAAGGCATCACTTGTCCTATCTCTACATTCAATGATAATTATAAATAAGGATTAGGATATAGTGGTAATACTAATTCAATTTATTCAAAAATACATTTTGAAAATGTAAAAGAGAAATAACCTTGAAATTAGAACAAGTCAAAGAAAAAAAGACAAATATAAAAGGTAACATTAAAAAAAGATCAATGATTACATCAATTATTTAAAATAAAATTTCTAAAAAAATAGGTCAAAAAGTAAGATAAAATTGACAAATACAATGTTCCACATATGGATATAAAGGAGGAAAACACAAGCCTTTCTTTAAATCAGCCAAATTCACTACTCATATAGATGGTAAACAAAATTTAGATGAATAATTTGACAATCTTTATTCTTGTCCACTTAGAAATTTTCCACATAATCTATTCATAACTATAAGACCTAGTACCTATCGATTAAATCCAAAAATGAAAAATGAGAAACAAAATATAGACAATTGTAAACTAAAGATACCAAGTACAAACTTAAAAAAAGAGCATGCTACACTATTTGACTCTATTATGCATGCATACAACACATTTCATTTAGGATAGGTTATACATCTTTTTCTCCTCATAGATTATCATCCTCATATTGAGATATTTGGATAGATTTTTCATCTTTAAATACTCTATAACAACTAAAATGTTCATATTAATGCTACTTCCAATAAAATATAGAGAAAAAATGATGGGCTCTATCATCCCTTAATCCTATTACCTCTTTGAGACCACATAGTTAAAACATACATATGTAGATCATCACAAAGCCTATAACACCAGATATTACACCTATACATTCTACTCAACAATAACACTAGTATTATATACTATATTAAGAGTTTAGAGCATATCTATATGAGCATCCCTTAGATGGGATAATTGGATGGACTTTTCCTTTACCAATAAATTCAAAAAAAACATATATTAAATAAAATAGATAAACCTTCAAATAAATTCTAAAATACCAAAAAAATTAGTATATTCCTAGTTTTACTATTTATTATACATATGTTTTTTGTTCCATGTTAGTAGATAACATTCCTTTCCTATATACACATGTTTCTAGCTTCATTTGAGTGGGATACATGTAAACCTCGACATATGATATATGCTCATATAGATGTTGGGCCTTACCTCCCACTCACATCATAATTATGTTTAGGTAATCTACTTCTTTTGATCATGATACACCTAGGTTATATTATTATATGATCACTTTACACTATCATTTTTGAGCTTATATACTTACACATGCCTATATCCATACATATAACTTTCAAAATGTACTTGATATGTTATGTACTTAACATTTTACACTCACATATATTTAAGGATAGTTTGCATGTTCATGTTAGTTACTTATGTTCCATGTTTTAATTTATGCACTTCCTTGAATGTGTTCCTTTCTTTCTATTGTCTTACATTCTATTGCCTATTTGATCATTCAAATATTATCCATTGATTGTGCCCCCCATGTCTTTTATTTTCTATTTGGAAATTTGAATATGTCACTCTATATTGTATGTGGACATTTAAGTATGTCATTTCTATGTTTTTGTACATTTGACTAAGTCATGTCCCTTAGATTTTAAAACATTTAAACATGCCCCTTATATGAGGTCTCCTTGGACTATTTCTTTTTGCTTTAATTTTGAGTTTTATTATATGTGTGTTTGATTTCTTTTTGAACTTGTAATGTTAATCTCTATACATGTCCATTATATACATCATGAATATTAGGATTTATGTGATCACATACTATGTGCCTTAATTCTATATCTACATATACATGTTACTCATATATGTTATATGATCCATACACAACTTATACAGTTGTCTTATCCTTTTGAGGTAAGGTAACTACTAGATTATACTTCCCTTAACCTCAAAAGGATGGGCATATAAGTGGGAGCATGCCATAGAGTCATGAATTCTACATTTTCAAATTTTGAGATTTTAGTGGGGCATGTTATGAAAACATGTTATCCACATTTACACTAGTTCTTAGATTATTTAGATTTAGTGGGGGTGTATCATAGAAACATGTCCTCCACACTTGAACTAATTTCAAAATTCATTAGATTTCATAGTCATATGATTCAAATACATATTTTTGGAAACATTTTATACATTAAAACTATTATCATACCTATATTTTAGATTGATACATATATGAAGTGCATATGCCATGTAAAGGGCACCTAAAATTATAAAATCAAATCAATTTGCATATTTAAAATACTATTATGGACTATTGTCATACCTAAGATGGATTATTATCGAATCAATATACTATAATATTTAGTTCACCTTTGGAAGGTTGAGTTGATTAAATTGATCAATATTACCAAAATTATTTTTTTGACTTGATTATATCATCTAAATTTACTAGGATTATAAGTTGGATTTGATTAAATCATCCACCATCACTAGATATATAGTGTTAGTTGATTAAATTACTCAGACTCACCATATCATCCACATATTTGGGTTTCATGATTGAGATGAAACAAGCTTAATAGTTGTGTTACAACTCATATTTACACCAAGGATGGGGGCATGTGTCTTACAATCTCTCTCTCTCTCTCTCTCTCTATATATATATATATATATATATATATATATATATATATATATATATATATATATAGAGAGAGAGAGAGAGAGAGAGAGAGAGAGAGAGAGAGATTTTAAGACACATGCCCCCATCCTTGGTGTAAATATGAGTTGCAACACAACTATTAAGCTGGTTTCATGATTGAGATGAAACAAGCTTAAT
Source organism: Torreya grandis (assembly GCA_037957365.1). Lineage (NCBI taxonomy): Eukaryota > Viridiplantae > Streptophyta > Pinopsida > Cupressales > Taxaceae > Torreya > Torreya grandis. Next base: position 1,756,404 of record JARHVA010000188.1, read on the forward strand.
AGTTGTGTTGCAACTCATATTTACACCAAGGATGGGGGCATGTGTCTAAAAATCTCTCTCTCTCTCTCTCTCTCTCTCTCTCTATACATATATATAAGAAATTACATGTTTAGAATTATCATAATATCACCTTTAATGCTTCACAATGAGGCATCCTTTCAAATAAAATTGTTACAAGGAAATATGGTTGCATCAAAATAAAGGTGTATTCCTAACCATGGTTTTATTACTTTCAAGAATTTCAAATTCTTTCAAATTTAGATTTCATAAAATGTTTAAATATTGTAACATGATATTGGTTGTAGGTTAGTCACCAACAAAGCACTCAAGGTGGGATCACAAAAAGATGAGGTGTGTTATATACACCCATGTACACATTTCTTTCTTTTAAACTATAAATTTCATTACTAGATTAAATGAGGGGGAAAATTTAGATACTAAAATATGATTTATATAGTACCTCAGTCTTTTACACTTGAAAAATACTTATCATAATTATACCTTTCAGTTATAGACCCAACCATTATTGAAAGGCTTGCATTTACTATTTGATTATGACTAAATTGGTTATCTCTTAATCTAAAAATTATTATTATGATGACCATGACTTATTTACTATGCATAAATATCTAAATCTAATTAGTATCCTTCACTACTAGTTATGGATCTGTACCTATTTTCTATCACCCTAGACATTTTCATCCTAAACAAACACTTGCATCAATGCAAGTGTCCACTTTTCCTACAAAGTGTCCAACGCCAAAAATTAATCCAAATTTCAAAAGAAACATATCCTAAAGGTTGGCCTAAGTTATTTAGTGAGAGATACTTACAAAATGGATTGGTATATATATACAATCAACCCTCATTCACTCCTCACCTGGAAACACCTGAAAATCATATACAATTTATAAGGAAATATATTGTTTAACCCTAAATTAGATGTAAGAATCCTAACTTAGTCTTAATAGGGTAATGAATATAAAAATGATAATATACAAGGGTGATAATCATATCTATAGTAGGCTAATTAAATGATAAACTTAGATATAAACATACATTGAATTTATTATGCTCAAAATATGCTAAATATAGACAGTAAAACTACGCTATAAATATAAAAAGTACAACTAAGCTATGTAGGAAAATTCTAAATAAGGAATATAATTAGATAGTTTTGATGCTAACATAGTGTTGAAGCTAGAATAGGTAGAAAGCAATCTGGAAGAAGATTTTAGATTTGATGCTTTTGGATCTCTAGACACTAATGTTAGTCTGGGATGGTTGCATAGATGCTACTATCTGAGTTTGGCATGAGTGCCCTATACATAATACCTCTTGGAAAAGAATGAGACCACTTGGGTGCTTCTAGGTTTGACTTCACCTTCACTTTGGTGTATTTAGATTTGGGTCATAGACTATCACTCCTTATCAATTTACAAAACCTAGTTCTTTATCTTCATTATGACCTTGGGGAAAATGGGTTAGTAGGCACATGGTGATGAGTTGACCCCAAATACCCCTCTATCAGTGAGAATTTCATACATAACCAATACTTTGAATAGGGCCTCATACTAATGTATTTATCTTTTATGTGTTGGCTTGTGTGTTAATCATACAATATGTGCAAAATAATCATAATAAGGAACTAGCTTGTAACCTGGAAAATTAGGCTCTTGGGCTTCTCTTTTAGTAACTTAAACATGTATATGTATTTTACCTATGACTATAATAGAAATAGGAAAACTTTATTCAATTGAATACTTGATAGAGTGATTTTGATCATTTATCTTGGTCTCTTTGGTCTTTTGTAAGTGAGTAATGAGTGAGGCTTGATATTGTATATATATCTATCCATTTTGATAAGTAAATCACATTAAAAAACTTAGTTCAACTATTAAGATACATTTTATTTAAAAATTAGATGAATTTAGGGCGCTTGACACTTGCATTAGGTCAGGACCCTAATGTAAATGCTAGTTTCTATTAGGACTCAAGTATAAGTGTGACACACATGTGAGTGTAGGAATAACTAAGTATGCCATCCATCAACATGGAATTAACACAGATGTCAAGAATCTAATAGAACATGTAGGTGCCAAAAATGTTTTTAGGATTTTTGAATGTTTTTTTATTTTTTCATATTTTTGGAATATTTGAAGAGACTACTCTATGATATCAATAAATATATGTTCAGAAGTATCTCCCCCACTTAGTTCTTGACAAACTTAAGTTTTATCTTTTACATCATTTTCATCATGATTGTATAGGTTGAAAAGGTACATAACATGTTCCTCTTCACATTTAACATGTATAGTATATGAATTAATGTTATCTTTTAGAATATGTATTAATTTCCCTTCATGAGGAAAGAAATACCTTGTTGATTTATATCAATGTTTAATTCCATTCGATATAGCCAAAGGTTTCCTAATGTAAATGTATATGGAGATGTGGTAGGCATAACCTGAACTTGTGTTTAAATTAATTTATGAACACAAAAAATTGTTATTATTATGTTGCCTAAGGAGTCTTTCAAAACTCCTCTATTTTGTAGGTTTGTTAGATTTAAGCCAATTTGTTGTAAGCATCTTATAATGTAAGTAGTTTTTGCTTATATAGGATCAATATGGTTATGTCAAAAATAAGCAGCACCCATGTATAAGGTAATTGTTAAATCTTGTTGATGTGGATGATTTTTTTCTTGTTCACTTTGATATTATTGAATAAGATATGGAACTTGGATTGTCCCCATATTAAGTAACATTTGAAAATTGGTCATATAAAGATTAGGAATACCACATTTTTGTTCACAATGTTCCTTAGGTAAGTTATCTCCATCCTTTGTGTGAGGGATAAAACTTTTGTATTTGGAGGGAGATATGATAAGTTACATTGAATAAGTAATTATTAAGGAAACATATCTATGCAAATCATTATATAAATGGGTAAATGACTCATATTTTTTATGCAATGCTCTTTCCTTTAATGGGGAAAGAAGGCCTCTACTAATGATAAAATGAAATTTCAAATTTGAGCTTTTAAATGCTATCTCATATGATGTACTTTTGAATTGAATAGTATAATTTTAAGGGATTCATCATCACATTTTTTTAAATTATGCAAATTCTCTAATATAAGTTTTGACACCTTATGGATATTGAAAGCCATTAAGAATACATCTTCCAATTATAAAAAATTGGTTAATGAACCCTTTGGTAAACTATAAAACCAATTTTGAGCCTCATCTGAAATACTCATTTGGAAAACCTTTAGTAATAGTTTGTCATCTTGTGCCCATTAACCAAAATAATTTACATAGTTAATCATGTGGTTGAATGGATCCCTTTATCTCAAAAAAAGAGGTAAATATAGAAAATTAAATTCTTGTGGATAAGGATATTAAAGTATACATTTTTCAAGAGGTTGATTATTCAATGAGGTTATATTTTCATTATTATTATGGAAATACATTTGCATTTGAATTATATAAAATTCATTTTGAATATCCTCAATAGTGGTCATCATAGACATAAGATATTCCATGGGAATAAAGGTGCTTGTCATAGGTGTTATCATTAGTTATAACCCACCACCTTATTTGAATCTAGGCATATGAGTATCATCAAATTTATTTATAAAAATTACAAGTTCACAATCACTAAATGTATGATAACTTGGTAGTGGTATGGGATCTTTGAACTTTGGTACTTTTGGTATGACAATTTGATCTTGAATAATCTTTAGGTGAGGTCCCTCTTTTGGTATAGAATTTGTTTATAATGAATGTATGAGGGAACCATCATATTTTATAAGGGGAATATTATTTGGGAATGTAGGAATTATTAGGGCGTGAATTAATATTATTAAAATCATGTCCCCCTTATAGTTTATTTGTAAATTAGTCATTAATTTTTTATGTATTTGCCTGAATTTTTAGCAATCAAATGAAAGAGCCTCTTGGTCATATGTACCCACTTGTGTGGTAAAATATGCATGAAGGACATGCTTAGATGACTTGCATTGTTAGGGCCTCATGGAAATTTATAAAAATATTAAGCCTTTATAAGATGCATTATATGAATAATCAGTTGAGACATACCTTGCTCATGTTTTCCAAATTCTTGGCCTTTGTATCCATATTTAAAAAAATATCAAAGACCAAAATATATTGATGGTTGTGTAGGGAGTATGGGTAAAGGATATTTATATTTGTTAATATGGCTCAACTCATCTCTTATAATGGTGGGAGTAGTGCTTTATTAAAGGGATAAAAAATACCACCATTTAAGACTTTGAGATTAGGTACTTTAAAATTTAGGTCGATACAAGAGTAATCAATTTTTACCCCTTATTTGATAGAAAGTTGGAGAGTTTCATAATAATATTCATCATAACAATCAATATCATCCATGATAATATATATGAAGTAAATAAATATTACGACAAAGTGGGTAATAATCATCCTATAGGGTATGCTTAGGAAGAAGTGATATTTAAAGATCGGGTTCACCAAATGTTTAACCCTAAATTAGATGTAGGAATCCTAACTTGGTGTTAATAGGGTTAATAATATATAGTGACACTACATAAGGGCTATAATAATATCTACAATACGATAATTTAATTCTAAAACTTAGATATACACATAAACTAAATTTGTTATGCTAAGAATAGGATAAGTATATAAAGTGCAACAAATATATGTATGGGAATGAAAAAAAAGTAATATACTTAGCTGGTTCTGATGACAACATAGTGTTAGATATAGAACATGCACAAATCATTCTACAAAGATATTTTAAAATAATCACCAGATTTTGGATTTGACACTTTTGGATCTTTAGGCACTAACATTATCTTGGGATGGTTGTATTGACACTACTATATGGGTTAGACATAAGTGTCTTGTATGAAATGCCTATTAGAAAAGGATGTAACCACCTAGATGCTTTTGGGTTTGACCTCACCTTCACTCTAGTGCAATAAAATTTAGGTTATGGACTATCAGTACTTATGAATTTGAAAAGCTTACTTATGCATCTTCATTGTGACCTTAAGGAAAAATGGTTTAGTGGGCACATGGTGGTGATATTTAACCAAAGACACCTCTATTAGTGAGCAATCCTACATAGTCAGTTATTTGAAGAGGGCATCATAATTATGTAGTTATCCCATACATGTTAGGTTTTGTGTGAATCATACAATATGTGCAAAGCAAGTATAATAATGACCTAGATTTTAACTTGGAAAATTAGGTTCTTGGGTTGTTCCTTTAGTACTTAAAACATGTAGATGTGTTGTACATATGACTGGGGTGAAAATAGGGAAGATTTATTTAGTTTAATGGTTGATAGATTGATTTTGATAAGTTGCTTTGGTCTCTTTATTATTGTTATATGTGATGAATGAATGAGGGCTGAAATTATATTTATATCAATACCTTTGGATAAGTAACTCACATTAAAACACTTAAGCTAACCATTAGGATATGTTTCATTAAAAAAATAAATGAATTTTGGGTACTAAACATTTACATTAGGTCAGAACACTAATGTCGATGCTAATGTCTATCCTAGGCATTAGTGTCAAAGGAGAAAAAAAGTAGGTACAAGTTTAAAATTTGTAGAGATGGAAGATAAGTACATTTTAAGAATTCTGGGCAAGATATAAGGCTTAGGTCATCAACATAAAACTACTCATACTAAGAGATATAGGCCAAGGGGCACAAGATAGAGTAGATGTAAGACTTTTAGAAGTGGGAAAAGGTTCAAAATTGAGAGGAATAACAAAAGTATAAATTTTCCAAATGTACAAGAACAAGGTTATATATAAACCATAAATATCATCTACATATAATAAGTATCACTCAATCAATCATTTAAGTGATAAAACATACCCTATTCATCTATATTTCCATATCAAACACAAGATAAATATTTCCATAGGTTTGAAGCATTCAAAGAGTATCTGATGAGCCATATTTTTGAAGTTACAAGATAGGTTAATGCATGTCTTTGATTATCATACATTACATCCTTATGATCACAGAAGCTAACACATTAGGGAGAATTAAATAAGCTTAAGGCCCTTTTTTGAGTATTGGATATATAAGAAATACCCATTGATATAGGGGTCCTTAAGGAAGCTCGACACTGTGAGTCCACTAACCCATTTTTTCACAATCACTCCAAGGGTGAAGAGCTAGTGTTTGATCATTTTACAAAGAGAAACAATATATGTGCATGATATGAATACATTAGGTGATAAAAAACCCATACGGATATAGTTTTTCACATCTAGATCTACTCAATATTATATACATAAAACTAATGGTAGGGTTAGACACCTATGTTGACAAAATTATCCAAATATGATGCAAGCATTTGAGGCCACAAAAATACTATTTATAGAATATAATGATTGTTACATGATCATTTTTTATTCCACTTCTATCCTATTCTATACTAAACTTGTATGTTCATAGTAGACCAACTAAGTATAATTTATTTCTAATTCATTTTAATATCTATCGATAATTGTAATTTATTATTTTTAGCAATCTCATTTGTATAAATTTAGAATACTATTTGTCTAAGTTTTCTAGTAATTAGCCTAATTATTAGATTAGTTTACCACCTCTATTTAGAATTTAATATAATCCCCTTAACTCTAAATAACCACATATCTACATTTTGGGTTAAACACTAGCATTAGATAAGTGAAAACTTAAATTGAACAAGGACATGTGACAAATGAAAGAAAAGAATAGTGAGTGAAATATCAAAATCAACTATTGTGCTAAAGTAATTTATAGGAAAACATGACCATCTAGAGAGATAAATATGATGGTAGATACAGTGTGGTAAATAATGGTGATGGGAGTTTATGAGGAAGGCCTAGTTGTATTCTCTAAGGTATTACAATGTAACTCAAAAACATAAAAGCCAATAGGCACTATAAATGAATGATATGAGTCAAATATAAAATAAATAGATAGAATATGGGAATGTAAAGAAGAGGGATATGATTAGATACAAATAATATCCATTAAGAGAATATTAGGGAAGATGCAATGGAGATAAAAGGAATACAAGGTACCATAAATGTGATTTATAAATCCTTAATAAAAATAGGACAATCTAAATGTTTGGGCAAGGCTAAAGGATGTTGACATCAAGGAATTAGAAAATCCCACATATCAAGTGCAAGTTTGGGATAAAAAATGAAGTATATATATCACCACATGAAGGTAACATGCATAAAAATTAAATGGATCCTACCTTACCATAATGTGTTCCCCTCTCTTCAAGATCCCTTATAAAGTCATTTGTCTACTTTGAAGATTAGGTACTTGTATGAGAAAGTTGGTGGCACTAGAATGTAATAATATAGATAATGATGTAATGATACCTCCTACCCTAGTCTATTAAACTCTAATGGACCTTAGATATATTATGAGGCTAATTGTGGAGTTTGAGCTTCAACTAGGATAGGAGATGTGCCAAACTGATCATGTCTTTTGATGTGATATGAGTTTTAAGATTTGATTTTCCTTGTAACATTAAATTTTATTATTTTTTGGCCTTTTATTATTTGGTATTTTTTTATTTTCCTCCTTTATATGGATTTGGAAAATCTAAAAATGGGTGATAAATATTACTATCACAAGATATATTACACTTAGTCTCTAGGTAGGAGCACATGAATACCATGGTGGCTAAATACTCATAGACATACACCATGAGAAAGAGTGCAATATTAAAACTTAACTAAGTGTGCCTCAATTCAAAGAAAAGGGAAATATGGGGATCATGGAAGATCTATCCATTCAAAGAGGTGATACAATGAATAATATGCTTGTATCTAGCCACGAGAAGAGATAAATTTACTTTAGAAGTTGTTATAACTAATTTTAGTACCCCTCACTTGAAGTTGTAATTTCTCAAATTCTCAAATATGATGGCTTGAGCCATGAAATTTAAGCTACTTGATGGGGGCCAACTTGTTTGCATATACTTAATACTTATTTCCTATGTGTATGATTAATATGTGATATAATGATATGTTGATTGATTTTAAAATTTCATAACATCATTTAAGTGAATCAAACATTATATATAATTTTTATCATATTTTTGTAAAAATAATCATTTTATATACATTTAAGATTGAAATTGAGTCTTGGAACTATCACAGGAATTTGAGTATCTATGGATAATATGGAAAATATAGTTACAAGCCAATGGCCATTTAAATGTGATGATATTATTTCAAATATTTATTCACTAGTGAATATGTTTCAATAGTGTGAATTTTTCATTGTATTTATTACACCTTGAGTCTCTTTGGCTCAGTTTCACATACTAGTTGAAGTTGGTGATTATAGTTGATAATATAAATAATGGCATGTACATTCATTATTCAAGTTTTGAATTGATAGTGGACTATGTTATGAACTTATGATTTCTATATGACCTTTATATTATTAATTTATATGATCTTAGAGGTTATTCATGAGATATCTTGAATAATGTTTTTATGGTGACCTAGGTTTCCATAACATTTTAATGGTCATGTTTTTATTAGCAAGATGTTTTTGTTTTTTAGGGGGGTGGTATTTGAGGCATTTATTTTTGATGCATTGGAAATTAAATCCAAGGATATAATGATATTTTGTTGTACATTGGAAATATAGGTATCTAAATTTTAGTAACTATGTTGATTTTTATTATTGATAAATAAGGGTGGTTGAGGATATAGTATTAGACAAATTTGTGTTAGCTAAGTTTATTTAGTGGTCATTGAATTTGTTATTTAACTTTGGATTATTTAATTTATATAATATTATATTACCCACAAATTTTAAGGACATGTTATCCATAACTACATTAATTCATGCATTGGGAACTAGTCCACCATAAAAGTGATAATTACTGTTATGTGATACTCACTTGACTCAAGATCTTTGCAAAAGGTAGATCCTAAAAATTTTGTTTTGGAAGCTGAATGAGGTAATTTATCTTGGAATCATTTGATTCAATGTGATCATATTTATTGGCAAGCATGGAAATTAGTCTAATGTGTTTTTTGATGAGATAAAACACACATTGGTTGATGAATATTGATATTTTCCATTCATTTACTTTGCATGTTTTTTGGTTGATACATCATATCCATTTAGTCATTTAAATGATGTGTTAAAATGGAAATTTTAAAAAGTATTGTTCATTAGGAATAAGGTTATCAATTTATTCAAAATATTTGATAATGCCTAAGTCAATCTATTACATGTAAGTATTATTTTTTAGTCTATGTATTTATTTGAATAAATGAATGACATTTTGAGCCAAGACTTTCATAAAATCATTTTATTAAAAATAAAATGAATTATTTTTTGTTATATATAGTCAAAGATATAAAAATATACTTCTTATGCATTTTAAGATGAAGTTTTTAGGTTTTGTGCATACAAATTATCTAAGAAAGAAAATAATAGTTCACTATTTTGCATTCTTCCTAATTTCATTTCATAGTCTTTATGTGTTTGATAAAATGTTAGGATAAATTTGATAATAATTATTATGATGCATTGCATCTAATACAATATTTAGTTTTGTATTCAAATGGTAGTAAAAAAATAATCACTTTAAAGGATTAATTTTAAGGTTCTTATGGCCATATGTTGGTGTACAAGTGGTTATCCTTGTTTGCATTAATGCTTGACAAAATTATCTTGTGTCATAAATGGTGAAATTTTTTAATGGTTATTTGTTAGTGAATGCATAAGTCTCTCAAATATTAAAAACTTGGATACATTGCATCAAAAGTAAACATTGTTTGGTTCAAATATTTTATTTATTCATATAGTTTTTCCTTTGTTCATTATTTTTCCTACAGTCTAAAGGTTTCATTTAAATAGATTCTCAGATATGGAATTTGAATAATTCAAATTCTTAAAAAAACCTCCACTTTAATTTTGATACTTGCATTCAAATCTTAAGTATTTGTTAGAATATAAAGTGTAAAGATGAAGTTTTTTGTAAATTACACGATTTTTTCTCACTTGGGAAAGACACGTCAAATGATGCATTTATTGTCTATTATAAGTGATGAGCATATTTTATAAAGTCATTTAGCTTTAGTATAGTTTTATAAGTATGTATTATGTTTTGGTGAGCTATTTCTTTTAAAGGAATTTCATCTATCTAAAGGCATCTATGATCATACAAATTTAGATGAATATTTCAATGCCCAATTGTTATTGAAATATAGATATTTCATTTATAAAATGGGAAATAGTATGTGTGTAAAGACCATTTTTTAGAATGATTATTTATATCTAAATATGTTCATCTAGTGTTGTGATAAGTTAAGATTTTATTTCACTAAAAATTATAAATTTAAGGTTTTCTGAGTCTTTCTTTGAAACTTGTCAATAAAGACTATGTTAGGTTGGACTCTAGACTCAAGGAAAACTATCAAAAAATGTTTGGATTAGAGACAATATCAATAGAGTGGTGTTACTCCCTCACAAAGAAGTCACCATGATGATAATTTTTAGGGTTATAGGGATACCAATACCTTATCTCGACCTTTCATTGTGGAATCCATGTTTCTATTCATTTTGATGTGAATGATCTAATTTTTTATATTTTTTTGGATAATATAACATTTTCCTCTTTTAATGTGTAATGTAATATTTTTAATAGAGTTCTGAGATGAGCCACTTAGCAATCTCATGCATTCAGAATAAGTACACTAATTGAATATTCTCAACACATGCATACAACTCTTGATTCTATACCTAAAAATAACCCTATTTTTAATCATGATGAGTTCTTTCCTAAACTTAACCTTAATATTAATAATCCTAATACTCCATTACCTATTTTATCTAGGCCTATTAAATCTACTCTTAATAATTTTTCATCAACTAGAAAGAAACGTATTGGTACTCCTACATCCCAACATATGGTCACTCAATTGCTGAATAAGGTCAAAATTGAAGAAGATGATGACTATGGTGAAACCAATAGGATCAAGTTACTTGATTCATCACTAGAGTATACCGAGTATTAAATAGATAAGGGAACCCATTTGATAGATTTAGTTTCTGAGGGTGATTCTAATTGGTAGTATTTGAAGTATAATGATTTTTGGTTATGTTTGGTTTTAATGTTTATTATTCATATAATAGTTTCCTATAAATTTTGTATTTCAGTTATACACTCCTTTGACATTGGATTTAAGTATTTTCACTTTGTTAGCATGATCAATTTTGGTAGTGATGGTTTGAAATACTTTGTAGTGATATATTGGATGTTCATAACATTTATTTGGTTATCATTTTGATCATGATGTTGTTTAGATGATGTTAAGATGCTTTATGGATGATGATGTTTATGAATTGTTTAAATGTTTAACATAATGTTATCGATTATTTGATTATATGCACATGTGTTAGTGATGTTAAATAAGCTGTGAGGGTCCTCACCCATTAGATAATGTTATATTGGTCTATATTAAATTTTATTTCAAATCTCATGAACTTTATTAATAGTTTCAAAATATAAAGTTAAGTTATAAACTTTATAACTTATAAAGTAATTAAATTTAAAAGTTAATTAACCTTGTAACTATAATTAACTAAAGGTTAGTTACAACTTCGAAACATATCTTCCTTTAACAAGGATGCTTTATAAGTATATAAGAAGGACATAAAGAGAGGAGAGAAAACACACATGTACCAAGAAATATTTGAGTCAACTTACACATCTTTATTCTTTTTATGAAACATCTCTTAGATCAATCATCACTTTCAGATATACCGATAACATCTTATCTAATGGTGAAGTTTTTTGCTTTAATAATGCATGAACATCTGGGTTTTAATGAATGATTTATAATGGATTATCAAATTTTTTAGGTATTAATTCCTTTTATGATTTCAAATACATGGTCATATGTGCAGAAACCATTGTAATTCATCTAAATAATGATGAATACTTCATACTTTATAAAAAATTATCATACTTTCATGATTGTATAATGATTTTTCAGTTGATGATATGATTTTAATTAGTATGTATATAATATTTTTCTCAAATATATTCATCTTACTTCTGAATTTTTAAGTTCAAGTTTCATACTTTACTAGTTTAGTTTCTAGTTTCTTACCCTTTAGTTTTGATTTTATTTTTTGATTTGTTTTTAGAGTAGTTTCTTGATTTATTTCTTAGCTTAGTTGATATTATCTAGCTTAGAAAATTTAGTTATTTTTTTGTTAAGATTTAATCTTTATTTTCAACTATGAATAGTTTTATGTTTCCAACAACTTGCAATTATGTACTTTTTAGATTTATAACTATTATAAATAGTTTTGAATTTAATTTATTATCTAATATTTGATAAATAGTTTCTAATTGATTATTATTTTAATATTTTATTGACTTTAACTTATTAGATTTTAATCATGGTATCAACTTAGATTGATCTTAGTAATGTTTATTTACATTTAGGTGTTGTTTATTTCTTAATTATCTTAAATTAGATTGATGTTAGTTGTAGCTAGTGTTTATTTATTTTTATTTTGTCTTCATTTTATCTATCTTTCCTTTGGTTTATTATGTTACTTTTATTTTGGCCTATTTTAAATATATTGTGATGTTAAATAATTAATTATGAAACATCCTTGTTAATTTAAAAAGATAAGAATCAAATTTCTTTTCTTCTAGTGAATGTCTCTTCCATATGCTCTGCTTTGTTAGATGTAGATTAGAAATACAAAAGAGGTTATTTAAGTTGTTAGTGAATGAAATAAAAAAAAACTTGAAGAAATAAAATTTAAATCCTAATCCCTAGGTTGAGATATATGGAAAAAAAGTAAAAAAAAATTAGAAGACAAAAACAATGTTTATACCTCTTTTTAAGATTTGATTGAGAACTAGTTTGAAGAGGTTGAGCTTGGATAGTAGGCTATGGAGTCTTTCGAAAATTCTTTTTTATGTGTGTTGGAATCACCCTTCCTTATATACACTTGATTATTGGCTTGGATTGGTATAAAATTGGTTGAATCTCCTTATATAATTTAACAAAGTAAGTTTACATGAAGAAGTTTATCTATAATGGCTAAAATCCTTTGTATTTATAGATTTTTTAGATATTTGTGAACCATTGATCTAATATCAAGATTACTGGTGGAGGATGAGTTCTCAAACTCATTATTTCACACATGGAGTGTGTAAGATATGTCATTTAAGACCTTTTTGGATTGTGTAAGACATGCTATAAGAAAAGTGTGGTCATTAGTCCTCTTCGAGTGTATAAGAGGGGTGTAAAAAGAAGAGTGTGTAAGATCTTTCTTACACTCCTATTTCCCATTAAATTCCTTGAGTGAAATCACCTACATGAGGAAATAATTATATTTTAGTTTTAGTAAAATAGATAATTTTCAATTCATGGTTTTCTATTAGAGGAATACTAGGCTAATTAATCAAGGTGATTAATTGGTTATTAGGAGAATGGTATAATTTGAAATATTTATATGTCAATCAAGTATTAAATTAATTATATTGTGAAGACACTTGCAAAGGGTCAGCTTGATTCAGGATGCACTAGATAATATTAATGATGTAATATGATCCATTACCCTAATTATGGATGTGTTATTGTGATTTTGTGTTAAATGATAGTTGTGCAAGTAAATTAGGTCTATTAGTTATTTTTGGATAAATTTTAATGTAATTATTGAAATTCAACCTTGATTATGATTTAGACATGGAAGTGATTAAAATTAAGTTTCTACATCTTTCCCCTATTTGAGAAGGTGTTGTGAGACACTAGCCACAATAACTTCTTTTCAAAGAATGAAAAAATCATTAAGAAGAAATTTGATAATGATTGAATAATGATGTCTTCACTCTTATATTTTAGATTTATGTGTTGATAAACCCAAATTAATGCCCCAAAGGGTGATTGATTATCCCTAAATGCCCCCTCAAGGGAACGATCGAGGAAGAATGAAAAATGGTGAGCCCTTGAAATAAAGTAGAATCCATAGCCGTAGGAGAAAGAGTTCTATAAGAAGGGGTAATGTTGAAGAAAATGGGATGAAAAATGGTTAAAATAGCTAGAAAGGGGCCTTTGAATAAGAATACAATGGTTTGATATGATTATGTAAACTAAAAAAGAGATACGTGTTAATTTGAAAACTAATATATATATATATATATAGTTATTCATGCTTGATAAATGCTTATGAATATTTATATATAATCATTTGTTGATATGTATCATAAGTAGCATATAAATTAGGCATGGGATTCAGTGATCTTATTGAAGGATAGTAGATAAGGATATCTTTTGATGCAACATTGTTTGTGATAATTACAACTAGTCATTTTTGATATAACACCTAATTATATGCACCATGATATGAAACACCATGATGACCAAGCCACAATTTTCATAAGGACTGACCCTCTATCTAATAGATAATTTAAAATAACACATGAATGATAAAAAACATGATGGCAACATTGAAGAATGTCAATGAATTCACTTAAAGTAAAACTAAGTTATATGGAGCACCATGATGAGACCCTACTAGCATAATTGTCATGTCCCCTTTTTCATGGACATTGACAGATTTGATGATTGGCCTATTATATGACCTTCGTAGGCTAATATGATGGATAGAGGGTCATAATGGAGCTTGGCTCGACTTTGATTCACAGGATTTCTATATTTGATTTTCATTCAGGGTATTTCAGACACATTTGGCCTAAGCTCCTACTTTTTAGGGATATTTGACATGCAGCGGAGCGGCCTTATTTTGGTATGGTCATGTGCAGAATCACTCCCTGATTCACCTGCTTCGATCGGTTCGAGGATCTGACGTATATTGAGGGAGATATTAATATTTGATTGATTTAATCAAATATTAATTATTTGGTCTCATTAATAATTAATAATTAATTATTAATTATTTGCTCTAATTTTAAATTAGAAACCCTAATGCTAATTTAAGAAAACCCTAATTAGGGCAAGCATATCTTTTGAGGGTATAAGGGTTTCACATGGAGGCCATTATTGATTATGCATAGATTATTGATTATTGAAAATTGAAGTAATTCTTCTGTGAAGACTGAGCCAAGGGTTCCAGGATTCCATCGCAGTGAAGAACGTTCCCTCTTCATTGTGTGTGATTTAGAGGCTGTGAGATATCAGCTGATTTATTGCCAAATTGAGAGATAGCTTCATCCAGAAGTTATCACAGAGATACAGATCTGAGAGATAGCTTCACCCAAAAGTTATCACAGAATTCCAGGGTTGAGAGATAACTTCACACAGAAGTTTATCACAGAGCTTTCCAGGTATTTTCTTTATTTAGTTTTGATCTAATAAGTTATACAGAGATAGATCTTGTGTTAGAAGCTATATTCGTGAGATCAGGGTATTCAACTATCAGGGGTTAAGAAGAGACAGGTTGGCAGCCGTACCAAGTCCGTACAGGTTCGTACAGATCAGTGCAGGAACCGACCTCGGCAGACAGAGGGTTTCAGTGACCGACATCGGTCGACTAAAGACCGACGTCGGCAGAAAGCCGACTGACAGTGACCGACGTCGGCGATATATCGACCGACGATGGCGCCTGTGTGTCGACACAGAAAGGCCGAGACTTCCAGAATTGCAAGTTATTTCCCAGTTTGCATGAATTCAGGGTTTTTAAGACCATATTTTAATATTCTTTTATTTGTATAACAGAGACTCAATTGTGTAATCGTCCAGAAGAACAAGTAATGTGATCTTTAATTGCTATTGAGAGATTATACTGTGATTTGTGTATGCATGTTTGAATCTATTCTGCAAGTTTGTATCTATGATCAGAGCTTTATGAGTTTATATATTCCCTGTTTGAAGGGGATATTACAGTGGTATCAAAGCTTTGGTCTTTGGTATCATAGTTTTGTGTCTTTCATATATCTCTATTGGTAGGGGATATTACAGTGGTATCAGAGCTTTTGTGCAGATAAAGGAGCCCCTAAGTAAGGGACATTACAGTGGTATCAGAGCTAAATTCCTGCCATCCTGTTGGGCACATCAGAGCTAAATTCCTGCCATCCTGTTGGGCACATCAGAGCTAATGTCTTGCCATCCTGTTGGGTAGCTTGGGTAAAGTATCATGATGACTTCATATACTCAGAGTCGATGGGACTATGATATGAGGAAGTTGAAACTAAGTTTGAAGAGGTTGAATGAATCTCTTTCATATCCTACATCCAAAAACAAACCCGCACGGTATATGACAGCGAATGAGGAGTGGGAGTTAGTACCACCTCGAATTCAGAAGTTGCTGCCTTTTGATCGCTTTGTTAAGCATAGGAGAGAGTACTACAGATCACTTCGACGAGAGAGTAGCATGTCCCATGATTATTATGATTATGAGATAGGAGATAGTGAAGATGAGGATGAGTTTGATGCTTGCACTCAGAGTGTACAGGTGTGCTCAGATGTTAGTGCACTGAGGGTTGATGATCTCTCAACTATGGCAGAGATTGTAGCAGAGTCCCAGGATCTTATTATTGTAGATGATACTCAGGAGAATGCAGTGGACAGTTTTGAGGACTTAGTTTCACCAGTTGTTTCTTTCTGTATGGAAGAGTTAGACAGTGATGCTATAGTTGTTGATACTCCATCTGTTGATATGAGCTTTGACGTTGACCATTTGTATATTGAGGTGGTTGGTGATGAGTACATTCCTGCAGTTGTTGCTGAGGAGCATATTGCTGAGGCTGATACACATATACGGGATTTGGATCTTGCTGATTCTGATGAGTTTGAGATACCAGTGGAGTCATGTCTCCAGATTGATTATTCTCACACGGATGACAGTGTGGTACAGTTGGTTGTGCCTCCTTTACAGAGAGATCAGTTGGAGTGTGTGGGGGAGTATGTTGATGCTTCCACATATAATTTCTACTGCACTGAACCATTCATGGAGTATTTGCTGGATAGCGCAGGTGTTCATCTGGACTCACATAAGATGACAGAAGGTGTTCTTGTCCGAGGTTCTAGTGCTATTAGCAGATTGGGTGAGGAGATTTTACGAACCCTTTCTACTATGTTACCTTACAGGGATGTTGAGGTGATGTTTGTTGAGCCGAGATTGGAGCCATCCATTGAGTCCCAGTTTGGCAATCATGTGCCAGTAGCAGAGTTTGGGGGTTCTTACCAGCATCATACGGTGAGGTATGCTCCTTATTTTTCTTTGCATCTAGAGATTAGTTTTGGTGTCAGTGATTCAGATACCAATAATTGTCATATCCACGGTCCAGTTGGATGTGAGTATCAGTTAGATAGGGACTTGAATTTTGACAGAGTTGATATTTTAGTTGGCTTGAGTCCCTCAAAGTGGTTTCTTCTACCGGCACCTACAGTTGATCTTCAGATAGTTGTTTGGGTATTGAGTGCAATTTTTCAGTTGCTGATTTTGATACTGTTGATGCTGTTGATGTTGATGGTTTATTCACATGGATTGATTGGTGACATGATGGTTGTTACACAACTTTTTCCTTGGGATCCAGGTGGATCGAGTAGTTCATTGTTTCGAGATTGCTTGAGGACAAGCAATTTTCGGAGGGGCGGATTGTCATGTCCCCTTTTTCATGGACATTGACAGATTTGATGATTGGCCTATTATACGACCTTTGTAGGCTAATATGATGGATAGAGGGTCATAATGGAGCTTGGCTCGACTTTGATTCACAAGATTTCTACATTTGATTTTCATTCAGGGTATTTCAGACACATTTGGCCTGAGCTCCTACTTTTTAGGGATATTTGACATGCAGCGGAGCGGCCTTATTTTGGTATCGTCATGTGCAGAATCACTCCCTGATTCACCTGCTTCGATCGGTTCGAGGATCTGACGTATATTGAGGGAGATATTAATATTTGATTGATTTAATCAAATATTAATTATTTGGTCTCATTAATAATTAATTATTAATTATTAATTATTTGCTCTAATTTTAAATTAGAAACCCTAATGCTAATTTAAGAAAACCCTAATTAGGGCAAGCATATCTTTTGAGGGTATAAGGGTTTCACATGGAGGCCATTATTGATTATGCATAGATTATTGATTATTGAAAATTGAAGTAATTCTTCTGTGAAGACTGAGCCAAGGGTTCCAGGATTCCATTGCAGTGAAGAACGTTCCCTCTTCATTGTGTGTGATTTAGAGGCTGTGAGATATCAGCTGATTTATTGCCAAATTGAGAGATAGCTTCATCCAGAAGTTATCACAGAGATACAGATCTGAGAGATAGCTTCACCCAGAAGTTATCACAAAATTCTAGGGTTGAGAGATAACTTCACACAGAAGTTTATCACAGAGCTTTCCAGGTATTTTCTTTATTTAGTTTTGATCTAATAAGTTATACAGAGATAGATCTTGTGTTAGAAGCTATATTCATGAGATCAGGGTATTCAACTATCAGGGGTTAAGAAGAGATAGGTTGGCAGCCGTACCAAGTCCGTACAGGTTCGTACAGATCAGTGCAGGAACCGACCTCGGCAGACAGAGGGTTTCAGTGACCGACATCGGTCGACTGAAGACCGACGTCGGCAGAAAGCCGATCGACAGTGACCGATGTCGGCGATATATCGACCGACGACGGCGCCTGTGTGTCGAGACAGAAAGGCTGAGACTTCCAGAATTGCAAGTTATTTCCCAGTTTGCATGAATTCAGGGTTTTTAAGACCAGATTTTAATATTCTTTTATTTGTATAACAGAGACTCAATTGTGTAATCGTCCAGAAGAACAAGTAATGTGATCTTTAATTGCTATTGAGAGATTATACTGTGATTTGTGTATGCATGTTTGAATCTATTCTGCAAGTTTGTATCTGTGATCAGAGCTTTATGAGTTTATATATTCCCTGTTTGAAGGGGATATTACAGTGGTATCAGAGCTTTGGTCTTTGGTATCATAGTTTTGTGTCTTTCATATATCTCTATTGGTAGGGGATATTACAGTGGTATCAGAGCTTTTGTGCAGATAAAGGAGCCCCTAAGTAAGGGACATTACAGTGGTATCAGAGCTAAATTCCTGCCATCCTGTTGGGTACATCAGAGCTAAATTCCTGCCATCCTGTTGGGCACATCAGAGCTAATGTCTTGCCATCCTGTTGGGTAGCTTGGGTAAAGTATCATGATGACTTCATATACTCAGAGTCGATGGGACTATGATATGAGGAAGTTGAAACTAAGTTTGAAGAGGTTGAATGAATCTCTTTCATATCCTACATCCAAAAACAAACCCGCACGGTATATGACAGCGAATGAGGAGTGGGAGTTAGTACCACCTCGAATTCAGAAGTTGCTGCCTTTTGATCGCTTTGTTAAGCATAGGAGAGAGTACTACAGATCACTTCGACGAGAGAGTAGCATGTCCCATGATTATTATGATTATGAGATAGGAGATAGTGAAGATGAGGATGAGTTTGATGCTTGCACTCAGAGTGTACAGGTGTGCTCAGATGTTAGTGCACTGAGGGTTGATGATCTCTCAACTATGGCAGAGATTGTAGCAGAGTCCCAGTATCCTATTATTGTAGATGATACTCAGGAGAATGCAGTGGACAGTTTTGAGGACTTAGTTTCACCGGTTGTTTCTTTCTGTATGGAAGAGTTAGACAGTGATGCTATAGTTGTTGATACTCCATCTGTTGATATGAGCTTTGACGTTGACCATTTGTATATTGAGGTGGTTGGTGATGAGTACATTCCTGCAGTTGTTGCTGAGGAGCATATTGCTGAGGCTGATACACATATATGGGATTTGGATCTTGTTGATTCTGATGAGTTTGAGATACCAGTGGAGTCATGTCTCCAGATTGATTATTCTCACACGGATGACAGTGTGGTACAGTTGGTTGTGCCTCCTTTACAGAGAGATCAGTTGGAGTGTGTGGGGGAGTATGTTGATGCTTCCACATATAATTTCTACTGCACTGAACCATTCATGGAGTATTTGCTGGATAGCGCAGGTGTTCATCTGGACTCACATAAGATGACAGAAGGTGTTCTTGTCCGAGGTTCTAGTGCTATTAGCAGATTGGGTGAGGAGATTTTACGAACCCTTTCTACTATGTTACCTTACAGGGATGTTGAGGTGATGTTTGTTGAGCCGAGATTGGAGCCATCCATTGAGTCCCAGTTTGGCAATCATGTGCCAGTAGCAGAGTTTGGGGGTTCTTACCAGCATCATACGGTGAGGTATGCTCCTTATTTTTCTTTGCATCTAGAGATTAGTTTTGGTGTCAGTGATTCAGATACCAATAATTGTCATATCCACGGTCCAGTTGGATGTGAGTATCAGTTAGATAGGGACTTGAATTTTGACAGAGTTGATATTTTAGTTGGCTTGAGTCCCTCAAAGTGGTTTCTTCTACCGGCACCTACAGTTGATCTTCAGATAGTTGTTTGGGTATCAAGTGCAATTTTTCAGTTGCTGATTTTGATACTGTTGATGCTGTTGATGTTGATGGTTTATTCACATGGATTGATTGGTGACATGATGGTTGTTACACAACTTTTTCCTTGGGATCCAGGTGGATCGAGTAGTTCATTGTTTCGAGATTGCTTGAGGACAAGCAATTTTTGGAGGGGCGGATTGTCATGTCCCCTTTTTCATGGACATTGACAGATTTGATGATTGGCCTATTATACGACCTTTGTAGGCTAATATGATGGATAGAGGGTCATAATGGAGCTTGGCTCGACTTTGATTCACAGGATTTCTACATTTGATTTTCATTCAGGGTATTTCAGACACATTTGGCCTGAGCTCCTACTTTTTAGGGATATTTGACATGCAGCGGAGCGGCCTTATTTTGGTATGGTCATGTGCAGAATCACTCCCTGATTCACCTACTTCGATCGGTTCGAGGATCTGACGTATATTGAGGGAGATATTAATATTTGATTGATTTAATCAAATATTAATTATTTGGTCTCATTAATAATTAATTATTAATTATTAATTATTTGCTCTAATTTTAAATTAGAAACCCTAATGCTAATTTAAGAAAACCCTAATTAGGGCAAGCATATCTTTTGAGGGTATAAGGGTTTCACATGGAGGCCATTATTGATTATGCATAGATTATTGATTATTGAAAATTGAAGTAATTCTTCTGTGAAGACTGAGCCAAGGGTTCCAGGATTCCATTGCAGTGAAGAACGTTCCCTCTTCATTGTGTGTGATTTAGAGGCTGTGAGATATCAGCTGATTTATTGCCAAATTGAGAGATAGCTTCATCCAGAAGTTATCACAGAGATACAGATCTGAGAGATAGCTTCACCCAAAAGTTATCACAGAATTCCAGGGTTGAGAGATAACTTCACACAGAAGTTTATCACAGAGCTTTCCAGGTATTTTCTTTATTTAGTTTTGATCTAATAAGTTATACAGAGATAGATCTTGTGTTAGAAGCTATATTCATGAGATTAGGGTATTCAACTATCAGGGGTTAAGAAGAGACAGGTTGGCAGCCGTACCAAGTCCGTACAGGTTCGTACAGATCAGTGCAGGAACTGACCTCGGCAAACAGAGGGTTTCAGTGACCGACATCGGTCGACTGAAGACCGACGTCGGTAGAAAGCCGACTGACAGTGACCGACGTCGGCGATATATCGACCGACGACGGCGCCTGTGTGTCGACACAGAAAGGCTGAGACTTCCAGAATTGCAAGTTATTTCCCAGTTTGCATGAATTCAGGGTTTTTAAGACCAGATTTTAATATTCTTTTATTTGTATAACAGAGACTCAATTGTGTAATCGTCCAGAAGAACAAGTAATGTGATCTTTAATTGCTATTGAGAGATTATACTGTGATTTGTGTATGCATGTTTGAATCTATTCTGCAAGTTTGTATCTGTGATCAGAGCTTTATGAGTTTATATATTCCCTGTTTGAAGGGGATATTACAGTGGTATCAGAGCTTTGGTCTTTGGTATCATAGTTTTGTGTCTTTCATATATCTCTATTGGTAGGGGATATTACAGTGGTATCAGAGCTTTTGTGCAGATAAAGGAGCCCCTAAGTAAGGGACATTACAATAATGGACTGAGTTGAGGTGACAATATAAAATGGAAACAAAAAAGCAAACATAAACTAAAAATAAAAGTAATATAAATCATCCTATTTCTCAACTAGGAAAATTAAAGAAACACACCAACAATAATAAAAAATAATCATCATAGACAAACACATAAACGCACAATAAAATAATAAATTAGTAAATATTTTGTACATGTGTGAAAGTAAGTCATCACTCTTGGAGATTCTACCCCTAATCTCTAAAAGGGAACTGACACGTCAAGACAATAACCTGGACAAAAGGGAAAATAAAAGAAAAAATAAGGGGTGGTCAATTTTTCTCCAAATGACCTATGAAAGTGGATGATACCTATATAATCCAATGGAATTTAGGCCAAATGTAATTCTCTGAGGGATGTGGGAAGGAATAAAAATGATGACAAGTAAGAGATGTGATTGTAGAGGAATAAAATAAGAAAGGTATACTTGAAAAATGATGATAATGTTTAGATAAATCATAAAAAATGGTTCTATGCCCTTAACCTATAGTGCATCTAGGGATATGTGTGGCTGAATTGTGGCTCACACACCTTCATGTTATCTTGTTGCATTTCCATATAGTCTTAGTATTATTGGCATATGGAATAATATTGGCAAACTATAGTATGTATAGGAAGTAGTGGTTAGTATTTTATCATCATATTGTGAATTTTGTTCTTATTGAATTATTGTGGAGGTTTCCCCCTTGAAGTATATCTATCATAATATTCTAGTATTCTACACTTTCACCAATTGTTGTTGTGGATCTATTTATTCTACTCTTAATTCTATGATATATAATTCTATTTTTGTGAATCATCTAAGTAATTTAATTATAATTGGTATCAGAGCTTCAATTTTGGAATGTTTCTATTATGCAATTTTTTTCTATGTCTGGTATTTAGAGCACTAGAAGGCCGAAAAAACATAAATTGTGATTCAGGAAGAATTATTTTTTTCATCACCATAGTTTTGTTCATGAGGTTTTAAAAAAATAAAAATAAGTATGGAAATTTTTTACATTGTATAAATCAACAATCATTATATTCATCTCTAAGAGACTATTGTAATGGTATATTATACTAGTACACTTTTTTGGGATGAGACATTTCACCCTATTGATGTAACTAAATGTATCAGCATGCTTATATAGTGTTTAATAAACACTTCTCATTTTTAGATCTAAAGAATCCATTGCATGAGTTGTTGGTTGTGATATTCTCAAGATCTGTGGTGGAGTAGCGGCCAAGATAAATCTCTATTTCACAAAATGAACATGTAAATGGTTTTTGGAATCAACCATGGTCCTAAATCATTATGAAGATGAAATTAATCTAAAATAAGTCAAATGAATGATGTCCAAACACTAAATTATAAACCTAATCTAGCATAAATATCTATAATGAAAATCTAAACTATAATGATCTAATAAAAAAGGACCAAAAGGGAGGGTAGGTCAAAAAGAAGGTATTTATGATCTTCAATCTAGACATTATGATAGAGCTTAAATTTCATCAAGACATACACTAAAACAATATATAACATGAAATTACATAGGCATAGATCCTACTGTATATCAGGCAAATGTCTAAGGAAAGGTAATGCAAATAAGAAATTAGGTTCAATTTAAAGGTTTACTTGCATAGGAAAATAACTTCTGCACATCTTCAAGAAAAGAAAAAGATAATGAAATGAACCTAATATTCTTCAATCAACCTAGAATAAGCACAAATTAATAACTCTATATTAACATGTGCACATATAAGATCCATAAAAATAATTCAAATCTAAATATCAAACTAGATAACTAAGAAATCAACCATGATATCAAACACATAAAAAATATTGGAAAAAATTGTAAAATTCCTTGCTTGTACGACTTGATCCAAGGTTATAAAGTAATTTTATCTCTAAGAACTCCCTCCTTTCATGATGGAAAATACCACTTTATATAGACATTTCATGAGGTATGCCGGTCATTCCTTGTCAACAAGTGTCATAGATAAGTATCCCTTTACAAATGATTTAGAACCAATCACACTGTTTAACTATGACTCACCTATAGGACACATGATTTATAAGTTACACATGCCTTTAAAAAATAATATTCCTTCTCAAAATATCATACAAGCTTAGTTACCAAAGGAATATTCCTTATCTAACTTTGAGACCTAATGGCTGATGATAAGTATGACTCAAGTGCCAAAAGATCCACCTGTTCTATCTATGTGGAAATTCCATGTCATTCTATTTATTAATTTTAAATGTTATTGTTTCCCCTAAGACACATGCCAATAACTCATTGGGTTTGGATCTTTAAAAATTCCACCTAGGCTCACAACATTGAATCATCCTTGCCTTGATGGATTTGCTCCATTAGATCTTAATCCATTGGATCATGCTCTTTGCTTCATGTGATATTGGATATTGAATCTATGTAATTGAATATGAACATTTCACTTATAAAATTTGTGATATCTCTAAGCTCTTTTCATTGATCAAGCACTTCTATGCCAATTGACAGAATCCATTTGACCAACTCCTATTAGATCTAGGCTCATTAAATCTTCAACCCTTTGCTCACCATAAATTTTTTGCATGTACATTTGAACGTGGATAATTTATTCTCATTATTCTCATCATGGTTATGACACTTGTCACAACCACATTTATTTAAGATCTATTAAAAATTATACCTTCTCTTCATGTTGGATCTTTGATCTACCTCTAAGATGGTGACACTTGTCACTCTCATACTACTCTTATATCCTCTTGACATTTCAAACTTTTAATCTCTATTGGATTTTTGGTGCCCAATTTATCATACACCATAGATAATTTCTTTGACTTATTGAATTTTAACTTTGATCATGAACATCATTGATCTCTTTTTGAGCTCATGTGATCTTGACACCTATCACCCTCAGGTTTAATTAGAGCCTGTGGATAATGAAAGTTAAGTTAGGACTATGGAAATATAAAGAAATTAAGATAAAGTTTTAGATTATGGTTTTATTCATGTTGATAAACATGATAAAACCTTAGGATAAAATTTAAGCTAGGTTTTAAAACATAATAAAGGGGACCCCATGAATGATAAAAGACATGACATAAAGTTTTAGCTTAGGGTTTTTATTGTATTAATAAATATAGTTAAAACTTTAGGATAAGGCTTTAGAACAAGTCTAAGATATAATAAAATGGACTCTATGATTAGTTAGGCCATGTGGAGATAAAAGGAATTAAGGGGGCTCAGGAAATATAAAGGACCAAATATGAATTTTTAGACTAAGGTTTGGTCATGTTGTTAAACACAACTAAGCCTTAGGATAAAAACTAAACTAAGCTCATGACATGATTAATTATTCCTGCATAAATGGCTCTCTTATTAATTTGAATTTTATTCAAAATAACTTGAGCTAGGTTAACCAAAATGAGGGTTTTAATATAACCAAACATTGATTCAACTTATTTTTTTAACAAACTAAAAACTAGTTAAAGATCAAATTAACATTAGTTATCCATGTCAGATGGACTCCATTAATCCTATAATCTAAAACATATAGATTCAATGTTAGTAAATTTAGACAAGATAAAACTAGAATCATGTGTAAATATTCTAATCCAACCATGGTGTGGATGATCTTCAAATAAAGATAATGTGTAAAATACTCTAATGGTCCTTTGATCAGATGAATTTTCAATTTAAAACACAAATTTACACAATTTGAAATAAGGGTCCTCATTTTTAGGAATGGGGGTATGTTGACCTCAACAAATGGTGCTATAAAATCACTATAAAAACCTTCAAAAAAGGCCTAAGCACGTAAAAAGTCCCTAGTTTGACCTTGTGATCATCATAATCAAACAAAGGAAGATTGGATTGTCACATGTGCAAGGATAATTCAATCCAAGACTGAATTGTGATCTTCTAGTAAGAAATTTGACAAATTCACCATCATGATATCCCAAATAGGTTTTTCAAGGGAAGATGTGGAGCTCTATTTGAATTTAGATATAGAGGGGAGGATTTTTAAGGGTACACAATTCGATGCCACCACTTTGAACATTGGGGAAAATAATTGTTTGAAACTCTTCTAGATCATTGAAGAACAACCAACCATCACCCTAGATGAATAGAATAATGTGATAGTAAAGAGGATTAAATACAACATAGTTACCATTAAAATGATGGGTCTTCATTATTTTGTAAAAAACTTGAGGTACTGCATTGTATAGACATTCTCTTTCCTATTTTTAAGTATGGTAAAATTAACAAAGGCATGTTCATCAATGAGTACAGTCATAGAAATATAGCTTATATCTATGCTATAGAATTTGAATATTATTAAAAAATACCTAGACCCCAAGTGGACCAGACCACAATAAATAATTGGTCCAAGGAAAATGATTTAAAGAACATCCTTTACTTGTGGTTGTATTATGTACACCAAGTGCTTTTTGATTTCAATGGCAATATCCCCAATGGCTAATTTAGGTCAAGAATCAGGATGATCATGACTATGATGAATAGGTTATGTGGGAATTCAACCACTACCTATGTGGATAAAATTTTGGTACCCTTAGTCTACTTTATGATTGAGAAATAACTTGCCCCCCCTCTAGGTGAAGTTATCAACACCTGTTTAAGTTGACACATTTTTGAAATCAAGAAGAAAACCAAAAGCCAATTATACATGATGTCATACCTCTTGAATTCCTTTCTTAATACCACTAAGATACCCAACTTTAGCTAATGGTCACCTAGTGCAACACAAACAATCTCCCAACACTATTCAAAGTTACACATATTCAAATATAGGGACCACATCCACTTCATTTGTGACTATGTTTATCTAGCTCTAACTAGAAATCCAATGTCAAGAGTCAGCCCCTTGATCAAAAATTCAATTGAGGCCATGGGAGACATCTAGTTATACCTTGATTGTATAATAATTAGGATTGAAGTAACATAATGCACCCCACTTAGATTGTCTGTCTATTGTACCCAACATCCACTCTTTATTTAGGGAAATGAGGACCCACTTTTTGTGATTATAGTCTTGACTTTGAGCCCCTCTTCTATTATGTTTTTTTGTAAAATTTTGTGAAAAAACTAACTATTGGCCTTTCATACTTTGGTAATATGGAATTGGTGTTGTGTTTTCATAGACTATATTTATATTTGTATCGAACTTATTCTACTGGGATTATGTTTTTGGGATTCTCTTTATCAGACCTATGCAATTAATCTTTGTCAGGTATTTTATCCATTATCTTATTTGAAACTACTAAACTTTTTTGGACATATTATTGTGGAATTTTTTTGTGGACTTATTTTTTTTGCATATTTTTTGCAGACACTTTGCCTAATGAAATTTGGTCCTCAGACAATTTTATTGATACATTTTCTTTACAATAATCTTGCTGATACACTTTCACCAATATAATTTCCCTTCAAACCTTTTTAAACATACCCTTCAGTCTTTGTGTAACTTACCCTTTGGGAGTTTTATCCTAAGAATTTTTCCCTTTGAAACCTACCCTTCATGAATTTTGTCTCAGGCCTTTGCCCTTTGGACCTAACCTTTAAGACTTTTGTCCCAAGCCTTTTGCCCTTTGCACATTCCCTTCAAGAATTTTATCTCGAGCCTTTGCCTTTCATGCCTACCCTTCAATAATTTTGTCTTGGGTACTTTGCACTCCAAATGACCCTTCAGGATAATTACCTTGGATATTTTGTTTGATGGATTTGGGTCTTTGGGATAATTATTGTAGATATTTTATCTAAAATAATTTACCTAAAAAAATTAAACTACAAGCTTTGTATCTTGGATATTTTATCTAAACAAAATGTAATTCCTTCAGACTTTGTGTTTTGGACATTTTTTTTTGATGAAATTAGGGTCCTCAAAATAATTTCCCCACACATAACAACTAAAATAGTACCCCACTACCAAGATCAATAGACCAAAAATCTCATGGAATGGCCAAGTGGTACCCCTGCTTAGAGAGCATTTTATTATGTTTTGAGATTAATTTAAGATTTTATCCTAGGTTATAATTATATTTTAGTAATACTAAGACCTTAGGCTAAAAATCTATATGTTTGGTCTTTTTTATGATTTATGTAGGGTCAAAGTTAACGTAGGGGCTCTTTATATATTCTAAGCCTAGGTCTAAATAATATTTATTAATACAAATAAAACCTTAGGATATAATGTTTTTTTATGCAAGGTCCTTTATATTAACTTATGTCTTTTATTTATTCTTGAAAATATAATGAACTATATTAACTTAGGCTTAGTTGATCAAATGAAGCGAGAGTAATGGTTGAAAATTAAAAGGACCTACTGAGCTCCATAAGGGTGACAAGTGTCACCATCTTGGGAGCTTGGTATAAATATTGAATAATGCGAGTGTCAATAATCATAGAGCATAGAATCCTTGAGTAGATGCCAAGTGGCACACATATGATCATCTTTTCAACATTAGCTTATCTTAAGAGTAAAGTGAACCAGAAAATGATAAATGTTGAGCTTGTAGGGAGTTAAGGTGACTTGATGGTCACATGGACATCTTTGAAATTTTTATGAATGTCAAAATTAAGGTTAGAGATAAAAGGTTTAGGTTTAAATTATGATGGTCACATAGACATCATTGATGGTCATGAGGATAACATATTTAGGCTAAATAACTAAAAGACACAAGTTTAAATTCTGTTGGTCATATGGACATCATTGATGGTCTCAAGGACATTTTATGGTCATGCAAACATCAAATTTAAGCTTATAAATTAGCCATTTTGAAATCAAATTTTAGTGGGACCAGGTATATTGATGGCCAATGTTGATCTGTATAGTTGATTTGATGGTGCGAGATTGATAGAAAATTTTCAAAGAAATGAGGACATGACAAGTGTCAAGATCACATGAGTCAATGAGTCAAAGCACTAAGATATATGAACCACATTAATTTGAGTACATATGATTGATGGTGTGAGATCAACGTGGAAAATTCAAAGGTCCCATAACAAGTGAGGAACTACCAAGTAGCATAAACAAATTTGAGATAGGACTATAAAAAACACATAGGCCCCATGGAGCTACCAAATGGAATTCTCACATTCCATCATGAAAAACATCAGTGATGTGAGTCTTAGGTGGAATTTTCAAAGATCTAGACTTAGTGAGAGGCATGATTAAACATGTAATGCATAATTATTTTTAGTTAGTCATAATTTCACTGGTTCTAAAGCATTGATATCATGATACTTGTCTTTGATAAACAACATGTAGTTCTAGTTTCTACCACCCCAACCATTCAAACCACACAACCTTTTAAAAAAAAGACTTTGTGCATGTATAGTTTTATAAATGGTGCATATATTTTGAAGTTTTGCATGCAATTCAAGCTATAATTGTAAAAAAATGCCTTAATCTTCATACACATTTACATGTTTCATAGCTTTTGTAAAGGCTATTTTAAACTGATAACTACAAGTAGACTCTTATATAGTTTTAGACCACAATTAGAACTAAATTTTTGACTATCAAATGTAATGACCTTACATGAACTTGGAGGATGAGGTGACCCCTTCCCTAGGTCTATATAAAAAATTGTAATCCAACTTGGATTTTTTGTCAAAGAATTTTGAATATAAGAACACCATCAATTTTGATCATCAACAAATGTGTTACTTTCTAATTTTTGTATAATTAGTTATTACTCTTTTTGGTTGTATGTTTCAATAATATTTAGTGTACAATAGCTACAAATGAATTATTGATTATATTAATTGATGTAATGATCTATAGATGTGCAATAACTATTGAAAGATTGGTAAAATATATTGGTTAAGATATTAAAGTTGTTTGATTCATGATTTTGAAAGTGTACTAGTGCTTTCTTTGATGTAGTTTTTTGTGTGTGTGCCAAAGCTGCCTCAGATACTTAACTATCTCAAGCCATAATCTCTTGAGTAAGAGTGTGCAAAAAATAACCTAAAAGGATCAACCTTTGTCTAAGGCCTATGAATTTATTGTATCATTATCTCCTTAGAATTCTTAACCATGTCTGAATATGTGTGTGTAGTTGCTACTAGCAACAGGCATAGGTTCTGAGAGCACATGTTTGTTTGGAAACCGTAGTTCCTAAAAACTACAAAGATTTCTTTTCCACCTTACCCTTCCCTCATTTTTTGAGTTTGTTTTGAGACCTACCCACTTTATATTAGAATCCAACCATCCATCTAACTCACATAGAGATTCACTACCTTTTAGGGATTACACCTCCATCTAAAAACCTTGTCAACAACCTACATACCCTACCATCTATTCCATCAACAAGTTGTCACAAACCATATACATGTAACTCATGCCTTAGAGTGGATTTTACCTCCATTAAGATCTTAAAATGTTAGAGGCCACCTCATTGACTGTGGTGTGTGTAAAAACCACATCAACACTATCCATGTGCCCATGACACTAGTAGAGCATGAGGTAAATTATTAATTATGTAATGGAGTAGATGGTTTATGTAAAACCAAAAGGAAGGGGCTGATTGACACCCTCCCCATAACCATAAGAAGGCCTATTTTTTCACAATGGGATAACATTGAGGGTACTTCCAAACATAGGACCTCCTTCAATCTCTAAATTGATGAGCTAAGGTAGTGGGATCCTCATAGAAGAGTCAAGGAGCATTTAAAGGCCAAGGGAATCAATATCCCTTATGATCACTAATTGGGTCCTTTTGATCCCATATACACCAAATCCTCTTCATTATCTAAGGTACCATTAGATTAAAAAGGCACAACATCAATCTAAAGGCTAAAATGCAGAGGGAGAAAAAAGGGAGTGATGATAAATGACAATTGGGAATAAGGTATTACTATTTGTTGAGTGGTATACCTTCTAGACCACCATCAGCCTAGTTATAGATAAAGTCTAGAATTGAGGCATAAATTAAGTAAAGGCTAGAGGAGAAAAGTCTTGATGAAATAACATCATCATTAACTTAGTAGAAGAACAACGATCACCATTTGAAGAGGTTCACTAGATATCATCAAACCCTAGTGAGACAATAAAAGGTGCCCTCAAAATAGTATCACTAGCCTATGAGTTAGATGATGAAGAAATGGAAGAAGTAAAAGAAGAAAAGGGGAAGAAAGTGTTGGATATAGTTCTTATAGACACACCCAAAAGAAAGGTAAAGCTGGTCATTATCCTAGTTAAAATGAAAAATCCCAAGGTAACCTTCACTCATCCTTTGAGTTAAGTCAATATCTTTATTGAAGAAAACTTGATTCAGGGTATAACCATTCCTAAATGGTTCATTTATAGAAAATTTTAAAAGGTACCAAGTACACAACATCCATGGGCTATGATGAAGGCCATCAATATCCTAGTCCATGAAGAAGTTAAGCCATGGATAGTGGCCTTGCAAAAAGAGGAGGAAAAGGGGATAGCTACTCCAGGAGATTCAAGTTAAACATAGATGAAGACCCTAACTCCAAAGGTGACACGATCTCTAGTAGGTGTCAAATTTGTCCCAACCACTGCTAGTTTCTAGAAAGTAGTTGATAAGAAAGCCATGGTTGGTGAAAGGAGTTTACCTTCTAAAAAGTGGAACCTTTTGCTGGATTTAGTCTAGTTGGAGGACAAAAGCCTACTGAGAACCTAATATTTGAATAAAATGTTCTCAAAATGGCTCAGGCTCAATCAGATCAATTGCAAACAATGATCAAAGGCATCTTGAAATAGAACAAGAATTTGAAAGAACAAGCCATCTTGTCAATCCAAGAAGAAAGATTCATACAATTTGAAGACACCATGGGTGATTTATTCAATTCTTTAAAGTCAATCATGAGCAGGAAGGATGTAATAAATTAAAAAAAGTACTATGGCTATAGGCCAAAATGGCCAATGGTAGTGTTTGAGCTACCAAGTGAAGGATTTGATCAAAGTTTTGACTAAAAATAAAATCCCTAAATTCAAGACAGTCAACCTAGCCCACTTGAATATAGATATTTCTATATTAATTGGTAAGATCAAGGCCCTGAGTAGTTAGTCCAAATAGATGGAAGACATTTCTAAGGATCTCAAACAACAAAAAGTTAAAATGCTACACATATTAGATAGATTGATTAAATAAACCATCACACTTAGTCCTTTAGGACTAATAATTGATGAAGAGTTCAAACATATAACTAATTAATTCATCCAGGAAGTGAAGAATCAAGGACAAAGGAAAATAGGGGCTGATAATAAGAAGATCATGGGCTTGCTTTTAACATTAGAGGAAAATATAAGAGATGCTAGGAGCATTAAACAAGCTTTGAAAAGGGTTGAGAGGGATCTCAAGGGCCTAGAATATCAAGAAAAGGAATTATTCATGAGACCTATTGTTAATCTCAAGCTAATTAGTGAAAAAAATTATAAAATGAAGATCTTGCAGGGAAGGTAGATACTACATCAACAAAAGGGTCCTAAAATCAAGTTAGTTGAATTAGGAATATTTATTTTGTAATTAAGCTTTTATATTTTTGAAAAGAGAATATTATTTTGTAAGGGAATATGAAACTTGTAAAGCACATTACCCATAGGTTAGTCAATTCAGAATGTCTAGAAGGTTCTCAAAGAATTGTAAAAAGACACCTATCCTTAATATTTGATGTGACTAACTAACATAACTCATGAAAGGTATATAAAGAGGTATTGCCCATTGTAAAAGGAGACAGATTTTTTTAGCCAAGAAATATTTTATAACTTTTGATAAATTATTACAAAGCAAAGAGTTCTAAAAAGTTTATCCATAATTGCATGTGTGAATTGTTATCATGGTTTCTCTCTTATTTGTCTAGTATAGATCTCAAATTTGAATGGTTCTTGTGAATTTTGGATATCCATATTTAAGTGTAGAGTTGCTAATTTGTGATAATGATATATTAGTTGAAAGTTCTAAGGTTTTCTTCTTTTTATTTACATTTCTTGCATATGTGATAATGTTGTTTGCTTACAGGGGTGAATCTTTAAAGTGAACCTGGTCCTTATTTATGCTATTTCATAATATCCTTAGATGTTTTCATACTATGTGATAGGATTTTAGCTTATGATACTTCATGTCATATATTGGTTAAATGCATTTTCAAATGAAACTTGAACTTTATCATGATGTTTGTGTTAAAGATCAATAATATAACTCTTATCAGCCTTACCCTTCCTTTTGCTCATTTTTATCAATTCACCTTAGATTAGTTCCATTATGAATATTTATCTTAGTTAATAGTTGGACTTAGGTTTGAGCATAATTAACTTTAAATAACACATATCATCTTCAAGATAAAAATTCAACTATTAAACCATGATGGATCCCAACCACCAACTAATATAAACTTGTGAAACACTCTACTTATTTTGCATCTATTCTACCAAGGATAATAGGATTATCACAACATGCAACTCATGTAATGGATTCTCTAAGTTTAGAAATGATAAGTGTTTATTAAAAATTTTGGACAACTTGTGATACATGTTCAAGCATTAATAGGGATACACATTTTGCTGGTGTTAGGAGGGCCTTTAGCTAAATCTTTGTGAATTTATAGTGTCTTTGCTAAGTTTAGTGAATTTTATTCAAATATCAGTTGATACTTTGCATATTTGTGTTATTATTAGCTTAATTGTGTAAATATCACTGATATTCATGGTTTTAAACTAGTATTTAGGGTTATTTAGATAAAGATAGTTATTCTTTAAAGATCTATATGATTTTTTTTGCAAAGATTTTAAGATCCATTTATCTTTATAAATATTTGGTTTCTATGTTGTATTGTGAATAGGATTTGGAGCTAGAATGGTCATAAGTAATATCTTCATCAAGGTATGGTGTGGTTAAGTGGATCTTCTATTAATGTGCCTATTCAAGTACATGATTTGCCTTGAAATCCTGAATGGTATTTGCCATCTTTTAATCCTACTAGTGTTGTGACTACTGAAGAACACATCAAGTGATTTAAAGCTATCGTAAGATTATTAAATTTTATTCATAAAGATGTTGCCTATATATTGTTTCCTTTTACTCTTAGAGATGAGGCATATGATTAGATTCTTAACCTTCCTAAAGATTTCATTGTCAGCTAGAATGATTTCACTAATTATTTCATTGATCAATTTGGAAATACCATCAGTCCATATGTCCTTTATCAATAATTCATTATTGTGAAGAAGGATTCAAATGAAACCTTTAGATATTTTAATGCTAGATTTCAAAATATTTTGAATAGAATTATAGCTCCTTATACACTTGTTGAGGCTTTAGCTTTAGATATTTATAAATATGCTTTAGATCTATTAACTTCTATGTTTTTGAAAAAAATTGTTAGAGTCATTAATACATTAGCTTTAGCCTATGATTAAGATATGGTAATTAATGACCAAATGCAACCCCAGGGTCAAATGACATATTCCATTCTAAATATAAATCCTAATTTGCCCATGCTGAATGTCATGCTTGATGTTAATCAGAGCATGCTCAATTTAAATAAAATGCTAGTTTTAAAACAATTACCTTTGAGTCATGCTCATCTTGGTCAAAACCTAGGATTACTAAATAACATTGCAAGTGGATATCATCCACAAGATCAAAGAGATATGGTGCCAACAACTAGAAGTAGTCATCAAGTTCACAATTGAGAGGCAATTGAAAGTGAAAATGACTCCATATTAAAAATGGTTCAAAAATTGAGCATTGATTTTCTTGAGACACATAAGCAATTAAGTAATAATTGGGAAGGTTATAATAGAAATTATTCTATTTAGGGGTTCAATAGACCCACATCTAGGTTTTAAAATAGTAACAACAACTATAAAAATGAGCTATCTAAAATCATGAATGTGCCTAACCTAAACACTTGTGATGCACCTTTGGATAATTATTATAGGGTTCATAATAATGCTACATGGTCATCTAGTTCTTCTGAGACATCTACATCTTCTAAAATAGATCTTATGGTAGAGACCTATGATTTTACATTTTAAGATGAATATGAATTTAAATATACTTCAGAGGAGGGATACACTATACTGATCATGGAGGAAGATCCTATCCTTTTAGAAGCAATAGAATAAATTTCAGCTAAGTTCAATGGAGTTCTTGAAGATGTCATTGAAACACTTGTAAGAAAAAAGATGAAGATAAAGTAAATGCAATAAATCAAGAACTTTCATATGATTCCATTAAAATTCCAAAAATATGTGATCAACATATTTCAAATGGTAAGATTCCAAATGAATCTCATGTCCTTTTTGTTGATCATGATGATGAAGCCTTTTGGGATAGCTTGGAGAGTTTTTTTGTAAGGATTGATAGTCTATTCCCATTTCATATAGATATTGAGGAATGTATTATAGAGATTAATATTGTAGCTATTTTTCAAGAAGGTAATGTTATTATGGAGATCCCAAAGAAAGATGAGTTGTATCCTAATGAAGACATCAATCAAAGTATACCAATTGAGTTCATAATACAACCATGGAAGGAGAATGAGACAAGACATGATCAGTCTTTGAATGAAGTAGATAAAGCTTTCCTAATGCAAGAAAGAAGAATTTGGGAAGAATATGATTGGATGTTAGATCCATATCTTCAATCCATGTG
The DNA here is from genome assembly GCA_037957365.1 of Torreya grandis. Lineage (NCBI taxonomy): Eukaryota > Viridiplantae > Streptophyta > Pinopsida > Cupressales > Taxaceae > Torreya > Torreya grandis. Next base: position 1,792,215 of record JARHVA010000188.1, read on the forward strand.
CTTTAGAATGGAGGTGAGAGTCCAAGATACATCTATAGAAGACACAAGCATACAAGTGTTCCTATCCACAAGAAGGGGCCATTGAATGGAATCAATCATGTTTCAAGGTTCTGTAGCAAACTATATAGCTTTATATTTGATCCTAGAGGTAGGTTATTTATGGAGTTAGTTTAGGTATTTAGATTAGTTCCTTCTTTTTTCTTTCCTTCTTGTCCCTTATTTATACATAGTGTGTGTACATATTTGTTTGCTTCTTTCTTTTGATTTTTATTGGTGCTTTCTATTTAGTGGGTTTCTTTTTCCCTGCTTTGATCCTTGATTTAAATAGGTCTTCTTCAAGATAGTCCTCAACTCAAAATACATTTAGATACTCAAGAGGAACTCCATGGTTTAAGAATGCAGGTATGTCTCCTCAACATTGGTTGATCATGGATTGTTAAAATTTGAGCCTAAAGTTATAGTTTAGAGAAACTAGTGAGGACTAATTAGTAGGATAATTGTTCCTTGAGATTTCACTCCTTGTTATGATAAAAAATGTATTCTAAGAAGGATTGCACATATAGGGTGAAATATTATATTATTAGGATACAATCATGCTTGCACCTAAAAAACATTAATTATCTGGGATAAATTTTATAGATAAGGAGGATTGTTTGAAGACTAAACATTTGACCAAATCCTAAAACCTAGCTAATCTATTTCTCAACCTTAGCTATAAATTAAAAATACCCTTACAAATACAAAAAAAGAGCTAATTCAAAAATTCAAGAAATTTTTGAGTAGAGGTGATTGTAGAAACCTTCATTAGGGATATGTATGATTGACTGGCAGTGGATAATGTCCTTGAGTGGGGCCAAAGGTATCACTATTGAGGATATGGATGCCTGACTGGTAGTAGAGTAATGCCCAAGCCTTTTCTGAGCTAAAACATGATTATTAATGAACATCCAAATATGTTGTAAGTTAATGTTAATCGTTAAGTTCATGAATCTAGAAGATGTTCTCTAAGTCCTATGGCAATCAATGAGTGGAATTAAAAAACACACACAACATGGTTATGTTTTGATATTTGATCCTAACTCTGCATGTATAAGATTTATTTCAACCATGAATTAATCTTAATAATGGTACTTGATAAAGTGGAATAAGTAGCTTAGTTATTAGTCTAAACCAGAGTCTCTGAATTTTAACATATTGCTATGTTTCCCATAAAAGTTGCCATTTATTGAGGTCAACATACCTTGATTCCTAAAAAATGGGGACCCTTTTTTTAAATTATACAAATTTTTACCTTAAATTTGGAAACTCACTATATCAAAATATCATTATCATGTTTGCACATTATCTTTATTTGAAAATCATCCACACATGGTCCTCATTTGCATTAAATGAAATATTTAAAATAATCATTGTTTTACCCCTTCTAATGTTGCTAATGATTATTTCCTATATTTATATATTGTAGGTCCAATGAAATATAATTTGGGAATGAACATGCTTAGGGTTTTATACTTCAATGTTAAATTGATCTTTTACTAGCCTTTGGTTTGATAAAGATTGATTGAATCTATTTTAAGTCATGATAAAACCCTAAGTCTAACATTTTAACCTAAGTACCTTTTGGATTAAATTCAAATATGCATGGGAATAATTATTTATGCCATGAACTCCACTTAATTTTTATCCTAAGGCTTATTGATGTTTATAACATGACCAAACCTTAGTCTAAAAATCTTATGCTTGGTCCCTTTACGTCCCATGACCCCTTGGTCTATTTTATTATTGGCATGGTCTAACTAATGTAGGGTCCCTTTTGTTATATCCTAGACAATTCATAAAGCTTTATCCTAAAGTTTTAATTATATTTATGAATACAATGAAAATTCTAGACTAAAAATTTATGATTTATCTCTTATCATTTGCAAGGTCCCTTTCATTATGTTTTAGAACTTAGCTTAAAATATTATCTTAAGGTTTTACCATGTTTACCAATATGAATAAAACCTTAGTCTAAAATATTTAACCTAAGTTCCCCATATCCCCCAAGCCTAACTATGTTTTATTTTATTGACCACAGATCAATGATACGTATTTGCTCAAGTAAGATTGATCTAACAATGTGTGTTAAAGTCAAGAATTCAATAAAACCCTAAATAAAGTGAGAGGGTGACAAGTGTCACCATCATGGGTACTCTACCAAACATATAATAATACATAATAAAAGATGATCTGATGGAGCACGATTGATCAGTCAAAGGTGATCTAACTATCAAAGATCAACATTGAAAATTCAAAGACCTAGAATGAGTGAGAAAGTGAAAAGTGTCACAATCTCAGTGAAAGTATATTCATAAACCAATGGTATTTCATCCCTTATATCAAGATCTGATAGAGTGTGTTGATCTGACTAAACAAGATCTAATGGTGTGTGATGAAGGTTGAAAAATTAGAAGCCATAAAGATGAACATGGAGATGACATGTGGCATAGATGTAAGCCACAAATTAAATCTTGAGAATTTTTCAAATATCAATGGTATTTGGATGAGCATACACATTCTGATCGATGGTTTGTGGAGTAAGGGATATGATCATGTAGATCAAGATTAATGTGGCATATATGCAATCAGAATTGCATGATGTACATGAATCAATCCTAGATCAGATAAGATAGAGTACACCTATAATTTTGATTGGGTATACACTTTTTAAGAGGGAGCATGACCAATATGGGGATCTACTAGACCTGATTAGGGGATCACTTATATCATTGTCACAACATATCATGATAGGAAGGTTCCATATCCTATAGTCTAACACAATCACACAACAACCCTAAAAGATTCTTATGATTTGACATTTCACTTATATTAATAAATAAGAAAGCAAACTATTCTAATAACAATAAAAGTAAACTAATCTAGTGCACACCAAAGCTTATGGCACAAAATGGGGGTTAGAATAGAATAAATAAATAATAACTAAACTAAACATGTGTAGGATACATATACTCACATCATTTTATAAAAAATATTAATACATGGAAGAGAAGAATACATATTACATTATCTATCTACTCTTATAAATGAAAAATAAAGTTAACAATACTTACCTTGGAAGATGAACCTACCAAGCCTCAATCTCTCCCTTGGCTAAGGTGCATTGTAAGAGATTATTATGGTTGTAAGGATAACCAAGATAAATCAACTCTAGGCTACATGACCTACCTAAGCATCCAAAAGAATTCTCCACAAGACAATATCAAAGCTCTAAAAAAAGTATTGAACCCTAAAGCTTTATTCCTCAAGTAGAATGGTCAATAAGCAAATGTTCATTCACACTTCTTTACTTTGTTATTCTCTTCTTATTAAATTGTGGTAAATGACCTTGTATATATAGTGGTAACTTTCTTAAAAAATTTCAAACATGTCAACTATGCTAGGTCAACTAGGTTGACCTAGCACATTTTTTGACTAATGCCTAAAGTCCATGCTAGGTTGGTCGGGAGGCTAAGAATCCAAAAGAGCTAAAATGTCCCCAAAACACAGTAGGTCAACCAAGTTGACCTAGTGTAATGAACATGCCAAAAGAGTAAAAAGGAAAGAAATTAAGGATTAAAGCATGATAATAACTAAAATGGATAGGAAAGAGAAGAATAAGCTTAGGTTTCAAGGTTTTATGAGATTAGAGTGTGGATGGCAAGTGGAAAAAGGAACAACAATCTTATGAAACATTGATGGTCTACCCACCCCTTTCCTGATGCACCCCTTAAGGCATGAACACCTATTGATAGGATCCTATAGCTACAAACATGTTAGAATGTACACCATGCCCCCTTCAAAATATTTTTCTTGAGAATGATCTTGATGAAATTACAAGAGACATTTGGACATTCCATCAATTTCTTCCCCATCAATACAGTTATGCTCCTTTAATCACTAATGTAGAAGCCATGTTTTTTTAACAAAATAAGCCAATATTCTACCAAATAAACCTCTCAACATCATCACCTCCTTAACACCCTAATAATAAATTTAGTTACTTATAATGTTGAGAAAGCACACAATAGCATTTACTTGGGATTACCATGACATGAGAGGAATACCTTGAGATTTATGCACGCATCATGTTTAAATTATAGAAGAATGCAAACCTATTTTCCAACCCCAATGATGAATGAATCTTATAGTTAAAGACATTGTTAAAATTGAGATGCAAAAACTCTTGGATGAAAGATTTGTTTATCTTATTTTGAATAGCCAGTGGGTTTCTCCCCTCGTTATTGTCCCTAAAAAAGGGGGAAATGGTTTATTTGTGTTGATTACTGAGAGTTGAATGCTACTACCAATATCACTTTTCCCTTCCATTTATTGATTAAGTGTTGGATACATTAGTAGGGAAAAATTATTTTTCCTTCCTAGATGGCTATAGTGGTTATTATTAGATACAAATAAGTCCACAAGAGCAAGATAAAACCAATTTTACTTGTTCGAGGGGAACCTATGCCTATGTCCTCTTGTCATTTGGTATTTTTAATGCCCCAACTACTTTTCAAAGGGCTATTTTGAGCATTTTTTCTGATCTTTCTCATGACTGTGTTGAAATCTACATGCATGATTTCACTATCTATGGGTAGGTATTTGAAGAAATACTTACCAGCCTAGAGAAAGTTCTTTAATGCTTCTAAAACCACCAATTATATTTGAGCAATGAAAAATGTTATATACTTACGACTGAAGGGATTGTGTTGGGACATCACATATCCCCTATTAGAATTCAAGTTGACCCAACAAAAATAAGTATCATTAAGGATTTACCCACACCAATGTTAGAATATTTTTAGGACATGCTAGTTGTTATAGATGATTCATTAAAGACTTTAGTAAAATTACCACCCCATTATTTGGATTGCTTACTAAGGATGTTGAATTTATATGGAGTAATGATTGTTAGGCTATCTTTTAGAAACTCAAAGGCCTTCTCATAAAAACTGATATTCTGAGAGGGCCTAATTGAAATAATCCTTTTCACATCCACACAAATGCATCTGAAACCACTTTAAGAGCTATCCTTGGCCAAAAAGATGAATCTTTGAGTTATATAATCTATTTTATCAATAAGAATCTTCAAGGGGCTGAACTCAACCACATTATCATAGAGAAGGAATTTCTTTCCATCATCTATGCCATCAATAAATTTCAACACTACATTATAGGTTACCAAGTATTCATCCATATAAATCACACAACAATCAGGTATTTAATGAACAAACCTATTGTAATAGGTAGGATAATTCAATGGTTGATTTTAATTTAGGAATTTGATATTACCATTATGAACAGACTAGGTAAGAATAATGTAGTAGCATATTTTCTATCTTAATTGTAAAATTATGAGCATATTCCTATTATTGATGATTCATTTCCTGATGAGCATTTATTTGTAGTAACTATTCAATATCCTTTGTGCATATATATTTCTATCTTGTTGCAGGATCACTACCACAACATTTCTCACCTAGGGAAAAATAGCATCTAATCCAAAAGAGTAGGCATTATTCTTGGATTGTAGGATATCTCTTTATCACTGGACCAGATTTAGTTATGAGAAGATGTATTCAAAAAGATAAAGCTTATGACATCCTCAAAGCCTGCCATTATGAACCCTATGGGATTTATTGTGTTGCTAAATAGACTATTATAAAAGGACTTATTATTGTATATTATTGGATAAGGATGCCATGATGTATTCCTATATATGTGATCAATGTGATCAGTGTATGGGGAAACCCACTTACTCTGATGAAATGTCATTACAGCCATAACAGGTTCTATAACCTTTTGACAAATAGGGACTGAATTTTGTAGGTCTCATTGATCGTAAATCCAACAATAAGGAATATATACTAGTGTGTAATGATTATGTCACAAAATGGATCAAGGTCAAGGACTTAACCTATGTCCAAGATGAAAAAGTAGTTGAGTTCTTGTATGAAGAAATATTCACCTAATATGGAGTACCAAGAGAAATAATCATAGACCAAGGCCCACAGTTCACATCAGACCTCACAGTCACCTTGGTAAAAGAATATGAAATCAGACACAAAAATTATACCCCTTACCATCCTTAGTCAAATGGTTATGTGGAAGTTACAAACCAAAAATTGGAAAATATCCTCACTAAGATTATTAGCCTACATAGAACGGATTGGTCAAATCATCTTTTAGAAGTAGTCTAGGCTTACAAAATGACCTAAAAAACCACAATTGATTTCACTCCATATGAACTAGTTTATGGTAAGAAACTTGTTTTACCCATTGAGTTTGAGCATAAAACATTCAAGATGACACTTGATTTGGGCTTGGATCTTTTCCAAGCTCAACAAGATAGGATCATGTAGTTGAATACACTTGATGAACTAAGAAAGAAATCACTTCATCACACTAAAATAGTGTAAAGATAATGTGTGGGTTGGTATGACAGGAGCATCAAGACTAAGAATTTTCAACTTAGTGACTGGGTACTCCTTTTTTACTCTAAATACAAGGATCATAAAGGAAAGTTACAATCCAGATGGCTTGGGCCTTATGAGATCGAGTAAGTTTTTGACAATGGAGTGGTAAAGCTCATGACCATTTACTCTATTTAGTTATGACTACTTATTAATGACTACAAACTCAAGTTATATAAGAATCCATTTTCCAAGGAAAATGTCACTCTCCAAGTCCTTGAAGAACAATATCTATATCTTCTTCATGAAGCAAATCAACCTATTCCTATAGCCGAAGGGTATTTTTGGTGACCTTTATCTAATATCTTCTAAGATTATTAAAACTTCCTATAGCCAAGAACAATCCATTCACAATAGCTTAGTTCGAGCTGAATAAAATCTTACACCCTAGATTTTTGTAATTCTAGGTTGAGTTGGGACCAAAAAATTTAAAAAAAAAATCCAAAAATTCAGTAATGAAAATTTATGGGCATTGTTGACAAATGTTGTATTAGAAAACCAAGTCACTAGTTGATTAACATTTGTTAAAAAAAAGATCACTACAGTAATCAAACTTTTGCTTTCATCTATTTTTGCTTGCAAATTCATTCCCTTGGAGCATAAATACATTTTCCTCTTTGCTATAGGATAGAACTCTTACTACTACAAGATATTTATTGTTTTTGTAGGAAATTTTTTGTTACTATAGGAAAAATTTCTCATTTTCAAATGAATTATTATCATTCTATCATACATTACATTCTCTCAAAACATTTTTGCTCCCAATAAAATGACAACACATGCTAGTACACCTCACTTCACCACTTTGACTCATCATTTATGCATTATTGAAAGGTATTCCTATAAGTACTAAGGTAATTATTTTATATTTATTTCATGTCATAGTTTTAATTATTACTAAGATGATGGGTCTTAATGATACTAAAATGCCACCATATCTTCTCTTTATCACACCATCTCAAGATATCTTCTCCTCCATTGATTGACGTGACCATTGAAGTGTTTTTATTGCCACCCCTTATGATTTCCACAAGTTATTTATGCATGTTGGCTTCATCCCTTGAGGACAAATGATAGTTTAAATTGGGGGGATTTCTCATAATCCAAACATATTATCTCACTCCCAAAGGAAAAATTGTAAACATTCCACCCAAAGCTACAAAACACTTGTTTCAAGAGCACAAACCCTGCAAGTAAAATTCCACCTTACAAAATGGGAGAGGACTTGCTAAAACATGAGCCACTTGATATCTCTCCTCTAACTAATACCCTAAACATCTTGGTCCTATTTTAGAATGTGGGATAGGCACAATATTTTGAAAGGATACATGCTTTGGATTAAGGCATTGTAGAATAATTCACTGGCTCATTATATAATAAATTGGAAACAATAAGAGGAATGAAAATAAAGCTAACAAAAACCATCATCAATAGAGTAACTAGATTGCCAAGAATAGGGGAAGCATGGTAAGAAAATTTTGATGCTAAGGTAGAGAGGCATAAATTTTTTAGAGGAAATGAAAGATTGAAGACTTCAAAATAATGCACTACACAGTTATCTATATCAAGAAGATGGGCTAGAGTTGTTGAGTTCATTTGTAGATATTTCACTTGTGAAGGGAGATATTCCATGCTACATGGCATTCACTTTAATTTCATGAATTGTTTATGGCATGGTGTTGATATAAATGTCCCAAACTTCTTGCTTAATGTAATAAAAAAAATGGAAGAGGCATCTCAAAGAGGTAATCCCAAAGCTCTTTCTCATCATTGTTTAATCTAATTGATTGTTCAAGACTGTTTACAAAGGACTAGACCTAATATAAGTTAGAAATATTTTATCTAAATATCTAAAGATGTAGAAGGTGATAGTGAGGGAAATGAAGTAGAAGAGGAAATAGAGGTAGAAGAACAAATGATATAAGAAGACCTTCTTATAGCTCCATAATAATATGTAGAAGAAGACCTCCCTGTAGCACCACAAGAACCTATAGAAGACCTTCCTATAGCTCCACAAGAACTTGCAAAAGTAGAGTTTTTTGTATCCACACAAGAACCTGTAAAATAATATCTCCCTATAGCCACACAAGAACCTAGAATAAGTATAAATCTTGAAGAAGGGGATTTCATAAGCAAGGAATCTAGAAGAAGAAAGAATAAAATCATTCTCTAGCCTAGATCTTAGGAATCTAAAGAATAACTCCTACATTCCCCTAGAAAATTTAAGATCACATCTACTCCTCATAGATCCCATAGATTAGGAAGGAAGATGAAAGGTAAACCAAGAACTAAATCTTATTCTATTATAGAAATTAATGAGGAATCTAGTGAAAAATAAACTACCAGTAGTAATGAATCACTAGAAGCATTTAGTTTTGAGACTAACAAGGAAGAATGTTCTCAAGAAGAAAATAAGAAGGTAGAACAAGTAGAACATAGTCCTAAAGTATTGTAAAAAGAACCAATGCATGAAGAAGTAGAATAAATGGAGAAACCCACCATACAAGTGATTTTTCTACTCTAGAATAAGCCCTATAGTAAATAGAGTGACTAAAGAAGAAGTTATAAGATCAATCAAGAGGAGGACTAGATGTGCTTATTGTAGTAGCTTCTCAGCTACAACCCTCTACCAAAAACCATACTACAATCATTGTTTCACAACCTTATATATAAAAATAGCAATGGGAAAGACCTATAACTCCCCAAGATATCAGGTATAATTCCTCATCTGTGATGTCTTCTAAATTGATTAAATGAATAGATAATCAGTTTGAAAGTCTTAAGGAATTAACAAAAGAGAACAAAAAATTGAAATAAGAGGACATGTTGAAAGAAGAAAGAATCTCAAAAATATAATAGAAAATTGAATATATGGCTTGTCTTACTCAAGAGCTCATTGACTACAGACCTCCTACAAGGCTATATTCAGTTTATCTTGAAGATCAATGGCATAAGTTTAAATTCATGAGAATTTATTGTGACATGCCTTATGAAGTAATTGATCCCTTCTCCTTCTTTCAAATATATAAAAAGAGCTCACAAGAAGAACAAGCACAACTATATGAGTTATATATTTATAACTATGTTGTGCCTTATGACAAGGAATGGAATCCTAATCTATATGTTGGATATGTCCTTCTAAAGGCATTTTCATCATACCATTTGAATGAGCAAAGAAGAGGAAGAAAGATGGTTGTATATAGGAAAAAAGAAAGGGAAAGTTAATTTCTTATCAAAAGAGAGTCAATTGTACCTGATATTATGTTGATAGAATGGGATAACATCATGCTACATAAGGAAGTTAGAACTTGATTTGCCAAAAATTTTGATGAATCCCAAGATTTCTACTTGGGATTGAGAACTTCTATTAGACCCACAACAAAATAATCCTACATTGAAAGATGGAATGAGCTCACTCTGGAGCTAAGAAAGAAAGATCCATATTCCCCTTTTAACTTAAAGACAACATTTAATAGAATCATAAGATATATTCTACTTACAGGTGAAATGGGATCTCAATTGTTGAGCATCAAATTCTAGCCCCCTCTATTTTGGTATTCTATTCTAGATTGGTAGGATAAAACTCCATTAAATTAATATGAGGACAAAAATTGGTAGTTGTTTGAATAATGATATGGATTTTATGCTCACCTTATAAGTGGTGCCATATACCCTATTTATTTTAGAACTATTTATGAAATTGAAATAAGCAAGTTTATTGCTCATGGATGAGTAAGGTTTTAAGTTAGGGGGTGTGATGAGCCCCAAAAATGTCATGTTTTTATCCTCATCTATCACACTCATCCTTCTTGTTTACCATGCTTTTGAGTTACTTTTCTATAAATTTTTTATCCTTGAATAACCATAATCTTGTAAATAGAATTATGCTCCCATACTCTTTGAATAGTTAGAACTGTGTATTGAAATCAAGTATATAATAGTTATCTTCTACTATAAAATGATTTTTCTATAATGTGTTTTAAAGATGTTTTGAAGTAATAGGTATATAGCATAGAACATCTTGTAGTAAAGGAATATCATTACGTAGACACATCCTACATCCACTACATAACCAAAGCTATAGACAAACATAATTTTATTCCTAGTTCAACTGACTCATAGAAATGACTATAACCTCTAGGGAGCATAATAAGGATGTGGTTGAAGACTGAAACATATTTGTTTGTCTTAAAGTAATATTACAAGATTCACATGAATGGTGACCTTAGTAGAAGGAGCCAATTTATGTTATCTTGAGTCAAACATTTCTTAGATTATAATATTTTTTTATTTTTTATAAAACAATCCCCCCTACTGTATATATATAGGTGACAGCAAGATTGAGAGGGTAGTGGATCTCAATTAGAGAGATATCAGAAGTACATTTTTTAAAGTAGTTGTTTATTGTAATTTCCCTATAGCAATTCATTGTTGCATTTTGATTACTATTAAAGTCCATTTCATTGTTTTAAGAGGAAGGATTGAATCTAGAGTTAGAATGAGGAAGGGCCCCCTTCATAAGTCTTATAATAAAAATCCAACCCATTAAATAACTATGCATGTTATTTAGTTTCTTTGTATGTTGTGTGTTTTATTTTTGAATTGTGTGATTTACAATCTTGCATAGAATTATTTAAGGAAGCTTCCAATAGTGTAAAAATTTAATTCAAAGTATTATGTTCATGTTCATTTCTAGCATTCCATTTATTGCATGGATTTAGCATCTTAGATTACAATCAACAGAAGGTAAAATTAGAAGATTGAATGTCCACATACATTGATGTCATCTTATCATGTTTACATCCTTGGGTTGACATTTAAATGAAGTAGAAGATAAAATTATATGATAACTCCCCTTATTAATTTTATACTAAGAAAAGTATATTTTATTATGAATCAACTGCTAGTCAGTTTATTTATTCATCATCTTCTAATTATTGCATGAGCTGATAGGTTGGCAACTGCAGATTCATAGGAAAAACTATTTGAGCTCCATAGATAAGATCAAAAGGGATTTTGCCTATATCTCTCCTAGGCATGATCCTGTCATCCCACAAAGCAAATTTTAGCTATTCACCCAACTTCTTATTTTCTTCCAATGTTTGCCTAATAATTTTGAGTAAGTTCTTGTCATTAGATTCTACTAGACCATTCCCCTAAGGGTTGTAGTTAGATGCATAGGTCAATTAAATCCTATAATCTTTGCATAATGCCACTAAAGTTTTATCTTTTAATCTCATATCATTATCATTAATAACTTTAATAGACACACTAAATCTATAAATAATCTGATTTAACAAAAAGTCCATAACTAGTTGGTGTGTTGCTTTCTTTGTAGGGAATGCTTCAACCCATTTTGTGAAGTGGTCAGTTGAAACTAATATCTATCTATGCCCAGTGCTAGATGAATAAAAAATGTATCCAATGAAATCTATTCCCCATTATCTGAATGGGATTTCAATTATCACAAGTTGTAAGGGAAGAGAACCTAAAGCTTTCATCTTCCTAGCAAAGCATTGACATTTCTCACACTTTTTGATTGTCTAAACAACATCCTTGAATAATGATGGCCACCAATAACTAGATCTTAAAATTTTATGATTTTTAACCTTACACACAAAATAGACACCACATACTCCACTATGGAAGTCTTTAATTTGTTTTTCTAGCATGCATTTTAGGAGAACCCCATCTGGATTCTTCCATACTAGTTTTTCTCAATCAAGAGGTATTTTTGGTAAACAAGGTTAAGAGTTCTGCTTTGATTCTTGTCTGAGTCAGGGGAACAACTCAAATTTTTGAATTAGTAAACAATATCTATATACCATGGAGACATGTTAAATTGACTCAAGGAATCATCAACATTAAAAACTATAATGTTTACCTTAACAACTTGCAAACTAGTTTTAGCCATAATCTTGGCTAGACCCATCCCTCTTACTAACTTTTTAGTATGAATATCCATGTCATACTCTTGCAACTTGTTGACCCACCTACATCTCTTGTTGGATACTTCAATTTGAGTCAAGATGTCCTTCACCATGGTATGCAGGACATAAGTAACAATCTTTGAGATTAGAATATAAGGCCTAAATGTCTTGACAGATTTCAAGAGAGAAAAAGCTTGTTTTTCGATAATGGTAAAATTTAGCTTAGGACCTTGTATGACTTTGCTAAATAAAGTTATAGGCTACTCTTGACCATATTTATTATTTTTCAATATGACAATAGTAATAGTATTATATGATGCAAAAGAGAATATATAAAATGGCTTAGTGTAATTAGGGTTGGCCAAAATAAGGGTAGACTTTAATGCTTATTTGATGTCATTAAATGCTTACATGACCTTTTCCTCCCACTTAATGGTCTAGTCCTTCTTCATCATGGAATTAATAGGCAAAGTGATCTATACAAAGTTGGACATAAACCTCCTTACAAAATTATTTGTCCAAAGAAGGACTAAATTCTCTTATTAGACTACAAGATAAGAACTTTGTCAATGGCTTCGACCCTCTTGGGGTCAATCATGACACCATCCTTGGATAATATATGTCTTAGCAACTTGGCCTTTTACACTACAAAGTGGCACTTCTAAGGATTAAATAAAATGTCAAACTCATTGCATCTGATTAATACTTTCTCTAGATGCTTCAAATTTTCCTCTCTAGTCTTGGAGTACATAGTAATATCATCCTGATACACAACTATAAAATTATTAATCACCCTTAAAAAATAATGTCCATAGCTCACTAAAACATTTTACTAGCATTCATTAACCTGAAAGGCATCCTTATACATACATACATGCCCCAAGGCATAGTGAATGTGATCTTGGGTCTCTTAGATTCCTTCACCATAACCTAGTTATAACCTAAGAAACCTTCTAATATGGACAATATCTTTGATCTAGTAACACTCTATAGAAAGTTCTCCATATTTGGTAGGGGATAATTATCCTGTAAATAAGTCTTAGTCAAATTTTGTAAATCCACACACAAGCAGATATCACCATTCTTCTTCCATATAAGGACTAAGTTTTCCACCCATGATGAATACCTAATGGGTTAAATAATTCCACCATCCCTTAGCTTCTTTAACCCATCCCTCATCTTGGTGGTCAAGATGGGGTTAATAGGCCTCTATATTTGCCTAAAAGGCTTGTTATTAGGCTATAATGTGATGATGTACTAGAACAGGTCTTCATTATATACTTTCAGCTTAGAATAAGATAATGTTAAACAATCTCGGTACTTTTTAAGTAGTTTCATGTAAACTTGCTTCTTAGTTTCACTTAGGTGAGTACCCAACCAAACCTTTCTTAGATTCTCATGATAACCCAAATTGTACTCAATCACATATTTTAAAATAAATGAGTCTCTTGATTTAATTCTATCAACTCCATCAAAAGATGCTTTTAAATTTACTAGTCCTCTTAGTAGCATGTTTGTCTTCAACTGAATGATGTCCTTCCCAAACAAGGTTTCCTTCCCATCACAAACCTGAACCATAGATTCCAAGTCTATGAGTTGATCATGTAACTTAGCCTTACAATTTAGAAACATCTTAATCTATTTATCATCATCAAACACCTTTCAATGATGAACATTTTCTAGGATTGAAGGCCAAACATTCACTGCCACTTGGTACTGATAATGAGGGATCATATTTTCAATATCAAATTAAGCACCTAATACTACAAGTCTATCAACTTCTTCATTAAAATCTCTATCATAATAAAAAATATTGAATGCATTAAAGAATTCAAGCAAATCCCACACAACATTCTGATATTATTTCAACTTTTGTTTTTGGCAGCATAAGAATTATAGACTTACTTTACCACCAGCTCAGAATCACCCTTTATAGTCAATTTTTTAATTCCATATTCGTAGGCAATTCCTAAACCAAGAAATAGTGTCTCATACTTAGTAGTGTTATTTGTGCACTCAAAGGACAATTGAAAAGAAAACATGGAATATTTACCATTAGGGGCATAGAAAATAACCCCAACTCCATTTCCAATATTGGAGCAAGCCCCATCACAACACATCTTCCAAACTACACCATCTTTGTTAGGTTTAACATTAATAACAACAGCATGTGAACTAGTATCAACATTCCCAATAAAGTTTCCAAATTCAATATCTGTGTACAATACTTCATCCAAAGCATGTTTCAAATCTTTAATTACATGTAACATCTTCAACTCTCTATAAATCTTGACCATTTTACCCTCCAAAAGAAAGCTAGCATAAAATAAGTCTATATGTACACTTCTAACATTGTTAGCATCCCATTTACGTGACAATAGCATCCCCCAGTTAGGTGGGCAATCCAAAACAACCACATTCATATTCAAATACTTACTTAGATGTTCTACTAACTACACTACCAACCCCTTGACTTGTCCAACAACTGGAACCTATTGTGAATCTATGGTATAACACTTACTAAAGGCTGATGTAATCTTAACTCTGATCTTATTTAGGACACCTAAGGGAATAACATTGTAGGAAGATCTAGATTCAAACATGCAATTGTGAACAATCAGACCATTGATTAAGAGAGTTGTATAAAATAGATCCACATTTAGCTGACTTTTTACAAGTATAGTCCCCACATAGACCTCTATAGTGATTTCAACAACCTCTTTTGATTCTTCATCACTTTTTGGGGGTGTCTGGGGTAACTCAATTTCATTTACAACTGACTTATCACAAAATTCCAAGTAATAGAATGCTCTCTTTCTATGTTCAGGTATTCTTAATAATTTAACAAGTGGCATGGTGATTTTCAATTGGCTCAATACTTGGGCCATATCACATATGTTATACTGAGCAAGAGGAGTATTTCATGGAAGGGTAACCACACTTTTAGGTGGAATATAGTCACTTAAGGTCTGAAGTGGATTAGGTTGGGATGGATTAACATTCTTATCAGCAACCTTTAAATATGGATTTGTCTTAACATCATCCATAGTCTTAGGGATACTAGATAATATGGGTACCCTATTCTTAGTTGGAGCACCTCTAGGCTTAGTAAATTTAGAAATGGATATTAGCTTGGAAGCTTTAGGCATTATTTTAGTTTTCTTAACCTCCTTATTAGTATCCCTTACCTTTGGATTTTTAGGAGTAGTGTCTTGAGGATCAGCATCCTAATATTTGCTTCTCAAGTGATACTCCTCTTGGGTAATTGTTATATTGATTAGCAGTTACCTATCCTCAACTGATAGAATTCCCCCATCATATTTCTTAATCATCATAGAGTTTAATAAATAGAAATCATGAATGGGTAATTTATATTCTTGTGCCATATTAACATCATAAGAAAATTTAAGATTTGGGACACTTACTTTTTTAACTACACTCTAAAATTGATCAACAATAATAGCACTCAGCAATTCCATGGAGGCAGTCAATTCACTTTAGGTGATTTGATAATTGAACATCAATATATCATCATCAGATGATGCAAACTCAATTTCATTTACATCTTCATCAATTGGTTCATTTGTATCACATGGGAGATGTATAAAGAACCACTTATCACACCAATCAATATCAATTTCAGAATTCACCACATTCACTTTGGCATTCAATGGATTAAGCACTTCTTTTCCAGTCCCTCTATTCTAATTTTTATTAGTTTTTTCTTCATGTGTAAGCATCTTCCCTTTATCATTATCTTTATTATAGAAAGTGGTCCTCCTTTATGCTTGATTTAGATTTGAAGGCCTTTCTTGATTATTAAACATATGAGGGATCCCCTTATTAGCTTTGGCTAACTTTTATGACATTTCTTTGACAATAGAGGCCAAAGTTTTTACAGTCTCCTCAATATTGGTAGTTTTTGTGGACTAGGTCTTTTTTGGATTGACCAATTTTACATCACCCCACTTATTCATGGGCTTTCCCATAACCTTTATGTTGTTCTCAATTTTGATGGCCATATTGAATGCCAATTTTAGGTTAGTAGAAGCCTTGTCCCTCAAGTAGTATGCAACCTTCTTATCAACGGCATCATAATGTTTTATCAAGCATGATGTATCATTAGGCATGATGTTTCTAGGCAACTGCATAATAACTTTATTGAACCATGTATTTAAGTCTTGCACAAACTCATTAGGATCTTTTGATGTTCTCAAATTCTACCAAAAGAAACCTTAGATCAATTCTATCAACATATTGAATTCTAAAAACATTCTTCATCTCTTCCCATTAATCAATGTATCCACGGGGAAGGGAATTGAACCATTCATGAATGTCTTCTTCCAATGTGTGCATAAATAGTTTAATGAACACATCCTCAATCTCAACCTCATAATATTCAATGATATTGTGAAAAGCCCTCAAGTTTTGATCACCATTCATTGCATTGTTCCCTTCTATTTATGGAAGGCATTTCCTTACTTCATTTGGGACTTCATTAGGATAGCCTTCCATTTCATCAAAATTGATAGACCTGAATCTAGGAACATGGAATGTAGGATGTTCATTATCATCTTAATCACTATGCCTCATGATTAGTTCAATGGAAGGTTTAATAATAAATGGCAAAAGGATATGAGGGGGTGAATGAGGTGGACTTGGTGGATCAAACTTGTGAGCGAATTTAGTTGGCTAAGAAGGAGCTAGGTAATACATAGGACTATAGGTCTCAAAGTTTCTAGGAGAGCTATGATAGTCCTCAATAATTAGAGGGTCAATAAACAATTCAAGATTATCAAAATTTGACAACCCTTAGTAGTTGAACGTTTCCCTTTAACAAGCCTCCAAACTTGTCTCCTTCATAATTGATATAAACATAATGGTGAGACAAGTTCCTTAGATGAGTCACCTTTGAAAGATGATCTCAATATTTATGGCTTTGCAAATAAGAAAATACTCAAAGCTAAAACTAAATAGAATAATATTAAAAAAAAGTATTGATTTTTCTTGAAACCAGAGGGTAAAAATTGGAGTCACCACTAGAATCATAATTTTAGAATATAATAGTTAAAAAATTGATAGTGATACATGTTGACAATATACTTTGCTAAAGTTCATGATGAGGAAAAAAGTAAAGACATTGAAATATTTAGAATAACATTCAAATGGGAAAAACATCTTCCAACATGCAATTTTAATCAACTCTTTGCAATGAACATAGCAGAAGTCAATTATCAAGCCTTTAAAAACTCTTGGCACTTCTTTAGTGGAGTGTTATAATATTGACAACCAAGATAGTCAAATCAGTGTAGTAACAATAGAGAGCTTCATAACATGAAATACTTGCATCTCTCTACAAGAGTCCTCAGTAACACATAAGTAACCAAGATTTTAGTTTAGTCCCTAGAAATGGTGCCAGTAAAGTGTTGGTTCATAGTTGTACACCTCATACACTTGGCCTTGCATACTTGAGACAAAATGGAAAGTAATGATGAAAAACTCATTAGTATGTCATTGTATCCAAGGAAGGGTTTGGCATCAAGATTAGACTGAATACATAAAATGATTGAGAGGGACCTACAAAGGGTATGGTCAATTATTTGTTACTTTGGCTCTGCTTGAACCAAAATGAGAGGACCTATGAGGTATATTGCTCACATGGAGAGATTCTATAATTAAACCTCCATGGGGATTTTTAGCACAAAGATAAAACATGAATAGGGCATAACCAAGTTTGTACACTTCACCCATGAAGGGTTGTCACACAAAATGTACAAATGCTCCTTTAAGTCATATACAAGCTACTAAATATAGATGGGAAAGATATTTCAACCTTCATTCTAGAGAATCTTCAACAACAAGGGTTAAATAAAAGACTACAATGTTATGATTTAAAACACAATTACAAACACATTTCAAATATGCAAGATCTTATGCATTTACAAGGAAAATAACACTTATAATATGCAAAGGGTGTATTATTTTTAGGGTAGGATAGGGTAGGATAAGTTGGATAATTGTAAAAATAAAGGTGGCATGTTGGTGGTATTCAAACAATAGGGTATCTTATAAGATTCATGACATCATTCCCTAGCATAGATGTAGAAAAA
The DNA here is from genome assembly GCA_037957365.1 of Torreya grandis. Lineage (NCBI taxonomy): Eukaryota > Viridiplantae > Streptophyta > Pinopsida > Cupressales > Taxaceae > Torreya > Torreya grandis. Next base: position 1,810,764 of record JARHVA010000188.1, read on the forward strand.
CTCAAATGCAAGCTAATGGGAAATACCAAATGATCCTTGAAAGAACAAAACATACATTGAAACTAAACTTTCAAAAAACTCTTTTCTGTTAAATCTATAAACCTAGGGTGCCCTAACAATTTATTCAATAACATGTTCTAAAATAATGCAAAAAGGTTTTATAACCCAAATCTATGCTCAAAATGATAACTAGTAATGAACATAAAACTAGATATCCTATCAACAATATTTGTAAAATAGATTGTTGTACTTCATGAACAGGAAATAACAAAGAACCAAAAGCATTTTCATTAACTTGAAAAGAAACATTACAAACATAAATATTTTAAAATTTTACCATGGGGACAAGCATGGTGAGATTGCTCTTTTGACAAGGGAGACATAAATATGCTCTTAAAGCTCACTAATGGTTATATAGTTATAACCATCTTAACAAGGGAGATAAGATCTACATAAAGCAATTGATCCCAAAAATTCATGCATAACCTAGACTTAGATAAAATGAACACCTAAAATGATGACCAACAACCATAACTAGAGGAAAATCCCCCTATTTATACATTTTCAATCATTTATCAATTTTGGGACTGTGGGTTGCAATTTGAAAAATTATATAATATCCTTCCCAATTTTTCCAAGATGCTTCTAGCTGTAAAATATTCTATGCCATGCCCGATATCTTCATCTATTTGTAAGAAAAGAGTCATTTCTCTAACTACCTATACAATGAATGATGAAGACTTGTAAAAAAAAATATTTCATGGCTGGAGATGTCTTCATATGATCTAGAAGGAAAATATTCATTTGAGGAGATAAAAATACTTTATCCTCATGTTCAACCATTTGGAGAAGCTCTTGATCACTTGCCTACATAGTTGGAACTTCCTGGATAATTGTTTTTCCTTTAGTGCACACCATGGAACAACCTTGATTTTTCAATGATGGCACATGAATGATTTATGGTCATAGTATAAAAATAAAATGATCCATGATTAAGATTGAAAAATATGCTTTGGAATGACTCATAAACCTCTTTCTAAGCTTTGAATCATTGCCCATCCATGGAAGAACAAGTAATTTTAGATTCTTAGCCAAATTTCACCACATATTGACACTTGGCATGCCACATCAAATCTAATTGGGTACTCTCGAGTCTTAAAACATATTAGGATACTTAATTGGTTCTAATTTGGGTACATGTCACTTTCTTATTGGTTCTAAGCCCTTTAAAAAGTCCATCTTGGCTCATACCACTGAATCTACTCACCTGAGAAAACATGTACCATTGATCTTGATCCAAAGGATTGAATTTCATTGGTTGTCTATAGGTCTTATACCAAAATGGTGCCACTTGGAAGCTCTGCTAGCTATCTGCATCCTGCTCTGTTAGTCCTGTCAAGCTAACATGATCTTATCAAGTGGTGGTCCTGTATTCATTTTATGGCTTTGTTGAAAAGTATTGACTTAATATGTGTTGTATATTGGATTGTGTACACTTAAACATGTACCATCAATATCTAGGAATGTGCTCAATATTTAGCCTATAACCATTTATTGACTTTTCAACTGTGCTCTCACACTATTAAATATTTTCATATGATCAAACATGCATCATCAAATTTTAATATATGAAATTGAGCATGATTTATTCCTGCAAATAATGGAAATTATCTTAATTTAAAACTCAAGGAAAAATATAAATCTTAAACTAAAGTCTTTGGTTTAAGGTTTCATTTATGTAAATGAATATGAATAAAACTTTAGGCTAAAGTTTAGACTAAGATTGTAGCATAATAAAAGGAGGCCCCAATATTAATAAAAAAGGACTTAGCATAAGGTTTCATTGTACTAATAAATACAATGAAACTTTAGGGTAAATCCCTAGACCAAGTTAGAACATAATCAAAGGGACCCTTTGATCTTGTGCCATTGGATTTTGCTAGGCTAGATCAACGCATTCCATTGGATTTTGATCCAAAGGATCAAACACCATTTGTTGTTCAATACTTTGTCTAACATGATTGTAATGTGTGTCATCACCATGTTCACTTTGGGCTTAGTCTAAAATATTAACTTATTACACCCCATTTATTCAAAGGTGTATGCTTAATCATGCACTATCAATTGATGGGAACATGCTCGAGCTTTATTATACATCATAATATTAACCTTTTGAATTTGAACTCGTACCATATGATCTTGATTGCTCGAGTAAAAGTGTGTCATTGATTATAATCCATTGAGTTTAATAGTATTAGTTCCTATGTATATTTAGAGAATAACTAAGTTAGAGCTCAAAAATAATATAAAACTTAGGATACATTCTTAGACCAAGATTTTGATTTCTATTAATAAATATGAATTAAAATTTTAGGCTAAAGTTTTAGAATAAGCTTAAAATAAAATAGAGCTCTACTAAATAAAAAGGACCATGTGTTAGTTTAGACCATGATTAACATAGGTTTAAGGGTCTCAATACCTAAAAGGGACTAAGCATGGATTTTTAGACTAAGGTTTGGTTGTGTAAATAAACATGACCAAGCCTTAGTATTAAAATTTAACTAAGTTCATGGCTTTTTTTTTAAATGTTCCCTCATAAAATTTTCTTGCTAATTTTGAATTTAGATGGAAAGACTTGAGCTAGGATAATTGTAATTAGGGTTTTTTGGTCATAAAAAATAAATTCAACTTGACTTTTGATAGACCAAAGGCTAGTAAAAAAAACAATATTGACATTAAATCATAAAACCCAGACACTGTCCATTTTAGAGGGATTCTAATTAAGCCTGCAATGTGAAGCATAAAGATCCAATGTTACCAAATTAAGTTAATATTTAAACCAAAATCATGAATAGATATGCTAACCAAACTAAGTGTAGATTATCTTCAAATAAAAACAATGTGCAAACATGCCAGTGACACCCTGATCAAGTGAATTCTCATAGCAATATGTTTTAACATTCAGAGACTTTGGTTTAGACTCATAATTAGGCTATTCAATCCACTTGATCAAGCACCATTGTTAAGATAAATTTATTGTTAAATCAAGTCTTACACATGAAAAATTGGGATCAAACATCAAAACCTAGTCATGTTGTGTGTGTGCTTTGATTTCACTTACCATTTGCCATGGGATTTAGAGAGAAATTTTTAGACTTTGTGTCTTTAACCATTGACATTTACTTATAGCATGTTAGATATTCATTAAAAACCATTATTTATCTTAGGGAACACTTGGGCATTTCTCTTCTACATTAAAGCATCCATAGCCCCAACAAAGATGCCTCTAGCTCCACTTAAGGCCTTACTCAACTACCAACCAAGCATCCATAGCCCTGGTGGAGATTACCCCAATCACATTTTCTTAGAAAGTTCCTTTTGAGTTTTGAAATTAACTTGTATTTATATATTTTTGGTTTTTATAGACCATTTCAATTTTTTGACAAAGGTTAGGAACCAAGTTAACTGGGTTTTTGGATTTGGTCAAGTGTCTAATCTTTAGGCAATCATCTTTGGTTGCAAAAACCCCAAGAAATGAATCTTGTTTAAGTGAAAGCATGATTGTGCTTCAATAATTCAAAATTTCATCATGCATATGAAATCCTTATCAGAATTAGGTTTAAATCAGAACAAGGCTCAATATTTTAGGGAAAAACTAGCCTATTCATTGGTCTTTACTAGTCTCCCCAAAATTAAAAATCAAGCTCACTTTTTAGACCCATAGTCAACCACACCTATAGTCCCGACCTGAGAAGTCCCTTTTTTGAGTGACTGGAGAAAACCTAAGTCGAGGACTATCTTGAAGAGACTTATTAAGAGCAAATAACAACACAAGACAAAGCAAATAAGTAATGTACATGTGCTATATACAAATGAGGATAGGAAAGAAAGAGCAAGAAATAAATGAACCAAAGCCCTACATGAACTCTAAAAAGAGCCTACCTTTAAGATCAAATGGAAGATTATTTAATCTATAACAGAACCTTGAATCATGGTTGCTTCCATTCAATGGATCATTCTTGTGGATAGGAGCATTAGTACACTTGTGTCTTTTGTATGATGTAGCTTGGCTTCCTACCTCCATTAATCCCTTGAACCTAGGATAGAACACAAACTATTGATCTCTATTTGGCTCATCTCTGACATCTGTATGATTGTCAATGATGTTTGTGCGATTGTCAAAATTTAACCCCTATGGTTTCTGACCTGACCTTAATTTTAACATCCTTGTCACTATTAATTATATTCACATGACTATCAATGATGTTTGTGAGACCATCAAAATTTAAATAATTCAAGAAAATTTCTTTGGATCTTTTGGTCGTCAAGACTTTTGTCTTTGTCATTTTGATCTTCGGCATTTTTGTCTCAGGGTTTTTGTCAAGGTAATTGTTTTGGATATTTTATCTAAAATAATTTCCTCAAAGCATCAAAATTTACTCTGACATTCTTCCTGTAACATTTTCTCTAAAGCATTTGAGGACCTTCAACCTTTTTATGATAGATAAAATGTTTAACAATACTCCTTTGAGCCTTTTGTACAAACATTTCTCCCACAATAAATTAGACTTTACACTTTTCCTGAAGCAATGCATTTTTATCAAGTTTTTATGTGAATAAAATACCTATAAGTATTTGGTTTTCAAACTTTTTTTAGTGGATTAAATGTCTAAAACAAATAAGTCTTGAGGATTTTCGCAAACACTTTGGTTGAAACATTGAATTTCTTTAGACTTTTTATGTGAACACTTTACCTTATAGAAATAAGTCTTTAGGATTTTTGTTTAAGACAAAAACTCAAATACCTATTTCTATCAGGAAAAGTGTTCACACAAAATTCTTAAAAAAAATTAAGGGCTTAATACACATGCTAGTAAAGATCAAATTAAAACTTAGCCAATTTAACATGAAACTTGACCTTTGAGTGAACCTTTGAAAATAGAAACTTAGACTAGACTTAGGCATTTACACTTGACAAGGTCTCAATTAATTCAATGCAATATTGGGCACTAACACTGGCTCTCACCCAAGGATGCATACCCCTTGCGGGTGTGCAAAGAACCCCAAAATGTAAGACTAGGTGCCAATCTAATGGGTCATGAAGTTAAGACTTAGAAATTTGATCAATAATCACTCGTAGAGGCTCAAAAAAACATGGAAGACTAATAAAAATATATCAGGAGGATCTAAAAGTGAGCACATGATAGAAACATATAAGGAAATCGTATAAATAAGGGGTGATAAAGTAACAAAACAATAAGACTATACACTATATAATTATATACACAGTTATAAATGGACTCAATCTAGGAAATGCTAAAGATGTATGCCATTGACTAGTGTCTATAGTATTTCACCATCTAGTTCTCTCAATAAGAAAGTGTGTTCCCCAATCCGTTAGTATATAGAATAGGGACCCATCCACAAGGCATAAAATTTACCATGCTTGTCTTTCTTCTCATGCTTGTTGTCCCAAAGTAAAACTAGATCACCTACTTGGAAGGTTATTGGAGTGACCTTCCTATCAAATATATTTTTTAGGTTTTCATTGAACTTGAGATGCTTTTCATGAGCTTGTCTTTAAATCTCATCAATCTTAATAATTTGGTTCATCCTACTTTCATAGGTGTTAATTTTCTCATCATCTTCTAATTATTGCATGAGTTGATAGGTTGGTAACTATAGATTCATAGGCAAAACTACTTGAACTCCATAGACAAGCTCAAAATGGATTTTGCCTATAGCTCTTTTAGGCATGATCATGTCATCCCATAAAGCAAAGTTTAGTTTTTCATCCCACTTCTTATTTGATTCCAATGTTTGCCTAATGATTTTGAGTAATTTCTTGTTACTTGATTCTACTTTCCCATTCCCCTAAGGGTTATAATTAGAGGCATAGGTCAATTCAATCTTGTACTCTTTGCATAATGCCACTAAAGGTTTGGCTTTGAAGTTCATAGCATTGTCAATAATAACGTTAATAAGCACACTAAATATGCTAATAATTTGATTTAAAAAAAAATCCATAACTACTTGGTGTGTTTCTTTCTTTATAAGGACTACATCAACCCATTTTATGAAGTAGTCAATTACAACTAGTATCCATCTATGTCCAGTGCTTGATGAATCAAAAATTTATCCAATGAAATCCATTCCCCATTGTCTGAATAGGCCTTCTATCATCATAGACTATAAGGGATGAGAACCTGAAGCTTTCATCCTCCCAATAAAGAGCTAACATTTACTACACTTTATGACTATCTAAGCAACATACTTAAACAATCATGGTCACCAATAACCATATCTCAAAATTTTATGAGTTGTAACCTTAGGTAGAAAATGGCCACCACATACTCCACTATGGAAGTCTTTAATTAGGTCAGTAGTTTGTTTTTTTGGCATGCATCTTAGGATAACCCCATTTAGATTCTTCCATGTTAGTCCATTCTCAGTTAAGAGGTATTGTTTGGAAATGAGCTTAAGAGTTCTTCTTTGATTCTTGTCCAAGTCAGGGGGACAACTCAGATTTTACAAGTAATAAACAATATCTCTATACCATAGAGATGCATTAAATTAACTCAAGGAATAATCAACATTAAAAATAGTAGTGTTTACCTCAATAGCTTGTAAATTAGTCTTAGCCATAATCTTGACTAGACCCATCCCTCTTACTAAATTGGTGGTCTGAATATCCATGTCATACTCTTGCAACTTGTTGACCCACCTGCATCTCTTACTAGATACTTTAGTTTGATTCAAGATGTCCTTCACCATAATATGCAAAACATAAGCAATAATATTTAAACTCATAATATAAGGCCTAAACATCTTGATATCTTTCAAGAGAGTGAAATCTTATTTTTCCATAATGGTATAATTCAAATCAGAACCTTGCATAGCTTTACTAAAGAAGATATAGGTTGCTCATGACCATCTTCATTCTTTTTCAATAAGACATCAACAAAAATATTATATGATGAAAAGAAAATATCTGAAATGGCTTAGTCTAATCAGGGTTGGCCAAAACAAATGCAGACTGTAAAGCTCCTTTGATGTCATTGAATGCTTGTACAACCTTTTCCTCCCACTTGATGATCTAGTCCTTCTTTAGAATGGAAATAAAAGGTAGAGTGATCTTTGAAAAGTTAGACACAAACCTCCTTAAGAAATTAATTTGTCCAAAGGATTAAATTCCCTTCTTAGACTGTAGGATAGCAACTTTATCAATGGATTCTACCCTATTAGGGTTAATCATGACACCATCCTTAGACACTATATGTCCCAGTAACTTGGCATTTTGTACTCCAAAGTGGCACTTATTGGGATTGAGAGAAATTTCAAACTCCCTGCATCTGATAAATACTTTCTCTAGATATTCCAAATGTTCTTCTCTAGTCTTGAAGTACACAGGGATATCATCCTAATACATAACTATAAACTTATTTATTACCCCTACAAAATTAATGTCCATAGATTATTGAAACATTACACCAACATTCATTAACCTAAAAGTCATCCTCATATGTGTGTATGTGCATGCACACATGCCCCAAGGTGTAGTGAATGTGGCCTTGGGTCTCTCAAATTCCTTCACCACAACCTAGTTACACCCTACAAAACCATCTAATGTGGACAACATCTCTGACCTAGTAACTATATGTAGCAGGTTCACCATATTAGGTATGGGATAATTATTTTTTAAAGAAGCCTTGTTTAAATTTTAAAAATACACACACAAGTGGATGTCACTATTCTTCTTCTGCATAGGTACTAAGTTTGCCACCCATGATGAATACCTAATGGCTAAATGATTCCACCATCCCTTAGCTTATTTAACTCATCCCTCATCTTGGTGGCCAAGATGGGGTTAATAGGCCTTTGTTTCTACCTAAAAGAATTGCTATTAGGTTAAAATTGGATGACATGCTAGAATAGGTCTTCCCTATATGTTTTTAGCTTAGAATAAGACCACATTAAACAATCCTAGAAATTTTTAAGTAACTTCATGTAAACTTGATTCTCAACTTCACTTAGGCAAGTACCCAACCAAACATTTCTTGGATTCTCATGAGAACCCAAATTACACTCAATCACATCTTTTGAAATGAATGAGTCTCTTGATTTAATTATATTATCTCCATCAAAAGATGTTTCTAAACTTAAGAATCCTCTTGGGAGCATGTTTATCTTCAAATAAATGATCTCCTTCCCAAATAAGGTTTCCTTCTCATTACAAACCTGAACCATAGATTCCAATTCTATGAGTTGATCATGGAACTCAACCTCTTAATTTGTTCATCATCATCAAACACTTGTTAATGATGAACATTGTCTAGGATTAAATTCTAAATAATAACCTCCACTTGGTACTGATAATGAGGGCTCATATTTTTAATATAAAACTAAACACCTAACCCTATAAGTCTATCAACTTCTTCCTTGAAACTTCTATCATGATAACAAAGATTGAATGTATCAAATAATTCAAGCAAATCCCACACAGCATTCCAATATTGTTTAACCTTTTGTTTTTGGTATCATAAGCATTATAGACCTACTTTACCATGAGCTAAAAATTACCCTTTACAATCAATTTTTTAATTTCATATTCATGGGCAATCCATAAACCAAGAAAGAGTGCCTCATACTCAACAATATTATTCATGCACTCAAAGGCTGGCTAAAAAGAAAACATGAAACATTTACCATTGGGGGCATAGAAAACAACCTGAGTTCCATTTCCAAGATTGAAGCAAGCCCTATAAAAACACATCTTCCAAACTACACCTTCTTTATCAGGGTCAACATCAAGAACAGTAGGTTGTGCACTAGTATGGGCATTCCCAACAAAGTTGCCCAATTTAACATCCATGTATAATACTTCATTCAGAGCACATTTTGGATGTTTAATTACATGTAGCATCTTTGGCTCTCTATAAAGCTTGACCATCTTACCCTCCAAAAGAAAGGTGGCATAAGATAAGCCCATCTATGGTGGCATAATATAAGTCCATCTATACACTTTCACCCATGTTAGTAGCCCATTTACATGACAGTAGCATCCCCAACTTAGGTGGGTAATCCATAACTACTACACACATATTCAAATACTTACCTGGATGTACTACCAACTACACTACCAACCCCTTGACTTGTCCAATAATTGGAACCTCTCATGAATCCATGGTATAACACTCACCAAAGGCTAATGTAATCTTAACTATGTTCTCATTTAGGACACCTAAGGGCATCACATTGTAGGAAGCTTTAGATTCAAACATGCAATTATGAACAATTAGACCATTGATTAAGAGAGTTGTATAAAATAGATCCACATTTAGCTAACTTTCTATAATTGCAGTCACCAAATAGACCTTCAAAGCAGGTTTAACAACCTCTTCTAATTATTCATTAATTTTTAGGGGTGTTTGTGGTAACTCAATTTTATTCATAGTTGACTTCTCACCAAATTCCAAGTACTCAAATGCTCTCTTCTTATGTTCAATTATTCTTAATAATTTAATACGAAGCATGGTGATTTTTAATTGGCTCAATAATTAGGATATATCACATATGTTATATTGAGGAAGAGGAGTCTTTGGTGGAAGGGTAACAAAACATTTAGCTAGAATACAGTCACTAAAGGTCTAAAGTGGAGTAGGCTAGGATGGATTAACATTCTTATCAGCAGCCTTTAAAGGTAGATTTATCTTAACATCATTCACAACATTAAGGATACTAGATAATATGGGTACCCTATTCTTGGCTAGATCACCTCTAGGCTTAGTAAATTAGGAAATGGGTACTGGCTTAGAAACTTTAGGGACTATTGTAGTTTTTTTATCCCCCTTATTAGCATCCCTTACCTTTGGATTTATAGGGGCAATATCTTAAGGATTATCATCTTGATATTTGCTTCTTAAGTGATACTCCTCTTGGGTAATTTTTGCATTTATTAGTGGCCACCTATTATCAACTGATGTAATTTCCCTATCATATTTCTTAATCATCATAGAATGTAATAAATGGAAATTATGAATGGGCAATTCATATGCTTGTGCCATATTAAAGTCACAATCAAACTCAAGACTTGGGACACTTATTTTTTCAACCACACTCCAAAATTGATCAATTGTAATAGCACTCAGTAATTCCATGGAAGTAATCAATTCACTTCAAGGGCTTTGACAATTGAATATCAAGATCTCATCATCAGATGATGCAGACTCAAGTTCATATGCATCTTCATAAATTGGTTTAACTATATCACATGGGGATGTGGAAGAAAGCACTTGTCACACCAATAAATATCAATGTCAAAATTCCCTGCATTCACTTTGGCATTTAAAGGATCAAGCACTTCTTTTCCAACCCCTCTATTCTAATTTTTGTCTTTTTGTTCTTCACATGCATGCCTATTCCCTTTATCATTGTCTTGATTGTGGAAATTATACCCCCTTTATGCTTAATTCAGATTTGGAGGCCTTTCTTGATTGGTAGACACATGAGGGATCCCCTTCTCAGCTCTAGCCAACTTGTATTATATTTCTTTGACAGCAGAGGCCAAAATTCTAATAGTCTCCTTAAGACTATTAGTTTTTATGGATTGTGTATTTTTTGGATGGGCTTTACTATAGGAATTATGTTGTTCTCAATTTGGATGGATATATTAAATTTTAACCACATGTTCGTGGGAGACTTGTCCCTCAAGTAGTACGTAACCTTATTATCAAAGGCATCACAATATTTTATCAAGCAAGATGTATCACTAGGCATGATGTTTTTCAGTAGCCACATAATAACTTTGTTAAACCATGTATTAAAGTCATACACACACTCATTAGGATTATTTTTGATATTCTCAAATTCTACCAAAAGAAACCTTAGATGAATTCTATCACCATATTAAATTCTAATAACTTTTTTCATCTCTTCCCATGAATCAATGTATTCACAGGGAAGGGAATTGAACCATTCATGAGTATCTTCTTCCAAATCATGTATAAATAATTTAATGTACACATCCTCATGCTCAACCTCATAATATTTAATGATATCATGGAACCCCCTAAAGCATATCACTCATTGCATTATTCCCTTAGAATTTTAGAAGGTATTTCCTTACTTCATTTGGGACTTCATTAGGATAGTCTGCCATTTCATAAAAATTGATAGGCATGAATCTGGGAACATAGAATGCAGGATGTTCACTCTCATCTTGATCCCTATGCCTCATGATTGGTTCAATGGGAGGTTAAAAAACAAATGGCAAAGGGATATGAGAGAATGAATGAAGTGGACTTGGTGGATCAAACTTGGGAGGGGATTTAGCTGGTTGAAAAAGAGCTGGGTAATACATAGGACTATAGGTTTCAAAGTTTCTAGGAAAGCTATGATAGTCCTCAATAATGGTAGGGTAGATAAATAGTTCAATATTATCATAATCTTGAAAACTCTTTTCGGCTAAACTTTGCCCTTAAATAGGCCTCCAATCTTGGTTCCTTCATCTTTGATATAACTTAATGGTGAGACAAGTTTCTTAGATGAGTCACCTTTGAAAGATGATTTCAATCCTTCTAGCTTTGCAAATAAAAAAATACTCAAACCTAAAATGAAATAGAATAATATTTGAAACTAGGTGATAAAAATTAGAGTTGCCACTAGAATCACAATTCTAGAACATAACAGTTAAAAAAATGATAGTGATACATACTGACAACATACTTTGTTGAAGTTAATGATGAGATAAAAATCAAAGACACAAAAATTCTGAAAATAGAAAAAACACCTTCCAACATACAATCTTAATCATCTCTTTGTAATGAACATAGCATAAGTCAATCATCAATATTTAAAAAACTCCTAGCACATCCCCAATGGAGTGTTGTGATGTTGATAGCCAAGATAGTCAAATCAGTGTAGTAATAGTAGAGAACTTCATAACATCAAATAATTATAGTTCTCTGTAAGAATCCTTGGAAACACAAAAGAAACCAAGATTTTAATTTAGTTCATAGCAATGGTGCCAATAAGGTGTTGGTTCCCAATTGTACACCTCATACACTTGGCCTTGTATACTTGAGAAATATTGGCAAGCAATGATGAAAACCCTACTAGTATGTCATTGTAGTTGGGGAAGGGTTTGGCATCAAGATTAGATCAAATACATAAAATGAATGAGAGGCATCTACAAAGGCTATAGTTAGATCCCTACTAATTTTGGCTCTACCTAAACCAAAGTGAGAGGACCTATGCTTTGATCACATGGAGAGATTTTTCAATTCAACCTCCATGGGGATTTTTGGCACAAGGAACAAAATTTGACTAGGGCATAACCAAATTTACAGACTTCACCCCTGAAGGTTTTTCATATGAAATTCACAAATGCTTTAAGTCATTTACAAGCTACTAAATATAAATGGAAAAGAGATTGAAACCTTCATTCTAGAGAATCTTCAATAACAGTGGTCAAATAAAAGATTGTAATGCTAGGATTTTAGACAAAAACTACAAACACATTTCAAATATGCAATATTTTATGCATTTGCAAAGAAATTAACACTTATAATATGCAGAGGGTGTATTATTTTTAGGGAAAAATAGGGTAGGACAAGTTGGATAATTATAAAAAAGGAAGGTGGCATGCTGGTGGCCTTCAGATAGTAGGGAATCTTTCAAGATTTATGACATCATTCCTTAGCATAGATGTATAAAAACTCAAATGCAAGCTATTGGGAAATATCAAATGATCCTTGAAAGAATATAACATACACTAAAACTAAACTTTTAAAAAAATCTTTCTTATTAAACCTAGGGTGCCCTAATAAGTTATCAACAACATGTTCTTAAATAATGAAAAAATGTTTAATAACCCAAATCCATGCTCAAAATTATAACCAATAATGAACATAAAAATAGATATCTAGTCAGCAATATTTATGTAAAATAGATTGTTTCACTTCATCAATAGGAAATAACTTAGAACCACAAACATTTTCATTAACTTGAAAAGAAATATTACAAACATCAATATTTAAAAAAAAATCATGGGGACAAGCATGGTGAGATTTCTCTTTTGACAAGGGAGACATAAAGATGTTGTCAAAGCTCACTAATGGTTATATAGTTACAACCACCTTAGTAAGGGAGACAAGATCTACATACAACAATTGATCCCAAAAATTCTTGCAAAACCTAGACTTAGAGAAAATGAATACCTAAAATAATGACTAATAACCACGAATAGAGAAGAAGACCCCTATTTATATATTTTCAATCCTTTTTCAATTTTGGGACTGTGGGTCACAATTTGAAAAATTGCATAATAGCCATCCCAATTTTCCCAAAAAGCTTGTAGCCAGAAAATATTCCATGCCACACCTGATATCTTTATCCATTTTCAAGAAAAGAATCATCATTCTAACTGCCTCTATAATGAATGATGAAGATTTGCAACAAACTTTGGATTTCATGGCTAGATATGTCTTCATATGAATTGGAAGGAGAATATTCATTTGAGGAGCCAATCAAACTTTGTCCTCATGTGCAATAGTCTAGAGAAGCTCTTGATCACTTGCCTACATATTTGGAACTTCCTGGATAACTAGCTTTCCTTTAGTGCATGCCATATAACAACCTTTCTTTTTCAATGATGGCAAATGAATGATCTATGGTCATGGTATAAACAAAAAATGATCTACGGTTATGATTGAAAAATATGCTCTAGAATGACTCATAGACCACCTTATATGCTTTGAATCATTGCCCATCCATGGAAGAATAATTAATTTTATCTTCTCAGTTAAATTTCACCATATATTGACACTTGGCATGTCACATTAGATCTAATTATGCACTTGCAAGGCTTGAAACTGACTAGGCTACTTCATTGGCTCTAAAATAGGCATGTGTTATTTTTTTATTGGTTCTAAACCCTTTAAAAAGTCCATCTTGGCTCACACCATTGGATCTACTTGCATGATCAAATGCATGTTGTTAATCTTGATCCAAAGGATTGAATGCTATTGGTTATCTATAGGTCTTGTACTAAAATGGTCCCACTTCGTATCTCTACATGCTCTCTACATCCTGCTCTGTCAGTCCTATCAAGCTAATGCACTCTTGATAAGTGGTGATCCCATGTTCATTCTAGGATTTTTTGAAATGTATTGACTTAATATGCACCATACATTGAATTGTGTACACTTGAACATGTACAATTGATATCTAGAAATGTGTTCAATCTTTAGCTTGTGACCATGTATTGACTTTTTAACTATGCTCTCACACCATTAGATCTTTTCATCTGATTAAACATGCATTGTTAGATTACAATCCATGATATTAAGCATGATTTATTCCTACAAACAATGAAAATTATCTTAATTTAAAATTCAAGAAATAATATAAAGCTTAAGCTAAATTATTTGGTCTAAGGTTTCATTTATGTAAATGAACATGAATAAAACTTTAGGCTAAAGTTTAGAATAATCTTGTAGCATAATAAAAGGAGGCCATGTGCTTAATAAAAAAGGACTTAGCATAAGGTTTTAACTTAAGGTTTTATTGTATTAATAAATAAAATGAAACTTTAGGGTAAATCCCTAGACCAAGTTAGAACATAATAAGAAAGACCCTTTGATCTGACATTATTGGATCTTTCTAGGTCAGATCAACATGTTCTATTGGATTTTGATCCAAAGTATTGAAATCCATTTGCTACTCAATACTCTATCTAACACAGTTATGCCATGTGTCATCACCATATTCACTTTGGGCTCAGTCCAAAATATTGAGTTAATACACCTCATGGATCGGAAGGTGTACGCTTAACTGCATATTGTCAATCAATGGGAACATGCTTGAGCTTTATTATGCATTATAAGCTTAACCTTTTTAATTTGAAATCACACCATCCAATTTTAATTTTTAAAGCAAAAGCATGTCATCAATTGTAATCCATTGAGTTGAACACTATTAGTGCCTATGGACATTGATAGAATCACTAAGTCAGAGCTTTAAGATAATATAAAACTTAGGATATAGTCTTGGACAAAGATTTTGATTCATATTAATAAATGTGAATTAAAACTTTAAGCTAAAGTTTTAGACTAAGCTTGGAATAAAATGGCGATCTGCTAAATAAAACGGACCATGCATTAGTTTAGACCATGAGGAACATAGGCTGATGGATCCTGGGACCTAAAATGGACCAAATTTAGATTTTTAAACTATGGTTGGGTCATGTTAATAAACATGACCAAGACTTAGTATAAAAATTTAACTAAGTCCATGGCATTTTTAAAAAAAATATTCCCTCATAAAATGTTCCTTCCAATTTTGAATTCAAATGGAAAGACTTGAGTTAGGGTAATTGGTATCATGGTTTCAGATTGATCAAAAATAAATTCAACTCGGCTTTTGACAAACCAAAGGATAGTAAAAAAACCAATATTGACATTAAATAATGAAACCTAGACATTATCCATTTCAGATGGACTCCAATTAAACCTGTCATGTGAAGCAAAGAGATCCAATGTTAGAAAATTAAGATAAGATTTAAATATAATCATGAAAAAATATGCTAACCAAACCAAGTGTATATGATCTTCAAATAAAAACAATGTGCAAACATGCTAGTGACACCTTGATCAAGTGAATTTTCATAGTAATATGTTTTAAAATTTAGAGACTTTAGTTTAGACTCATAATTAGGCTATTCACTCCACTTGATCAAGCACCATTATTAAGATCAATTCATGGTTAAAACAAGTCGTACACATGTAAAATTGGAATTGAACATAAAAACCTAGTCATGTTGTGTGTGTGGTTTGATTCCACTTACCATTTTCCATGGGATTTAGAGAGCACTTTCTAGAATTCATGTCTTTGACCATTGACATTAACTTATATCATGTTGGATATTCATTAAAAACAATGATTTAGCTTAGATAAGGCTTGGGTATTGTTCTGCTACTAGCCAGGCATCCATAATCCAGATAGAGATGCCTTTAGCTCCACTTAAGGCCTTGATCCATTACCAGCCAAGCATCCATATCCCTAGTGGATATTACCCGAATCACTTTTGTTTATAAAGTACCCTTTGAGTTTTGTAATGAACTCTTATTTTTGTATTTTTTGCTTTTTATAGACCATTTCAGCTTTATGGCAAAGGTTAGGAACCAAGTTAATTGGGTTTTTGGATTTGGTCAAGTGTCTGATCTTCAGGCAATCATCTTTGGTTTCCAACTTTACCCTAGGTAATTAATGTTGTTTAAGTTCAAACATGATTGTGCTCCATTGATTTGAAATTTCATTTTGCATATGAAATCCTCATTAGAATCAGGTTTAAATCAAAACAAGGCTCAATATTTTAGGTAATAACTAGTCTATTCATTGGTATTTACCAGTCTCCCCAAAATTAAAACATCAAGCTCACATTTTAGACCCATAGTCAACCACACTTGTAGTCTCAACCTTAGCAATCCCTTTTTTGAGTGACTAGATGAAACCTGAGATGAGGAGTATCTTGAAAAGACTTATTAAGAGCAAATAACAACACAATACAAAGCAAATAAACAATGTATAGGCACTATATACAAATGAGGATAGGAAAGAAAGAGCAAGAAAGAAACAAACCAAAGCCCTACACTAACTTCACAAAGAACCTACCTCTAAGATCAAATGGAATATTATTTAATCTATAATAGAACCTTTAAATGGAGATGCTTCCATTTAATGGCTCATTCTCATTGATAGGATCATTTGTACACTTGTGTCTTCTATATGATGCAGCTAGGCTTCTTACCTCTATTAATCCCTTAAACCTAAGATCAAATGCAAACCATTGATCTCTATCTAGCTCATGTATGACATCTACATGATCATCAATGACATTCATGTGATCATCAAAATTTAACCCTAGTGGTTTCTAACCTAGTCTTAATTTTGACATTCTCATAATAGTTAATGATGTTTGCAAGACTATCAAAATTTAAACAATTCAGGAAAATTTATTCAGATCTTTTGGTCATCAAGAATTTTGTCTTTGGCATTTCGGTCTTCAACATTTTTATCTTGGGATTTTTATTAGGAAAATTATTTTAAACATTTTTTCTGAAACAATTTTCTTGAAGCATCAAAATTTACTCATTCTTCCCACAACATTTTATCCAAAGAATTTGAGCACCTTCAGCCTTTTTGCCATGGACAAAATGTCTGATGAAATTCCTTTGGGCCTTTTTTACAAACATTTCTCCTAAAATAAATTATACTTTACACTTTTCTTGAAGTAATTCATTTTTATCAAGATTTTTGTGTGAACAAAATGCCTACAAGAATTTGCCTTTTAGACTTTTTGTAGTGGATAAAATGTCTGAAACAAATAGGTCTTTAGGATTTTTGTGAACACTTTGGCTGAAACATTGAATTTATTTAGACTTTTTATGTGAACACTTTTCCTAAAAAAAATAAGTCTTCAAGCTTTTTATCTGAGATAAAAACCTAAAGACATATTTCCATCAGGCAAAGTATTCACACAAAAATATGAAAATGTCTAAGGGCTTAATACACACACTAGTAAAGACCAAATTAAGACTTGGTTGATTTAAATAAAACTTGACCTTTGAGTGAACCTTTGAAAATACAAACTCGGGCTAGACTTAGGCATTTACACTTGACAAGGGATCAATTGATTTAATGTAATTTTGGGTACTAACATTTACCATGGCTCTTTACATTGAGCAAGATCAAGAATAGATGGCCCAATATTTGGATAGTGTACTATTAGTTGAAAAAAACATCTAATAAAAACCTTATTACAATATAATGCCATTGAGATATGATAGAAGGGTTCAGTCTCTAGTAGACTTTCCCCATGATAATGTATCAGGTTTACCAAGAGGGCCTTATAACATGACTTATAAAAATAATGAATAGGCCTCTTCTAGTAACCCTAATTCCATTGTAGCAATGTGATATCAAGATCCACACATACTTGTCACATAAAGATGCATCATGGAGAACCAATTCATTCAAATACAAACAATATACTGGACATATCATAACCTAACATGTAATTTTAGCAATATGGCCATGTCAAATATACCTCTATTCAGTAATTCCCTTCAATAGGAGTCTTATTTGAGCTGAAAGGCCAAGAAAACTAGTTTTTAGACCCATTTATGAAAAATACTTATGTAGACAACATTTTTAATACCCTAATCATTGAAGAAGTATCTTCTACTTCTACGCAGAATAGTGATCAAAATATAGTGGATAATATGCCAATAACATCCAATTTAGACCAAAGTGGTGTTAACATAAAAATAAATAGTCAACAACAAAATGTGCCTTTAAGAAACACCATTATCAGTTCACAAACTTAAGGAGTAGGATTTTCTACTTCCTATTCTCAATTAACTACCTCTAATCCTCAACTAGCTACTTCTCTAACACCCAATAATAAGGATTAAGTAGTCAGCCAATGACCAGTGTCCTACCACAATAGAATGTGATGAATCTTGATCCTCCCCAATAGGTCATGAGTAATATTCCACAACAACAGGCACAATCCAAAATACCCATTTATCATAGGTAAAACATATTGCCACCTCAATAGGGGGTAACTAATATTCTACCTTTCCAGGTAGTAGCAAACATACCTCTTTAGTCATAGACTAACATGCCAATCTAAAACCAAATGATTTCTAACAAACAACATGTAAATATTGGTCAGCAATAGATGTTGAATCTCCAACATGCATCCACTTCCCAATAGGGATTCACATAACCAAGAGGTTTTAATGTTCCTTAAGTACCCACTAGGCAACAATTACCTTTTATATAGAATGTACCACAAGTTCAACGATAGGGTCTTAGGTCATAAGTCTATACCAATTAACAAGGTATGACTAGTCAACAACATGCCCCTATTCAACCTCAACATGCACAATAAAGTCACATTCCTCCATCCTAACCATAAAATTCTCAATATCAAACCTACATACCTAATCCCAACAAATCCAACATTCCCCAACAAATACCTCCACTTTACCATGGTGAAATTAATCCAATTTTGACCACCCAACCTCCACTCCAATAGGCAAATTTTCCAACTAATTTATTTGATCAAAAATTGCAACAAATGAAGGATTTAATTTCCACCATCCAAGCTGGGAAACAAGTCAAAAAGTTCAAATTAGATGACATGTGTTCTTAACCTTTCAACATGGAGTACTTGTAGATACCATTTCCTCCAAGGTATGAACCACCAAATTTTGACAAATACAAGGGGAAAGGTGACCCCAATGCACACTTTATAGAATTCTTTGTTGCATGCCAACTAGTGGTCTATAGTGACACTTATCTTTTCTTGTTGTTTCCATGGATACTAGTACGGTAAGCATTGGAATGGTTCCTAAAACTACCAAAGAATTTAATTTTTGATTTTGATGATCTTTCAAACAAGTTTGTGAAACACTTCTCTTATAATTTTGAGCTCAAGATTTCATCAATAGACTTGACACAAGCAAAACAAAAACCATGAGAAAACTTCACAAGCTAGCTACAATGATTGAGATCCCTTGCAATCCATTTTACCCATAGTCTACTAGACAATCAGCTAGTTTTTGTGTTTACTAATAACCTATATAGTGAAATATCTTACTATCTAGAGTTATGTGTGTACATGTTCAAAAAAATCATTAACAAAGGTTTAGTGATTAAAATAGCCCTTATTAACAAAGGGATCATTAAATTAACCTCATCAAATCATAATAATGTCTAGAATTAAAAATAGAATAGTAGTCAAAACCAACATCCTATCCAAGTAGAAGCATCTCAACTAATACAGGCCAATAACAATGACAAACCCAAGAAATTCAATCACAAAAAGAGTAGTTTAGGTAATAGAGTAACAGAATCATGACATGTCCAAATGGTGCAATCACCATCTACTCTACCTACACCACCTTTCCATTTTACTCCTAACCAATGACCTTTTTTGTAACCATAGCATGTGTAATAAGCATAAGAACCAAGACCAACATAGCAAATGCAACAAACATAGCAATATATGCCTTTGTAAAACCCTACTCCTCCAAGGATAAACGTACCTACTCATTATGATTTTACTAACCTTGGAGAACCCATTGAATAAATTTTTCAAAAACTTGCAGAAGCTAACTTGATTAGATGGCATGTTCTAAAAGAATAAGTTTATGAGGGAAATAATATGCTAGACTGGTACAGGCTAGAATAATTCTATGATTTTCATCAGATCAATGGCCATAATTTACAATGTCGTGTGAAAATTAGACATGTAATTTAGAATATGTTGGAAAATGGAGATATCACATTGGATATTGGATCTTTCACCTCCAATCAGAGCCTTAGCATTTATCAGAATCCTTTTCCCCAACATAATAATCAATAATAACAACAACAATAATAATGACAATGACAAGTGCAACATCAACAATAATAGTACCTACAACCAAGGCCAAACCAACAAACTCAATAGAACCAACAGTAGAACCAACAATGTTAAAACAATGGACAAAACTAAGGTCAAAACAATGATGTGAACAACCAATAGACCTATCATGCAGTTGCACATGACTATAACTTAGTTGTAGGACATATTGCAAGAGGTCATGTTACTACCATTTCAATCGATCCAAGACCAAGTATCAATTAGATAAAACCATTTTTAGTCATACCAAATCAACCAAACCCATTTAGTAATCCTTCATTGACTTGGGACCACACATAGGTGAAACAACAAGTAGATATTCCCATGTTTAGACCTTATACTTATAACTCATCCTTATCCCACGACCACACACAAGTGCACTAACAACCAAGACTTATCCTACCTGGTCCCCCTCCATCATCATTTGTTAGAAACAATAGTCATGTATCTAATCCCAATTGTGCAATCACAACTAGATGGTCAAGGATTATCATACCAAGCCCACAACCATCTGTGACTTCACCCATCATCCAACTAGACATTCTTCCTTGAAATAAGCCATTTACCACTATCCAAGAAAATACATTTGACATTGTGGAATAATATCAAAAGACAACAATAGAAATCTCCATTTTTGATTTATTACATACATCTACTATCCACAAAAACATCTTGACAGAGTTCTTTGGTCAATCCATAGTTCTAAATGACATATCCTATAATAAATTCCAAGATTTGGTTGGAAACCTAGCTCCAACCCAATAGGTAACTTTCAACCAAAGTGATATGTCATCCCTTAGCCCAATGCACAATAATCTATTATATATTGAAGTTTACATAATGAGGTATAAAGTGAAATGTGCCCTCATAGATAATGGATTGAGCTTGAATATTGTGTCTTTTAAGCTCATCAAGATTCTTGGGTACATGCCAGTAAATTTCCAAGAATAAATAATCACCATCAAAGCCTATGATAATGAAGAATGAGAATCACAAGGCACCATTAGCTTACTAGTTATCATTGGGCCCTTGACCCATGATACACTTTACCATGTGTTAGATCTCAATTTTTCATACAATATGCTTTTGGGTAGAACTTGGTTACATGATATTCATGCAGTCCCATCGACATTGCACTGTGTATCAAGTTCTCCCATTCAGTGATGGAGATTAGTATTCTAGGAGATTTGCATCCATATGATCATTACAAACATCTAGAGGTTGAGTTCAAAAGCTACAATTACCATTTTGACATGAATCTAGTCACCAATCAGGACAAAGGGAAAGTAATACTTATTGATTTACCAGAGGCTAACTACATTAACCTTGATACCCTTGATTCCTTTTCCCACATGCCACCTCCTAGATGTCTAATCATTATACTATCTCGTATAATGGCCCAATAGAATACCTGACCCATGACACCTTTCACATTGAAAATCTTCCATAGATCCCAAAGTCCTTTGGAAGACTAAAATTCAAACCACTCATGTAATGGAAAAGAAAGGGGAAAGGCCATCTACACAATCCAACACCTCTCACTTTCATATGAGACTGTAGCCAAGAACAGGATCCTCTCAAAGGTGATGAATCATGGTTATATAATGACAAATTAGTCAATTATTAAAATAATTCAAAGTATCATATTCCTAATTGGATCATGGAGAACCAAGACTATGAAGGAGGAGGTCTCAGGCCAAATCAACAAGGAACACTTGAGCCAATTTCTATGAATAAGTATAAAGGAACATTTGGACTTAGAATTAAATCACCTAGGGGTGACCCCACATATCTTATTTGAGTTCCATCACCAATGATTAGTGATGATGATGTTGGTAGTGAAGTAGAGTTTGATCATAACCAATTTGATGACTTATCCCAAACCAACCTATTTGACCATAATGCCATTTATACCCTTCAACTAGTCAATCATCATAATCCACTACCATTGTATTATCCCCAACTAATAGATTAGGGCCAAAAAAAATCCAACATGTTGGTTGATGAGTTTCAAAATGATGAGGCCTTCTACAATTTTTTAGGCCTTATGGATAATGTTCTATTAGGAGACTATATATCAGGGTTCTCAATCAAACTAGAATCTGAAGCCTATTTTGGAGAGTGAGTGAACACCCTTAGACAAAATCAAATAAATAAAACATTGAGGTCCTTAAGTGAAAACCTCTTTGAGGCACTTTTTGATTAGGGAAAAGTAAAGAAAAAGGCCGGTCTAATGGTGAAAACCTATTTCAGGTGCCATTAGATGGGAGTGTTTGACTTTCTTCAAGTATAAAACAAGAGACCACTAATGATGAACTTGTATATGGGTTTGAGTTTAGTCTTGAATAAGAACATGATTTTGATCTAATCATCTAGGATACAAATGACAACGATCTTATATATGGATCTGAATTCAATATTCAATAATATCAAGCATTTGATTGCATCATTCAGGAGTTTCTAATAACATTTATTACATGGCCATCCCTCCCCTTAGGGGATTTTGATTCATCATGTCTAGGAGAACTTGAATAACTAGTCCTAATAGACGACTCTAACATATCCAAATAGTTCACATATTTGCCCATTATTCTTGACCTTTCTAGTGGAAGACACACTAGAGGTACACATAGGGTCTCCAAATGACCCAAGGTGGATTAAATTAGGCATGTGCCTCACTGAGGAGAAGTATGATGTCCTTATATCCCTATTGAGGGAATTTGTAGATATACTTACATGGGCCTATTTTGATATGCCTAGTATGGACCTTGCCGTGGTTGTTCACCACCTTATGGTACATCCTGATGCCAAACCTGTGAAACAAAAGTTATGAAAGATTCATCTTTGTATTATTGTATTAGTAAACAAATAGTTATATAATCTCTTAAAATCAAGATGTGTCAATCCAATTAATAATTCTGAATAGATTTCCAATGTAGTACCAATTAATAAAAATCTAGAAGGAATCAGAATCTACACTGATTTTAAGGACATTTAACAAAGATTATCCTAAGGATTACTTTCCATTTCCAAACATTAATATTATTTTTGACTCCACTATAGGCTATGAGATGCTTTCACTAATATATAGATTCTCAGGCTATAATCAGATCCAAATAACACTAGAAAACCAACACAAGATAGCATTCACCACTCTCTAGGGAACATTCTATTATCAAGTTATGTCATTTGGTCTTAAGAATGCAAGGGCCACCTATCAAAGATCCATGATAGTCATATTTCATGATATGATGCATGACATTATTGAAGACTACATTGCCAACATATTAGGTAAATCAAATGCCAAGGCCAATCATCTAGTAGCATTGAGAAGGATATTTGAATGACTATGTGAATACAAAGTTAGGTTCAACCCTAAGAAATGAGTCTTTGGGGTAACATCCAATAAATTTATTGGCTTCATTATGTCTTTATGAGGTATTTAAGTCAATCCATCTAATGCATGATCCATAATAAAGATGCCACCACTGACCAATTTGAAGTAGCTTTTTAGTTTACAGGGCAAGATATAATCCATTAAACGCTTCATATCTTAATTGGCTGACAAGTGAAACCCATTTACATACTTACTAAAGAAGGGTGTAATATTTTTTTGGGATAATGATTGTCAAAAAGCTTTTCAATGGCTAAAATACTATCTGGTAAATCCACTAGTTTTATTACCTCTTATGCCAGGGAAACCATTCTTTCTATACTTATCAGTGACAGATAAAACCCTGAGGGCACTTCTAGCTCAACACAATAACAATGGAAAATAACATGTCATATACTATCTAATCCATACAATAGTCACATATGAACATAACTATATGCCCATCAAAAAATATTATCTCACTATAGTCTTCATAGCTTAGGAACTATGACATTACATGTTGAACAATAAGACCATGGTCATTTCAAAAGTAGATCCACTCAAGTATCTATTATTTAAAACATGCGACAAGGCTACATGGCCAAATTAATCATGCTTCTTGGTGGGTTTGAGATAGAATAGGTGAACCAAAAAGCCATCAAGGAGCAAGTTCTTATAGATCAGCTTGTTGAAGCACCCCTTACAAATACAGAGCCACTCACATTCCAATTTCTTGATGAATCCATCATTGAAATGCCTATTATGGAGTACCACTAGAAGTCATATTTTTATGGTTCGTTCATAGTGCATGAATCTAGGGTAGGCATTTTATTTATCACTCCATAGGGATGTGTAATACCTATGTCATTTAGAATCAGCTTTGCTTATACTAATAACATGGCCAAATATGAATCACTTGTATAAAGGCTTCGATAGGTAATATAATGTAACATATGTCATATAAATATTTATGGTGATTCATATTTAATCATCAATTAGGTTACAGACCACTTTCAGACTAAAGATGATAAACTAGTTCCCTATAAGGCCATGGTCGACACTCTCAAGTAGGAGATTATCAATATTTAATTTGATCATATAACAAGGGCTGATAAAAAAATAGTAGATGACATGGCTACCATTGGATCTTTGATTCAAAAAATAGATATAGCCAAAGACCAACAAATTCTTGTTGAAAATATGATAGTGCCAGCTCATGAACCATCAATTATCACAATGATCTATGATATTGTTGATCCCAGCTCTAGTTGGTATTTGGACCTATATGCCTATTTACATGACCATGTTTTAAAACTATATCTATCCTAAAAACAAGCCAAAGCCTTCATTTAAAATTTCCAATGTTATACCTTACTCAGAAAAACCTTATATCACCATAGTTTTGATGAAACTCTACTTTATTATTTTCCTTCAATAGAATCTATACTAGCGTTATAGGAAGTTCATGAAGGGGTATGCATAGACCACACTAGTGGGGTAGTCTTGTCCAAAAATCTCTTGTGTACTGATTATTATTATCTAACAATGGATTTAGATGCATCTACATATGTAAAAGCATGTGATAAATGTTAGTATCATGCTAATCTAATTTATACCCCATCCAAGAATTTGAAACCAATGTTGATACCATGTCCATTTTCTACATGGGGCCTCAATCTCATTGGAAATATAAACCCCACCACATCCGATGGTCATAAATATATCCTTATAGCCACATAATATTTCACTAAGTGGTTTGAAGTTATACCCCTCACTTACGTGACTAGACAATAAATGTTTAAATTCATCTTTAACCATCTCATCTATCTCTATGGTATCCCTTCTGACATTATATCTGATAATGAAGGATCATTCAAGAACAAGGATGTCAAAAATATTTATTCCTAATACAAGATCACACAACATTTTTCCATGGCATATTACCCTCAAGGTAATGGTCAGGGTAAAGCATCAAACAAAACCATTGTCAATATCCTCAAAAAAATTATCTATGATGTTGGCCATGATTCACACCTTCAAATATTTTGTGCCCTTTAGGTATACCATACCAATCACCACACTCCCATAAGTGCCACTCCATACTCACTTATTTATGGTACTGAAGCCATCCTTCCCATTGAGGTTCAGTTACCTTCATTACACATCTCTTTGAAGCATGTCTTGGATGATGAAGACTATCGAGTAACTCACCTTTAAGAGCTTGAAAAATTTGATGAAAAATGAATGTATGTAATCAAAAACCTTCAAGCATATCATAATTAACTTCATGGCCACTACAATCAACATGTGAAACATAGACAATTTGAACTTGGTGATTTTGTCCTCAAAGAAAACCAAGTGAATATCATGGTCAAAAATAAGCATTAAGGCAAGTTTAAACCCAAATGGGTTGGTCCTTTAATCATTGTTGTAGACTATGCAACAGGAGCATATAGGCTCACCACACCAAATGTGGATAAACTTGGTGATCTTATGAACATTATACACCTCAAATGGTATTATGCTTAAGTGACTTGATGTATTGTCTATGAGGACCATTTATGGTTGTACCATATTATCAATATTTTTATTTGTATCATATCCTTCTATCATCTTATCAACCTATTGGCCTATCACTTTGCCTATCACTTAGCCATTCTATCATTATATTCTATCAACTAAGGCATGTTTTGATTTGTCCTATCCAAACCCATTTGACCTTGGTTCATCCATTAGTTTCACGTTCAGCATGAAGAATTAGATCAATTTCAATAGTTATTTCAAGCATTCTAGATAGAGGTAATAATTTGGAGTACTATAATATAAGTTTTAGTAGTTGTTTCCTTCATTTATTATTCTATTATTATATCAAGACTGTTTATGTGATCCTGATTATAACTGCCTATGGGCAAATCAATGTCTCACCAGTCTTGATACTAATTATAACCACCTATGGGAAAATTAGTATCATTGATCTGATCTATTATATCCTAGTTATAACTACCTATGGGCAAACTAGGGGTAACATTTATTTATTGTGACTTAACATACCAACTAGCCATTCCTATGTCATACTAGCCATTGTGCCAACTATGCCTATTTTGTTTGAATTGGCTACTACACTAGTCACATTCTTCCACTATAAGGTGTAACTACTATGAACTAGGGACATTTTTGGACTATGTGGGTCATCCTCAATTCTTGTTAAGGTCAGCTCAGTCCCCTTTGCCATTATATTCTCACCATTTTGTAAGCATCCATTCAATTTTTCCATACTCTCATCATTTTAAGAGCTTGGACCATTTAGTATATCATCATTCTCAATTGAGTTGAGATACTTAAAAATTCCAAAAACATTTGCAAAATAATTTAGAAAAAACAAAAACATTGATCACTTTATTTCCTTAAAGATTCTAGGAACCCTCACTAAGTCATAAGAAATCACTTGTCACTTAGTTTCCCCATTATTTTTAGCCTTTTATCTCATGCACTTGCCATTTTACAAGACCATTCCTATTTATTCTATCACACCCATCATGTTTGTTTTTTGATTATCATCATTTTCTTCCCATTTTCTAGGAGAACTACATTCAGATTGAAGTTTTGTTGGATATATCATCCATGAAACTATGTAGGCAGTGTCTACTTTCCTAGTACATATGGAGACAACTCGACCACCCCCTTTCTTTTCTTATATTTCCCCATCATGTTTGTTTATTAAGTTTTTGCCTATTTTCTAGGGACAATGTTTGTCATGTTGTGTGTATTAAGGTTGGGACTAACTGTTGTTTGTTTCTTTATTTGTTTATTTGTTATTTGTTTATGTGCCTATTTATTTTCTTTCAGCATTGTTACCTTGATCCGGTCTATGTGAGTTCATTGGGTGATTCCTTGCATATTTATACTTGAATCCATCCATATTCATACTATTGGAGATTTTTTAATGAAGTCATGGAGGTGTTCAGGTGAGTGGATGAAGTGTCTTGATAGTCTAAGTGTCAATGCCAAAGTGTGCAGTGTACTTATCCTATTATGCTTGAAGTAGGCTTGGTTGATCTTCAATTTTGTCATGATTAGGGATGGGTGTGAAGTATTGAGCATGTGTGATGGGTCCTATCATAGGTTAAGGATGATTGGAGATCCTATGAAAGTGCATGGTATTCACCTGGTTCATCTTTGCAAAGTTAGTTTTGTGATAGAAAAATTTGAGTAGGTAGTTTGCTGACATCACCATATGGATGAGTCAGGGGGATTTGGTCATATGGGTGTTATCACATTAGTCCCAATTTGTTATAATCCAATTTTTATGCCATGCAGTTGAGCATATCAAAATATATAACTATGTAAATTTGGCTTCCCAAGTAGTTTACAATATTTTCCCATACTTAGCCAAATTTACAAAAGAGATCTAATGATGTGCATTTAATCGCATCACATATCTACAGTGTGAAATTAATCTAATATTAATGTCTAAGTTAAAGTAGATTTGAGGAAGAAGTTTGATGGCATTATATTTCACATGTGTGAAGGTTCTAGAATCAACTTGATATATGGATGGATTCTCCTATGAAAGAAGATCATATGGTTTAAATTTTAGGACATAAAATTGAGCACAATAAATGTTATTAAGGTCAAAAGTTTTCCTTCCAAGTAGATTGCAGAGGTTCCCATACTTAGCCAATTTTTCAAAGGGATATCTAACAGTGTGTGTTAAATCATAGATTATGATCTAATAATGCAAGTAAAGTCACTATGTCAAAGAATAAATGTGCTAATGGCATGTGTCACATTCACAGAGCTTGGATAGAAGATTAATGTGAACATATGATCATACAGTCATAATATCAATGGTGTGTGTTAAAGTCAATGAGTCAAATGTGCAAAAGGCATGTGAGTATGCCAAGTGGTATAATTATGGGAGCTCAAAGCTTAGATCAATGATGAACATTACAAGGTAAAGACTAGGTTGATCCATAGAGATCAATAGAGCACATTTTTTCCATAGTTGCTAGGAAGCATAAGATGAGGTTAAGGTGCTTGATGTTTAATGTCTGAATAGTGACCTTTGGAATTAAAATGTTCAAATTTGTGAGGGAGAACTAATCTATAATTTTTGTGCTATAACTTTTGATTTATGAAGAATTTGAACATGGTGTAAAAGTAAAAGTTGTATAAGACTTCATGGAAAATCCAAAAAACTTGACTAGAAGGTCTGAATGTTTGTATAATAAAATATATTAAGCTCCGAAGTTGACTATGTGTTTGACCATGCTCTACAAGTAACCCGAGAAAGGTAATTGAGTTGTTATTGATGGTATTTCAATGTTTTAAGATGAATTAAGTCTTAGAACATGTTGTACACTTCATGAGGACCATCTATATGGATTATGGAGGTTTGAACAATCCATATTTTATATGATCAAAGGCTTAAAATTTGACTGTGTTCATTCTTGTTGATCGTATGTATAGAATGATGTTTGGGCTAATTATGTTGTAGTAAAAGGGTGTTATGATGGATGTTGTCACTTAAGGAGGAACTATAGGCTATGTAGCATGGGTGTATGTATGTGAAAGTGTTATTTTGTTTTTAATTTTCTCATATAAGTTTAAAAGAGATAGATGGGTCTCCATGAGACCTATAAGGGCTAATGAGGCCTAATTAAAAGGCATAGCTACTTAATTGTGACCCATGGATGTTATGTCCAACCTGTGAAGATCTAATTGAGCTATATATATGTATTAAAGGCTAAGTCAATTATTATGGCTGACCTATAAGATAATAATCATGAAGGCTATATAAAAGGTGAAATAAAAGGTGATGGTTTCTAGACTTGAGAGAGAAGGTGTGTGTAAGAGTTGAAGAGCGAAGGAAAGAAGAAAGGGTGTGTGTGCCTAGTGGGTGGGTTATAGAGCAATGCAAGTTGATGACTATGTGTATGATCTATAGGTTATATTTTTGATGTCAAATATAGTTCTCTTTCATGTTTGACAATTGGGGAGAGAAGTGAATAGAAGAAGGATTTATAAGTCTGAGTGTGTATATGAGGGCAGTTTGAGTGAAGAGTAAGAGAGATTGTGGCATGCCTATGTGAGAGGCTTGTGTGAGATAGAGAGGGTGTTTCTAGGGGTGAGAAAATTAGAGGTCCATAATAAAATGTTGAAGACGTCAATTCAAAGGTAGATATGTTCATATCATAAGTGTTGGGAGGGTGCTCGACATCTAGGTCAGCAGGATTTGGCCATCCTAGGTTAGGTGCTCCTTGTAGAAAAGGTGTTTCACTAAAGTATAGTCAGAAGGACTTAACCATCATAGGGGTAGGCGCTCCTTTTAGAATAGTTTTTTCACTAAATTTTGGTCAAAATGACTTGACCATCCTAGGGGTAGGTGTTCTTTATGGAATAGGTGTTTCACTAAAGTCTGGTTAGAAGGACTTGACCATCTTAGGGGTAGGTGTTCCTTATGGAACAAGTGTTTCACTAAAGTATCATGTTTGCATAATTATTATTGGACAAGTATTTCATGTGTTTGCAAGCTTGAAAATGGGTTTTATTCCCCAAAAGGGCTTCCCACATAGATCTTGTGTTGTGTGTGTAATCTTGCATTATCTATGTGTTCATTGCTATAAACATCTTGAATGATTTATAAATGGTTGTATTGCATGCTTAAGTGTTTGAAGGGTTTAGAAATTGAATTGGATTATTTACCACCACTAATTCACCCCCCTCATTAGTGGTCTATACCTATAACACATATGTCTACATTATCATCATGGTTTTTATCATTGATGCATTATTTTCCATTGAGTATTAGATCATGAGAGTTAGTCTTTCTACATATTTTGACTAAGTCCTCATGGTGTTCTATCATGATGCCCACCATCACATACTACAACAAAAATTAGTGTCAAGAAGTCTACATAGTAATGAAACATCGATATCTCCTCGGTACTATGCTAAGTAAAAATCCGAATCATATCCCAAATAGAGTAATTTAAAAATGAAATAATTTCAACCTTTGTTAGTTTGGATGATCATCTCCCTACTAACAGGTTGTCTTAATTCATGTTTATCTTCTATATCAAGTTATCATCATATTTTCAATCATCATCCATCAATCTTATTTACCACTATTAGGGTATAATGCTTATAACCACCTTTGGGAAAACCATTATACACCATCCCACTTGCATTCTCAATGATTCTAACCACCTTCGAGCAAATCATTGTGTTGTCACCAATTTCAGGGTTAATGATTATAAACACCTTTAGGCAAATCATTCACTTTCTTCTTCCCAATTGGGGCATGTTT
The DNA here is from genome assembly GCA_037957365.1 of Torreya grandis. Lineage (NCBI taxonomy): Eukaryota > Viridiplantae > Streptophyta > Pinopsida > Cupressales > Taxaceae > Torreya > Torreya grandis. Next base: position 1,841,919 of record JARHVA010000188.1, read on the forward strand.
TTATCCTACTTATTTACCCTAACTAAGGTAGCTTCATATTCTCAATGATTATAACTGCCTTTGGGTAAATCATTGTGTTATCATACCATGTTTTACACTATTAGGATATAATTATTATAACCACCTTTAGACAAACCATTGTACACCATCCCACTTGCATTCTTAGTGATTTTGGCCAACTTTGGACAAATCATTATGTTATCACCCCATCATTTTCATTTGTTTGGCCCACTCAATTTTCTTCTTTTGAGGGATCATTTGCTGACCCTTTTGCCAACTGCTCCCTTGAGGAGGCACCCTAATATTTCATCCATTGCTATTGAAGTTATAAGCACATAGAACATTTTTATTCTTTGTGAAGATGTTATTGTGCTTATAGCTTGCAATGCCTTAGCCAAATAAGGGCAAACTATAGACATCTAAAATTTTCTAGCAATGTCTTCATACCCAAATTTAGAGAAATTCTTACCAACCTCTAAAAATCTAGCCTAAGAATCTCTAAAAGTCTCAAATTTGGCTTCATAACTTGTTCAATTTGCCTAAAAATCAATTAAATAAATTAAATGCACACATTGAATTAAATCAAAATATTAAACATTGTAAACACCTAAAAGGAATTAATTAACAATCAAATCCTAATTAAATTCATCCATGAGCAATTAAATTAATAATAAAAAAGAGAAATTCAAAAAAATCAAAGAATATCCTAGGTTTTCATTCTTTAGCTTTTGTGAGTTGTCATTTTTGAAAAATATCCCACCCATGCTTATTCAATGTTAATCATGACCATTGGGCACCTTTTAACCCTATTGGGGTTAAATACGATAACCAAGGTTAAGATTTAACCCATTTCAAATCTTAAATCTCTTCATTTAGGAAGTATAGAAGATAAGAGAGTTATAATGCAGGATTTAATTCATGAAACAAATGCATAGTGTTATAATGCCAAAATTGAGCCAAGTTAAGCCATTTTCAAGCAATATCAAGACAAATTCAGACCAATCATGGTGTCAAGAGGAGATGGAGATATCTAAACCCCATTAATGAAGACTTATTGAGCACAATTTGAGTAAGCCAATGAACACATCATTTGGAGCAATCAAGGAAGGTAAGGAAAATTTGTAAGTTTCTTTACATTTTAGTTAAACTTTATCATTTTTTGTTTGTTCACCAAGCTCCCCTATGATCTAGACATGGAGGATTTAAGCTTTTTTAGTGTGTTTACTTTCATTTTGATTTCATTTTGAGACTTACACTTGATCTAACCTCCCCTCGATCTTCAAATTCCTAGCATCACACTAATATATACATAAGATGTTGGAGAGTCAAAGAAAGCTAATGAAAATGAGTTTTCTCCAAATATATCACTTATTCAAGAGATATTAAAAGATTCATTGCATATGTTTGAAGCACAAAAGGATAAGATACCATATCTTCCTTTGTTGTTTAGTAAAAAAATATCCTTATTGAATGATTATTAAGGATGATAGTATTGATGATGAAAATAAAATTCTTGTAAAAATAGATGATTATTTTTCTCATCTAAAATTTACATATATAGACATAGGAGAGTATTGATATGATTCAAACATGATGAGAATCAATAAATTATGAGGTCTCATTCATGTATGACCCAATTTTTATAAAGGAAAATTGTCCCTTCCAAGTAACCATGAGGATATAAAGGCTATAACTGCATCTCCAAAAAGCAATAAACTAAAGAATGAATGTCCTAAGGCATATCACAACATCATTCATAAATAAATCATGGATATAAATGTAAATTCATGTTTCAATATTAATTCATGATAGGAAACTCTTATAATAAGTGTTTCATTTAGAAAAGATTTTGTGAAATCTAGTATGACTTGCTCACAAAAAATGTTGCACATCACACAATGTATAAATTATGAATATCCAATGTCCATGAAAAATTTAGCCAATAACATAAAATTCATGGAAGTGGAACCTTCCACATATCATGATGTAACATTACAACTAACTAATGTAAAAAAACAAACAAATATTATATAATAAATGTTACTTGGCAAGAATTTTCTCATTTTACCTTCCGTTGGACATCGATTTATGGCTTATTTATCACATTGAGAAGGGAATTCATATCATATTTATCATAGAATAAATAGACATGGAACAAATAGTTATAAGACACTTTTTAAAAAATCAAAATTTTATGGATCAAGGTGTTATCATGATCTTACAAGTACAGGTAAAGGAACCTCAAATAGATACACAAATTTCAACTTCCAAAAAGACTCAATAAAGGAAAATATCACATAGAGTGTATAAGTGTCCATGAATAGACCCATTAACTATTAAAGTATTCATATAAGGTAACTATCACCAAAAAGTTTAATTTTATGAAGAAGGGATTAATATGTGCAACCTTTAACTCTTCAACAATTGGGTCATACAATAAATGAGCTATAACACTATTATTTGTGAGGAGTTAATGGGCCATATTACACTATTGATTTATTTTGGTCAAAAGGTTGTTGATAAATTGATATTTGTGATGTTTACAATGGAATAATTTCATGCTGAACTTGGAAAATAATGGTTAGAAAAAATGTAAGCTAAAACTGATTATCCTGATAAGTGTATTACATTCAAGTTTGAAACCAATACAATCAAAATTCAACAAGATAGAAATAATGAGCACCAAAATATCAAAAATAAAAAAAATACTTGAAGTATAATCTCTTAATAAAAGTACACATGAACCTACATAAGGTGTTAAGATAAATATAATGCTTATGCATGGGCATCTTGAGGAGACAAAGTAAATGATAACATACATACCTATATATGATGACTCCAATGATAATGAACTTTGGGTATTTAATACAATTATAGATTCAAAAATAAACACTCTATGATAAGATCCAAGGTCTTCATTTAAGCATATTAATTTTCAATCATAGGGCTGTAAGAAGCCAAAATTGAAAAATACAAAAAAAAATGAAAATACCAAAAAATTCAAATATTTAGAAAATACAAAACTAGGAATTATGCATAACATTCTTTGTTGGTATACATTATTGATTAATATTGTTTATTATATACATTGTGAATTACATATATATTTTTTATTCATGTGTTTTTCATGGTATACATGAGTGGGATGCAGGACATATAAGCTACATATGATACATGGACATTTAGATGCTTGACATTATTTATACCCAAGGGCAACTTTTATACATTAGGGGAATGCCCACACTAGAGGCATATTTGTACATTTATTAGATTATATATTTCTATATTGGTATATTGATCATAGTATACCATTATACATGAATTTAATTATCTCATACTTTCTAGAGTACTATTTATTATAGGTATTTTTCTTTTCTATGATAGATGATGACATCGATTCATTATGTGTAATCATATTGCTTATTGTGTGCATGATTTATACTAATTATTATGAAAATGTGATTTAACTATTTTGGGAATATTGGAGTCTTATTCCTAATTTAGTTAAAGGTCTAAGTTGACTAAATCAGTAAATAATATTGCAATAATTTAACTACTAATTTGTATATTTTATTTGACTTTCATAGCTTTCTAAAAATAGTAATGAAAGAAGATAAAGGTAACTTCTCTTAAAATTGTGTTGATACAGTTGAGACAAATATTGATACCAGTTGTGCAATACTAGGACAATGTCATGAACAAGGATCTAGCTTTTGTTTGGTGAAAGGATATGAGTGCACATGACACTTTGGGGTCCAATGATATAGTCTAGGTCTTATCTCTATTTTCCAAACTAGTCACAAAGTCTAAATTTTATAGGTTTTTTCTATTATCCCTGTGTGATCCTACCTATGAAATTTCAAATCCTAAATGTTGATGGAACTCCTTGTAGAGAAAATTTAATATTCAAATCCTAGACCTTCATTGTACTTGAATAGAAATTGAAAAAGAGAGGGGTTAATGTGTGTAAAATGCATTAAATGTGTATCCACACCCCTTATGTAGGCATCTTACCTACATACCAATACTCTGAAGAGGGATCAAGCCATATATAGTTCTCCCACTTGATGTGCTTTGTGAAATAATGTTATGTAGATATAAAAATACTAAATTAGGTGTGTTTGAGGTGGCTAGGGACTGGTGTGAGGGTTTGAATATGTTGGTAGCTATATTAGATGGTTGTATGTAGAGAATAGGGAAATTTGCCTTACTGGTCTTGTTTATATTCTGAATTGCTTTTGTAATATTTACCAACCCCTTATAAATTAACTTTGAATGGGATTTTATAGAGATCTATTGATCATGGGTTAAATGCATTCACACTAGGTTGACATAATGAAGAAGAGAAAGTGGAAGGAAATGGTCATTTGGGCTCAAAATGTGATTGGATAAGAGCACTAGAAATGGGACACCCTAGGGTCTAGTGTTATATTCCAAGTTGGGTGCTATTGTCCTATAGGTACGAGACCTAGGAGGATGGAATTAGCATGGAAAAAGTAGTTTGGTTGAGCTGGAATTAAGTCTTAGAAGTCTATAGATGATTGAGAATAAGAAAAAAAGTGTCTAGAAGGGTCATGAGAGCATGTAAGAGGGACCGATTGGCTGTCACAAGCCACACTCAAGCTACTAATTTTGACATTTTATATGACTACATTTACCCCCCTTTATTCTAGTGATGTAGTAAAGTAAAATACTAGGATAAAGGAAAAGTAGAAAGTGTACTTCAAATTACCTGCAAGGGTGAATACCATGAAGTTGTGTGATGATAAGTGTGTATAGAGAGTGCAATATATGAAGTGTAAATCTACAAGATAAAACAAAGAGTAGATCAGTTCTTACTAGATATCTTATATCTAAAATAAAAATGTACAAAACTAGGTAAGAGAGAGGAAGAGAAAGGAATGAATACATCTCATCAGGTACGTGAACTAATACAAAACCTATTGTGATGTTTAGTGATGCTAGATGATGTTGAGTAATGTTGGGTATGTGTTTTACTAAGAGTAATATCACGAATGGAGATGAGTTCTCAACTCATCAAGAGTGGCTTAAGAATGCAAAGGTTGGCCCTTCATCTTTATCATCACCCACTAAGTAAATATATGTGATCATGTCTATGCTAATTAATGTTTGGATTGTGTGTCCAATCCCATTGAGTAGGTGGTTCATGAATACAAAGGCTAGCTAGTCCTTTGGCTCCATTGTTTCCCTATGAAGTGAAGCTATAAAATGATATCGATATGAATGTGTGTCATATGAGATAGATCTTGAATCCCATGAATGCTCTATAATCTGGCAATGTGATGTGGATATCCAAATGTATACTAGAAACTAGGCCAATCTTGGCCAACTCTGGAAGCAGGAGATTAGGCTTGTATGAAAGCCACTCTGAAACTAGAAACTAGGCTTATGTGGAAGCCACTTGGGAATGTGGAGGTTAGGCTTGTAGGAAAGCCACTCTAACATGATGTCAATCACTTACAGATGGAGTAAGGCACATAACTACTAATAATGCCTAGGTAATATACTAAACTTGAAAAGAAAATAAGTCAAATGTGCCATGCACATTGCCCCTAATCACTAGTGTCTATAACATGGATTCTGATTTAGAAGTTATATCAATTACCCTATCTAAAATTAGAAGTGAGAGCCATCATGCCATGCATGATGCCCCCTATATCTAGATTCTTTGAGAAAAATTATACTAAAACTTTTGAATCTAGACTAATATGTATCTGATAAAACTATAGTTGAGCTAACCTTTCTACCTATTTCTAGAAAATTTGGGTTTTTTGATATTTAGATAGGAGCACTAAAAATAGGACACTATACTATCTGATGATGTTGTCTATGTCTGGTGTTGTTGTCCTCTTTTGAATCTAATGACTATTCTATAATCATCACTATTTTTTTGTCTATTTTGCCTGGTTAGACCTCTAATTATTATTTTGAATGTTCTAAAAAATGATTTTTTGACAGGTAGGAGCTCTGATCTCTATGATAAAACCCTTGTTTATTACACCCTCTTCTGAGGGTAGGAATGAAGACCCTATAATGACTATCCTCTATAGAAAGAGCCCTATAAGTGTTTTACGATACAAAATACATGATATAACAATGATAATCAAAATTATGTCTCAATATATAGCATATTTTATATTGGAAATTGTTAGATCAACAGGGGTATGCCTAGATAGATAACAATGTAATAGCATGTGTAATGTATTAAACTAAATTTGGAAATGTTAGTTGTTCATTTCCAAGGAGAGATGAAGCATTATTTCCATCATGGCATCCAAGAAAGTAAGATAATGCATGATGTGGACCATGGCACTGTAAACATTTTAGAAGCAAACAAGTACACAAAGCAAGAAGCATACAAGAGTGGTCAAGGGGCCAAGAAAATAAGGAACATGGGCACATGTCACTTAAACTAAAAATCAAGAATACAATGCATATTCAAATGCCACATACACATATAATTTGAAAACAAGTAAGGTCGGTACGAGTGCCACAATCACATAAAAGAGTATAAGTAAAGGACATTGGAAAATGTCATAAGGCACACACAAGAATAGAAGCAAAGGACATTGGCAAATGTCCTAAGGCACATATAGGAGACAAAATAGGAATTGATAAATATAATCACATCTAACTACGTAAAGCAAAAGAGTAAATAATATAATATGCTATAACTACAAGCGCATCTAATTAATCAAAGAAAGAAGTGAAAGTATACAAGACATGGATTACAAGACTAGATATATGCTAAGAAATACCCAAGTGCTATATACTAGTGAATGTCGATAGAGTAATCTGTGTAAGCTAGAAATTAATGTACATCATCAGGATAACTAGAGTGTGTGGTATAGGAATGGCATAACCTAGATGGTGTAGTCATGTAGAATATGTCCTCATGGGGTAGATATATTGATGTATGTCTCAAATGTATAAGTAGGATGCCCCCTCAATGGGTAGAGTGAAGCAATCAAGGATATGTAAGTCACTTCACACACTCAAATAATATCAATTGAAGCATGATAATGTAGATAAATCAACAAACAATAGCATAGAATAACAAAGTGTAAGTCTAGCATGGTAGTAGAAATGTAAAGCATGGAGAATGTATACAATTGAAATGTTTTTGAATTTTTTAATATTTGAATATTTTTGTATTTTGAAAGTTTGTATTGTTTTTGTTATTTTGACATATTTGAATGTTTTTGTATTTTGGAATATTTGAATGTTTTTGTATTTTGAAATTTTGTATTGTTTTTGGTATTTTTGATATAAGCTATGTATAATCAATCATGAGGAGACTATGTACAAGAAATACTAAGAAGCTATGTACAAGTAAGCAAAAAGAAACTATGTACAAGTAATTTAAAAGAAGCTATATACAAGTAATTTAAAAATGTAATATCTACACAATGATGTAAAAGACTAGGCTAGCAAGGGTAAAGGGTCCAAAGATGAATCTTGATGGGGATGAAGATGGAGGAAGGGATCACAGCCATCATCAAATGCCTCAAGATCATCATCATAAGTATCATCATATGCCATAGATTATATATACATGGTGGCTATCTCCTTAGGTGTCAATAAGATCTGTGCTCTTTGTGTAGTTAGAGATCTATCACTCATAAGGGTGTCATCCTATTGATGGCAAACTGAAGGTTTCTCTAGTGGTGAAGATGTTGAGTCTCACAAATAATGTTTAGCTCTAGTAGTATATGGCTTCAGTGGAAGTGGCAAAGCTGGTAATGGTGGTGATGTAATCTGAATAATACCTTAAACCTATAGTTTATCTAATCTCTATTATAAAGTTGTACATGATTTTGTATCATGGCCTATGATCCTATGAAAAAGATAAAATGGTCAACCATCTTTCCATGATAGTCTGCTAAAAGATCTGTGTCCTAATATAAGTAGTGTGATTAATTCATGATCAAGTAACATTTGTAGTATAATCTATGGTTGATGTTATGTGTTTCTTACATAAACCTAAATGATTGGCTCTATATCCATAGAGGTAACCATGTGAACTATATGTGCCAAGTGATCTATCTATGGTTGTGATTATGGAATGTATCCTAAGAATGTAGTGAGAGATGCTAATAATGATGTAGGATGTGTAATGAGAGCTCTAGAGTCATCTCGGTACTCTCCTAGGCCAATTGGTGTAAAGCATAATCCACACAAATAGTCATATGTAAGTGTGGTGTCATAACATCATTTGAAGTATTCTAAGAATCTATATCAACATCATGTACATATGGTAACTTATAATTTACCACAAGGGCTAACTATGATATCAGAGTCTCATCAACTATAGTGGTAGAAGATGGTAGTGCTATGAGAGTATCTATAACTGTTAAAGCAATCATAAATATTGAAGGATTTATATCTATATAATTAATTGGTACTACTATAAATACTATTGGTGATTGTATAATTGCAATAGGTGTAGGAACTATGACTAATGGAGTAGCTAGAATAGTTGAAGCTACTATGACTGGCTGAGTATCTAGAGTTGAGGAAATAATTGTAAGTGGATTGTGTGATGTTCTAGTCTCTCCTACCTCATACGTATGTATCTGATCAAGAGAAATGTGATGATTTGGTGATTGAAGTGTGATATGAGGTATCCCATCTGGTAAAATAGTTGAAGATGACTCTGTAAATCAATAATATATGAATGGTTGGTTATCTATTAGGCATGTGTATAGGTATCCTTTATGGATAAACTTAACACATCAATGAAGATTAGAAGGAACTACTCACATATCATGTATCCAAGGTCATCCAAGTAAAATATTATAATGAAGAGGACCTAACATGACCTGGAACTATGTAGAGAGGGTTTTGGGCCCTACCATGATATCCAAAGTAATGGTGTCCAATGTCTATCATGGTATATCATCAAACCCCTTGATATTATTATATGATTTTTGCATGGAATCCATATCTATGCACATGGTATATAATAATGTAATATTACATATATTAAGTCCAAAACCACTATCAACTAGAACTCTCCTAATTGCACTAGTTTTAACTTGAGCTTGTATGAAGAGTGTTAAATTTTGATCAATAACTATCTGATATGGCATGGCCTCATGATCAAAATAAATATCATCTTCTATAGTTTTTAATGTGTTGACCACTAATGCAAAATAAGAAGGCTCTAAATCAATGGGCATAGAAATCTGAGTGAGTACCTAATAAATAATGTCCTTGAACACATTAGATTTTTGAAGTAGTTCTAACATGGAAATCTTAACTGGTGTATTTCTCAACTAATCAACAATATCATATGCCTTGTGTGGATCTACCTATATGGATGGGTTGGTCCATGGATGGGAAGGAATAGGAGGGTGGTAGGGCTCCTGACAAGGTGGGGGAGGCATGGTAACACATTGCGTAACAACTCTAATCACATTATCTACTATCTGTGTAGGACTAGTAATAGCTATGGTAGGAGAGAAAAGATAATCAATAAGTCGAGGTGGTGGAGGGACAAAGGGTGTCAACTAGGATCTTTGGTAATGGGTGGTAACCTGGGGAAGAGTAAAATTGACCATGCAACATAACTTGGAATGGGGGATAGAGGCTCAAAGGAAGGTGAAACAAGAGGTATCTTAACATGTTTAGCACTAAATTTCTTAATATCATCCCATATTATAAAAATTAAGCATGAAATGCAAATAATGAATCTTTGTATTAACATATGGTAAACAACATCGTCCATGTGCATGATACGACTGAGTATGGTCTCCTTATTATTTGCAATAAATACAAGAAATATTTTTAAATAAATGAGATCTATTTTTGTTTTTATGTGAAATCTGATTTTAGATGTAAGGTGACACCTCAAGCAAACAAAGGGACCTAGTATATGCAACTAGGGTTTTGAAAAATGATATTTTTAAAAGTACTAAAGAATTTTAAAATTTAAGGTGAATTTTTTATTTAAATATGCAGGTAAAAATCAAAAAAATACTGGAAAATTCTTGATTTAAAAGGACTTAGTATATGCAACTAGGGTTTTGAAGAAAATGATTTATTAAAATTACTATGAATTTTAAAAATTAATTCTAATTTTTTATTTAAATATCAAGGTAAAAAAATAGAAAAATTATCAAGGAATTTACCCTAGGGTTTCTAAGTTTTTTATTTGCAAATGAAGTAAGTCAGGTTCACCAAATGATTTAACTATTTTGGGAATATTGGAGTCTTATTCCTAATTTAGTTAAAGTCTGAGTTGACTAAATAAACAAATAATATTACAATAATTCAACTATTGATGTGTATAATTTATTTGACTTTCTTATCTTTCTAAAAATAGTAATGAAAGAGGAGAAAGGTAACTTATCTTAAAACTATGTTGATATGGTTGAGGAAGAGACTGATACCAGTTGTGTAGGACTAGGATAGTGTCATGAACCAGGATCTATCTTTAATTTTATGAAAGAATAAGAGCATCAAAAATAAGACACTTTTGGGTTTGGTGTTATAGTCTAGGTCCTACCACTATTATCCAAACTAGTCACAAAGACTTGAGTTTTTTGGGTTTTGTCTGTAATCCCTATGTGAGCCTACCTATGAAATTTTAAATCTTTAATTTTGATAGATATCCTTGTAGAGTAGATTTAAAATTCAAACCCTAGACCTTCATTGTGTTTGAATGGAACTTGAGAAATAAGAGGGGTTAGTGTGTGTAAGATGCATTGAACATGTATCCACATCCCTTGTGTGGGCATGTTGTCTACATACCAATACTCTAAAGAGGGATTAAGCCATATGTAGTTCTCCCACTTGATGTGCATTGTGAAATAGTGTTATGTGGATGCAAAAATTTTAAACTAGGTGTGTTTGAGGTAGCTAGGGATTGATGTGAGAGTTTGAATATGTTGGTAGTTGTATTAGATGGTTGTATGTAGAGAATAAGGAAATTTACCTTAGTGGTCTTGTTTGTATTATTTATTGCTTTTGTAATATTTTTCAACCCCTTATAAATTAACTTTGAGTGGGCTTTTATAGAGATCTATTGGTCATGGGTTAAATGCATTCATGTTAGGCTGACATAATGAAGAAGAGGAATCAAAAGAAAATGATCATCTAGGCTTAAAATGTAATTGGATAGGAGCGTTGGAAATGGGACACCCTAAGGTTTAGCATTATAGTCCAAGTTGGGTGCTATTGTCTTATAGGTATGGGACCTAGGGGGATGGAATTAGCATGGGAAAAGTAGCCTGGCTAAGCTGGAATCATGTCTTAGAAGTCTATGGATGACTAGGAATAAGCAAAAAGGTGTCTAAGGGTCATGAGAGCATGTAAGAGGGACCTATGGGTTAGATGTCATAAGCCACACTCAAGCTACCAATTTTGACATTTTATATGACTACAAAATTCATGATCATTGATGTGTGATACATTATGTGTTCAAGTGTAATGACTATGTATTATCACATTTTCAATTTTGTCAAAGTCTCTTATAGTCCAATTCATGGCCATGCCATGTCTTTGTCAAGTCAGATTCATGTCATGTCCTAGGTGCTTGTATGCTTTAGGATCATGATATTTTTTACATGTGTGTAGTTACATATATGATTGTTGTTAAGCTTGGTGTCATTATTTATATCACTCATAATTCTAGTGCGTAGAATGGCATGATTTCTATCATGCATCTATTATGATGCTTATTAATGCATGCCTAATTGATATATCTACTTGACATAACACTTGTATGCCCATTTCCTTGGATAACATGTTCCATATGTAATTCAATGATACAAACTATATATGATGACATATATTATCATGGTTGTATACATAATTTACATGACTACATTTTTATATGTAACACTTGTGTGCATAGATATTTCTTTTGAGATGAGTTATCTATAGACTTCATCCCTCATATTAAAAGGGGGCATATAGTGGCCCTATTTTAGATATTAAGACCAAATACCCAAATTATGTGATTGATAAGGAATAGATTGAGTGCATTTGGTTAGATTATGTGATTTAGATGGGTCATATTGATCATATGTGAAATAATGTGGGGCATTATATAGGATTAAGAGGAATATTTGAGGTATTTTATGTCATTATGACATATATATGATGACATTATGTATCACTTTGAGGTACATATGGATCATATTTTGGGCATGAATATTGTTCATGAAAACACTTTTCTATTTCTATATTTTGTATTGATGGGTAGTGATGGTAATACATAAGCACTTTGGATCTATATTTCATCTACAGTGGTTGACCCTTTTACATATGAATCCATTTTTGGGTTCCATTTTGACATATAAACTTGTTTATGGGTTCCATTTTGACATAGAAACCAATTTTGGGGTTCTACCTTTACATATGAGCCTAATTTCAGGGTTTCACTAAAGAAATCTTATGATATTCAAAGTTGTGCAGTTTAGGTTTCTACAAAAATCAGCTTCTATCACTCCTCCAATGATGGGTTGAGGCATTAACACTCTTCAAATAATGATTTCAATAGTTGCATCTTCTTGGGGCATAATCACCTCATGAAATTATCTAAATAAGTTCAACAAGTGGCATCATATTTTGCATACCCTCAGTTATATTTTTTTGATTGAATATTACACTTTCATTAATAAAACAAGATATAGTACATCGCTAATCATACAAGAAATATGGGTGGATTCTTTGGCTTTTTAATTTTAAATGATTTAGTGCTCTATATTTTTTCAAAATTTATATCATGATAGGACATTGATCTATAATATTTTCTTGAAATTTTTTCATGAAGTGTGACATTTTAGGCATATCTGTCAACACCCAAGTGTGATCATCACAAGTACCCAAAAAAATATTTTATCCTTTTAATATAGTATTTTCAATACTAGACTAAAAATGGGGCATTTAGAGACACCTAAATTTAGCATTAAACATTTTAGAAACATCAAATTTTCCACTCTTTAACATATTTGGACATTATGTACACATTTAACTCGTAAGCATACTTTCCTCTATCCATCAACCCACATGTTGTCTTGGCCAACCCTATTTTTTAGATACACATTTTCAAGATCAACCTAGTCTATATATATGTTGTGGTTTAATTGGGTCTTCAACTCATTTACTCTATTCATTTCTTATCCAATTATTCTAAGTCAATTATCGACTCATTACAACTAGGCACAAACAAGGTATGTTCTCTTAGGATTCAACATTTATCATTCTACCATGCTAGCATCAATTCACATAAGACACAAGCCTTATACACTCACCCAAAGCATAGTAGAGAAAGAACTGGGGCCCACATTAGGCTAGTTGTGTCATGGCACAACTCATTCTTCATAAGACTTGGTCATTGCAATGTCATTGGTAGGTTCATTGGCGCAAGCTATTTCTAAGCTAGGCTGATGGTCTATAGGTATAGAGCCTAATTGGGGAACTAATTTTGGTCATAAGGGCACAAGTCTATATTTGGTCCATTCTATTCACTCAAGGGTGCAAGCCTTTGTTTTACTAAGCTTATCATCATCCAGTGTTTGTGGGGTCAATAGAATTCCTTAGATCAAGCTCATACTAGGCTTATGCTTTATGCAAGGATAACATCACTAGGCATGGGTTCTTATCTATACTTCAACCATTTCTTCAAAGTAAGTTGATGTCATATTTTACATAGGGATGTCATTAACAACTTAGACTAGAGATTAGCTCAAACATAACATTCAATTATCATACTTATATTGATTTAACTACTACAATCATTGCTCATTCAAAGGATATTAGTCAGACACATAACCAGATTAAACTCAAATAGATGGTTCTTCATTCATCAAGATTTAAACACAGAGTATAGTCCATACCCTATAAAATAGATTATATGCTTATCTACACTATTAAGTAGCTTAGTGGCTCACAGGGAAGTTTAGGTAATATAATTAGAGCCTCAAATGCATATATACTAGTCTTAAGTTTTAATGGTGGTTAGATTATTATGTCTAGAACTAATTCTGCATGGCTTTGCTATCTTAAAGTTACACCCCTCTACTCACTAGATCAAGCTTGAATTTATAGCCCATAGGAGAATTTTTATGCTAGGGTGGAGAGTGCACATCAAGTGTTGAGTTGTAGCCTTGGTTTATCATTCCACTAGCTCCATCACCTTGCACCCTTTGCACTATAGTCACCACATGCAGCCACTCAAGAAGATGTCCTAAAATACTAGGTGCTAATTAACTTTCTGCCAATTGGTACTAGGTCTATGATGATTCCTCTAGTTGGCACAAAATATACCAAAATGGAAATCATACCAAGTGATTGCCTTGGGTCAAGATGTCTATTGAGTTAGTGCAGATCCATAATTAGATGAAATAGGGTCTGACATTACCTTATACAAAATTACTAGTCTATCCTTGAACTAGTATTTCAAAGTTTTTAGCATATAGAATTAGGGTGCACTCTCCTTCAGCTTGGTGCTAAAGTCCTCAAAGCCTTTGATAGCAAACTTGAGTTCCTTAGTAGTGTTGTCTATCTCTATAGAGGTGGATTGAGCACAAGCACATTTATCTTCTCTAATTCCTTCCTGAAATCCTTGATATATTACTTATTTTTTGTCACTCCAACTAGTATTTCACCTTTATTGTAGGCCTTAGTCTGTAATGCATAGAAGAGTGCTTCTAGGCTTTGTTCCTAGTCTTTGATCTATGTGTTTAAGGTATTAACCTTACCCATTATCTAGGTCCACTCTAACCTACTTACAGTGTATACCTACACCATCAACTCCTCCCTCTCCCCCTTTACCTACTTGAGGTGCACATCTATGATTGATGCTTAGTTGGAGAAGTTGTAAAAGATGGAATCAACTACATCTGTGCCCTCTTGAATTTTAGTGAAGAGTTATTCTACATCTTCAATCTTTGTAGCTAGCTCCTTTTTTAGTGTGGCACATGGGTCTTCCTCTTTTTCTTGTTTCACCTCTACCTTCAACCTCATGAGAATTTTCTACACTAGCACACATACCTTGTCAACCTTTAAGAGGTTGTTTGTGTCAACACTATCCAAGAGGGATGGCTTGGCTATCTCTATATGCTCAACTAGTTACTAAAACTTAAACTTCAAGGCCTTCACTTCCTCTTTTGCATCCAAGGTGTATTCTTCCACTTTAAGCCCTAACATCATTGAGGATGTTCTTCTATGTGACTTTAAAGGCTATCTAGATGAGTGTATTTACCAACCTGACTAGGTTCATGGCATGGGGATTTATGAGAATGCCATCATGCCCTTCTTCCAATTTATTCATGCCTAATATGGCCTTTTATGGCACCTCAAAGCGAGGCTCATCCATATAGCGTCAAATGAAAATAATAGATATTAGCATGTCTTAGTTATGGCAGATTTGAGGAGCATATATTAAAACATGTAGAAATCTTCATTTTCCACCCCTTCTGCATCTTTTCTCTTAAGATCAACTCTGTGCCTTTTTCTATTAGATTCAACTTCATTTATTCTTCTTCATCCTTATTATCACTATTACTCTCTTCATCACTTTCCTCTAAGGTTTTATCTTCTTACTTATATAAGGATTATTATTTAGATTTGTCCCCTTTGTTTACTTCTTCTTCTCCCCTATCACCAGCTTCACCCTCTTGATTTTGTTGGGTCTACATCGCACTCTCTATTTGTTGCTTTCCTAAGGCCCTAGCATCACCTTCATTTTCTTCAGGCACCCATTCACTACTTGGGCACCCATGTAGTGCAGCTTAGTCTATTATGCTATTGGAAGTGATAGGTGCCTTTTCTATTGCTTCCTTAGTAGGTTTAGTGTTTATGGTAACCTCTTTTTCTTCCTTATCTTTTGTGGTCTTTTCCTCCTGGGCCTTATTTTTCTTGGCCTTCCTCTTCTTTACTAGTGCTAAGGTCTTTTCTTATTTAGCCTTTATTTCCTTGATCTCAACCTTCTCAATCTCCTCTTGGGTCATGCCTTTTTCCTTCATGGCCCTCCTCTTTTGCTTTAGTGCCAAGACCATATCTATTTATTCCATGTTGAGGCCCATTTTCTTCCACAAGCTTATATTTTCCTTCTTAATTCATGGAGGTTGTGTGGAGGGCTCTTTTGATGAGGTGTTATGCAGCTTTCTTAACTCTCTAAGCATAGTGGTAGTGCCACCTTGGAGGGCCTTTTAAACCTCTTTAGTGCTAGACTCTTCTCTTACTTCTAAAATTTATACTTTAGTTCTTTCTTCTTCCTCCTCCTCCATCTCTTTACATGCCTCTTGCACCTCCATTTCCTCATGCACCTCTTATGCCTCCATCCCCACCAAGATTATTATGGGTATTGAAATGGACCCCTTGGACTTCTTCTCCTTCTTATTGAGATAATTAATCCCTGACGTGAAGGTCATGCACTTTATCTTCAGGGTTTTAGGGGTTGCTTCTTCATTGGAGGTGATCTTTAGCCTTAGGTACTCTTAAATTTATTCAAGTGTTTATCCCTACTTTTTTTGGGTGCTTTATTCTACTCTAATGACATCAAATTCCCTTCATCATCGATCTAGAAGGGGATATCATCATCCTTCTCAAGGTATGCATCCTTCTTTCTTGGATTCATCTAATAATACAACATGTGTATGTGCCCAAGTATTACATCCTTCTGAAGGGGATGGAGGTTAGTGTAATCTGAGTCATCCTCCTTATATTTGGTAGCTTTTCCTCCTAGATGAATTTATTGGTGTCATAACCTACTTCTTTCCAAATCCACGGCCTTCACTAAGATATCTAGCTACTACATGTTGGGATTATCCTTAGCACATCACTGAAGTACTTGGTATAAAATGCATAAGGAAGTTTTAACCAACCTAATCAGTTACCATCTGTGAGTGCCAAGTGCACTACACAGAAGTGTTGCATAATGAAAAAGGTTGTCATTTAAAACATGTTTTGGGAAATCTCCTTAAAGATGCACCATTTCATCCCAAATGCCTTTTATGTATTGCACACACTACCCCATCACTAGGGTCTTGTACTCCTAGGAGAAGGAAGGTGGGTAGGTGAAGTCTTGATACTTCAACATCAGGGAGTCTTTATGTGTTGGGAAAACTTAGAGATTATATTCATCACCATCAATCATGTTGATCTCCTTTATGACTATTAAAATCAATATTAACCCTTACATAAATGTCTCTCATGTTGTATGACACTCAAGTGTGTTTTTTATCACTTTTTTAGTAATGAATATTTCTATGTTGAACTTGACCCCCTACACCATGTGGTGGGTGATGTACAGGTAGACCTTGGTGATGTCCATCTACCATCTACCAGGGTAGATCTTGGAGCTCATGAGGCATGTAGTTTACCTCATTTTTGGGTCCTTTATATCTTTTATTGGGAATGTGAACCCTCATTTGTAATAACTAAAGATTTCTATAATGTTTTCTAATTTTGTGTCATCCACCATCATTCATTGAATGTCTACATTGGAATTTGGGAGCCTAGTGATTCTACTAATTAGGCTTGCTAATAACCACATGCACTTTCCTGTAAAGTAGAAGTGGTCTCCATGGATGCACAAGAGGAGGAACTACATGAGTTCCTCTAGCTTCCCAAAATATGAAAACTCATAGAGCTAAGTTGCTTCAGTGGTCATAAGTTTGTCTTAGATGGAGACATCAAACAATGTTATGCTCACTTTTGTCTTACCACCCGTATCAACCACCCAATCTTGTACTAGATTTTGTGCATTACTTGAGGTGTGGTGGTTATATTATTTTAGCCAATAGGTGTGCATGAAGGATGCCTAGTTATATTCAACCAAGACCTCTATGAGAAATTAAATTTCTTGATATGACAATTTGTGAGTGCCTCAGGATCAATTATTGTTATGCTAACACCTTCCACTGGATGCACTTTCTTATTTGCAATAGCTATCTCTTTTATCATTTGTGCCCATTTGGCATCCTTATGTTAGGAACCCCTCTAAGGAAGCACAATTGATTACCTTTCTTATAAGCAATTAAACACGGAATTGAACCAGAATGATTAAGTAACTAGAAACTTGAAACAGCAAAGAATTTGAGAGACAATACACAATCTTGTATTAAATAATCTTCAGAAGAAAATACAATAAAGAAGATGCCACTTCTTCTTCCACCTCTAAGGCTTGCCACACCTCAAGGACTTCTTCCCTCTCTCTTGCTCAACCACAACCAACTCAATAACTTGAGTTTCTAACCCTTCCTTGATAGCTTCAGCTGATCTCCTTGACCTTGCACCTTGCAGATCTCCTTGACCTTGCTTTTTTGCTTCAATACTTTACTTGCCTTAATTACAATACATGCCTCATGGGTCTTTAAATAGGATCCCATGCATATAATAATTAGACCTCTAATTACAATAATTAGAAACACAGACTCAAGACTTAAATTAGTCTTCAACATGCAAACACTCTTGGACCTCTTAAAATTAGATGAGTCTAATTCTAGAAATGCATTCTAAAAACACATGCAACTACATGCACACGCACAGGTGACCAATGTTGGTTGCTATTGGTCTGCTCCTGACCGATGTCGACCGATCCCTGGTCCCTACCTGATCGACGTCAGCAATACTACCGATGCTGGTTACTGGTTGCACTCAGTAACTCCTTGATTAGCCTCCTAGTGAAGCTTTTAGCTCCACAACTTAACAATCTCCCACTTGGAGATAAACAGCTACACCTGTACAGCAACCTCCACTAACCATCTCAGGCACCTCCATCTTCAAACTCAATCTTGAAGACCAACCACCACACATCCTGTGATGCTACACCTGTCATCCAAGTAACCTACCACATCTGAACCTAAAACTCCATGTAGTGAAGACCTTAACCCTACATAGCATGTGCACCTACTGCTGGTCCCTCTCAAATACCTGAGAATCCACTAAATTGCACTCCAGTACTACTTTTTTAAATTGGCTCCAAACTCTCTGACAACTCCCACTACTTGGGAAAACTCATGTCTACTAGACCTCATGTGATTTCAAACACTGTTCTAAGCTCAGCTTGAACTGTCTAGCCCTTAGTGTACTTACCGGTTCTGCACCTACACCTTCTTCACATCAGCTCCCACTGGAGACAAAATCAACCTGTGTTCTTCAATGTCTCTCATGCCAAAAGAATTTTACTGCTCCCAAATTCTTCATGACACACCTCTGAACAATCTTTACCTTTAGCTCAGAAACTCCCTGTATGTGTAACCCTGCAACAAGCACACAAAATAGTAACAGGATAATGTAGCTAATATTATCCAACCTGGTAAAAGAAAACACAATGGTTAAACCTCCATTCTCCTACAGCCTGCTCAAGACCATATACTCTGGCCTTCTGTCTCACGTGTCCATCCACTCTCTTCTCTAACCTGGGAATCCATTCCTCTATCAATGCTTTCTTCCAGCTGACAACTCCACCAACAAACACCTATTTGGTTCTTCTCTAAGGACTCACACTCCTCATCCATGCCTAGCTCCCACTATTTCCTAGATTCTACCTGCATTGCCTCTTCACATCTTTCTGGTTCTTGACCATCAATAAGCAATAAGTAATATAAAGAAGGTGAACAATGAATATGAGGTTCACTTACCCTTTCTGACCTCCATATAGGTGTTTGAGACTCCTTGATAGCTTGTTGTCCACCCAACATCTGTTCCAGTGACCGATCTCAGCCATCTCCCAATCTACACTCAACCAATGTCGGTTCCCTGCACTGACCCTGACTGCTGACGTCATTTCCCTGGCTGACACCGGTGTCCCTTCTATCGACGTCGGTTCTTGTCTAATCGATGTCGATCTTCTCCTACCTGACACTACCAACCCTGTTGGTCTACACATGATCGATGTTGGTACCTACCTGATCAACGTCAGTTCCATGTGACTGACGTCGGTAATTATGTGTTCTTATAAGTGATGACTTCTTTATTCACAAGCTCATCTTGGATCAAAACTCTGTCCATACTACCCTGCTCAAAATTATTCAGCCCCTGTGACTGATCTCTATCCATCATCTCCTCCATAAACACCAAGGTTTCCCTATTCTTGTCAAAAGCATCAAATTTCCTTTTCTTGCAATGAACTCGATCTATGCCTTCCAAATCTAAACTCATACCTTTTGACTCAAGAACATCCATTCCCTTCTTATTCATGTGACCAAGCCTATTAAGCCACATCTTTGAATCTATAGCTGAAGTAGATAAACCAGAAGTAGAATTAGTAATACAAGTAGATAGATAAAGAGTACCTACTTTCTTACCTCTTGCTAAAACAAGTGCACCCTTGGTAACCTTCCAAGAATCTAATGTGAGGGTTATTGTGCATCCCTCATCACCCAACCTTCCTACAGAAACCAAACTCTGCTTTAGAACTGGGACATGCATAACCTCCTTCAACACCCATGTGTTGTCCATCTACAATTTCAGTTGCACTTTCCCTTTGCCAACCATTTGACAAGGTGTACCATCCCCTAAATAAAGCACTCCAAAGTCTCCCTAGACATACTCATGGAACAAATCTCTATTTGGGGATGCATGAAAAGAAGAACCAGAATCTAAAACCCATGACTCTATTTGACTATCCAAAGAAAATATGAGAGCATCTTGTGTCATAATACCTGCAACATCTGCTTCTTCCTTACCTTCATGTTGATTTTCTTTATCCCTCAACTAACACTCTTTCTTTGTGTGTCCTTTCTTTCCACAAAACCAGTAGGTGATACTTCCATTTCTAGATTTGGATCTTCCTCCCATCTTCGACCTTGATTTCCCTTGCTCGACCTTCTCTCTTTGCCTTCCCCTGCTTTCTGCACTTAGAGCATTCCCTGATGATTCACCTGTGCTTTTCCTGCAAATTTATTTATTCAAAATTACACTAACCACATCATCAACTTTTAAGATTTTAGAAGCAGACGCAGTATTACTTACTGCCATTACCAAACTATCCCAACTTTAAGGTAAAGAGCATGAAATTAAGAGAGCCTTTACTTCATCATCAAAAACAATATTGATTGAAGCTAACTAGTTTACCAAACCATGGAAATCACTAAGATGAGTATGTACCGATCCACCTTCTTGCATTTGCAAAGTAAATAGTTTCTTCATAAGAAATACCTTATTTGAAGCTGAGGGCTTTTCATATAAATTCTCCAAAGATTCTATCAACTCTTCCATTGTCTTACACTGTGATAAGTAGGAAATCACAGGCGATGCAAGGCTCAACCTTATGGATCCCAGAGCCTTCCGATAAAGAACCTCCCATTCTTCATTCTTCATATCTGTGGGCTTGCATGCAACCCCACCCAATGGTAAGTAAAAATCTTTTTGATACAGATAATCTTCTATCTATATCCTCATAGTTGATAATTCTTGTCGTTAAACTTCTCCATTTGTAGCTTACTTTCTTCTGCCATTGCTAAACTCCCACTCAATCAAAAACCCCTGAGAATGACCTGTAATCAAAAAATAACCTGCTCCCTACAACCTAGCTCTGATACCAACTGTTAGGAACCCCTCCAAGGAAGCACAATTGATTACCTTTCTTATAAACAATTAAACATGGAATTGAACCAGAATGATTAAGTAACTAGAAACTTGAAACAACAAAGAATTTGAAAGACAATACACAATCTTGTATTAAATAATCTTCAGAAGAAAATACAATAAAGAAGATGCCACTTCTTCTTCCACCTCTAAGGCTTGCCACACCTCAAGGACTTCTTCCCTCTCTCTTGCTCAACCACAACTAACTCAACAACCTGAGTTGCTAACCCTTCCTTGATAGCTTTAGCTAATCTCCTTGACCTTGCACCTTGTAGATCTCCTTGACCTTGTTTTCTTGCTTCAATACTTTACTTGCCTTAATTACAATACATGCCTCATGGGTCTTTAAATAGGATCCCATGCATACAATAATTAGACCTCTAATTACAATAATTAGAAACATAGACTCAAGACTTAAATTAGTCTTCAACATGCAAACACTCTCAGACCTCTTAAAATTAGATGAATCTAATTTTGGAAACACATTCTAGAAACACATGCAACTGCATGCACATGCACAGGTGACCGATGTCAATTGCTGTTGGTCTACTCCTGACCGACGTCGGTCGATCCTTGGTCCTTGCCTGATCGATGTCGGCAATACTACCGATGCCAATTACTGGTTACACTCAGTAACTCCTTGATTAGCCTCTTGGTGAAGCTTTTAGCTCCACAACTTAACACCTTATGCACCTACGGTGAACTAGAACTCATTTGTTTCTTTCCCATCCTAAACCGGCTAGTATTGAAGCATAGTCTATTTAACTTGTCAAAGCCTATAATATTTCTTGGTGCTTCTCACAATCATGGGGTTTGTTACTATGAATTTAGATTCTAAGCTTTGTTCATCATTAATGGTAGCCTTATCATCACTAAAATTTTCTCTTTCCTGGTTCTTTCACAAATTTTGCCCCATAAGCCTCCTTTCTAATCTCAATAAGAACACAATCCCCTTATATTTGCAACCATTATTGTTTGGTGGTTGTGGGTGCTTAGCATTTCACTTTGGTAACATTTTCTCACTTTGGATCTAGTTCAACTTTAGTTTTGTTCTTAATTTCACTTAAGGTTTGCAACCTAAACCAATCAGCCTTTCACTTTTTTATACCCTTAATTTAGCTACCATCTTTATTGTAGGTGAGTAATGACATGGTAGTACCTAGATTTCTTAGAATCCACTAAAACCCATGAAATAAATGAAAATACACTACCACCTACACATTCAATGTAGATCAATGTGCCTCCTCCATCACCTCATTAAATTCTCTAAATAGTATTTTTGGTGAAGTAACATGTAGTTCAAATGGTCACTTCCCAAATAACTTTGGGTGGATGTCAGTTTGTCTTAACAATATTTCTCTTATATTTTGTTCACTTAGTGTGACCTTCACCTTCCTTATGGAGACCTAGGTGTATCACTTCACATGTAAATGATTTATCCTCCAAGGTTGTATCTCTTCTTTCTATTGCACTTTCATTTCAAGCATGTTTTCCTATATTGGTCAATTTCTCTGTGCTTTCATCTCTTGCCTTGGCTTATCCCTACCCCATACAAATCCATTTCATTTGTCTTCCATCTCTTCACTCTCTAATTTTATTGTGCACTTAGCATCTTATGCACACTATCATCCTATGTTCCTTTATTCATCACTTCATACTCATATCTTCAAAGTCTAGTGAATTTTATGCACCCAAAAACTTAGGTATCTAGCCTTAAGTGCTTAGAAATCAACCTCACTCAACTCACTTGACTAGTATTATGTGTGGAAGTGATATAATAGTTTACTTGTAGGTTTTAAAGTTCCTCACTTATTCACTCATCACCAACACAACACAAAACATAAGGAAATGTTTGGTTTGCACTAGACTTTATTTTGGTCAGCACAACATAATTAACTTGTGGCCAAGAAGTTAGTGGCTAATGGAAAAAGTTCCATCCTATTACCTATAATTCTCCAATAAATTATTGTTGAAATTCCCATGGATAATTTTACCCAACAAAGTGCACAAATTATATGCCCCAATTTCTGATATGTTATGGATGACATATACAACCATCTAACTAATTTTTAGCTTTCTTGGGTGCTTTAGATACTTAGAGTCATAGAGAAATACCAATGCTCCTTCAGTAAGTACCTTGTGCTTAATATGCTTGTCATACCATAACTTTTGGTGCACCTTCTCTATCTATTGGCTCCACCTTACTTGGACATGCACCT
This sequence comes from Torreya grandis, assembly GCA_037957365.1. Lineage (NCBI taxonomy): Eukaryota > Viridiplantae > Streptophyta > Pinopsida > Cupressales > Taxaceae > Torreya > Torreya grandis. The sequence continues at coordinate 1,865,705 of JARHVA010000188.1, forward strand.
CATCTAAACACTCTAAGTCCTCCAGCCTCATACTTAATGATTCTTGGTCATCAAAATGACCAATATGAATAATGCACAATGATGTCATCATAAACTCTAATAACTACCTCAGTGAAAACACTAGTTGAAATGTTGTAGCCTTGTTCAAGTACTTGTAGGTTGTGTGATATGCCCATAATATTATTGACACTCGATCATCCCAATATTTATGACCAACATCACATATCTTTATGAGGCACATTTATAGTATCTTATTGAATGCCTGAGTGGTGCCATTCACTTGTGGATGATAAGGGGTGGTCTTATGGTGCACCACCACGTATTCTATCAGTAGGATCTACATAGTTTTATTGATAAATTATGTGCCTCTATCACTAGTCAAACTAAGTGGGAACCCATAATGACTTATTATATTCTCCCATATGAACCTCATGGTTGTGGTAGTTGTGTATTATTTTATTGGCACTACCTCAGCCCACTTAGTGAAATAATCTATGGCCAATAAAATATATCTTATGCTTATACACCTTGTTGCATGAGTGATCGACCCAATAAAATCAATGGCCCATTTTTTGAATGGTGCCTAAGCAAGAATGGGGATGAGAGGAATTTCATCCTAGTGGTTAGTTTTCCCTATACAATGGCATATGTCACATGCCTTCATGTAATCCTTTACATCTTGGAATAGACTTGACCACCACAAGACTGATTATAATACCTTGAACACCATTGTGTCTCCAATATAATGGTTGCCTACTTTCCCTTCATGCACCTCACATAAAACTGAGCCCCTTTCATGTTTTAAGACACATTAGTATAGGACTATGTATTATCCTATTTTTTATAGTTCCCCATTGATGAGCTAAAAAGGGGTGGTGTAAACTATGAGTTCTTTCTTCTCTTTGGTTATCATAGTCTAAGGTGTAGATCTTAATGTTAGAAAAGTGACTATCTCTACCAATTCCTTATGGACATAATGAGCTCTTTAGAATTACACATTAGCATGTTATCCTCAATTAATGCCATTACATCATAAGATTTAATGCAGGACAAATGGTATAGGCCTGAGTTTTATTTTCTAGGCTTGATGACAAATGAAAACTAAAATTGTTGAAATATAACTATCCATCTATAAATGTGACCATGGAGAATATGCTTGTGCATGAGGTACTTAAGTTCTTCGTGGTCCATGAAGAAAATTAATGGGGTTGTCAATAAATATTTCCTAAATTTTTGTAGGGTATAGACCATGGCTAGTGCCTTGTGCTTAGTTGTTATATAGTTCTGCTCTATTTGGGTCAATGTTTTTCTTGTAAAGGAAATGGGATGATCCATTTTGCCTTCACCAACTTGTTCCAAAATGGTTCTAATTGAAGATCCAAATATGTTCACATGGACATAGAATGGGGTCATCCAGTCAGGAAATTGTAAAATAGGTGCACTAGCCAATTTTAGCTTTAGAGTTTCAAATGCATCCTCTTGCATTTTGGCCTAATGGAATGGGCCATCCTTATGCAAGAGCTCCTCTAATGACATCGCAATATTTGCATATCTCCTTATGAATTTCTTATAGTATCCATAATGGTGTATAAAGGCATGAACATCTTCCTACATTGAAGGGGTCTAGAGTTGAATGATTATTACAATATGTGTGGGATCAATGAGTAGACCATCTTTAAAAATGATGTACCCAAGCAAGGTTATAAATGGTGTTATGAAGATATAATTATTAAGTTTTAAGAATACCTATAGTTACTTGCACCTTTCAAACATTAGGTGCATGTTATCATAATGGTCCTTTATGAACCCATACACAATCTAGTCATCTAGGTACACTTGGAGGAACTTGTGGATGAAGTCCTTAAATGTAGTGATCACCACTCTAGAGAACATGGCTAGTGCATTATTGAGTTCAAAGGGAATCATCTTATACTCAAAATAACCCCATTTAATCACAAAGGTTTTTTTTTAATTTATCCTCCTCTTCAATCTGGACCTGATGGTATTTAGAGAACCCATTAGTGAAGGTGTAGATCTCACAACCTATGATGTCATCCAAGACTTCATCAGTGAACGAAGTTGGGAAGGGGTCAGTGATATAGGTAGCATTCAACATTTTATAATCAATGCAAATTCAAATTCACCCATCCTTATTTATTCTAATCACCATGGGGATCACCCATTCAGATCCTATACCAGGTAGATAATGTTTATAGCTAATATACCATCAATCTCCAACTTGACCTTAGCATGGAGATTAGGGTTCATTTTATAGGGGCACTTCTTGATAGGTCTTACGTCATCCACTAGATTTATGTTCATCTTCCCAAGAGATGGGTGGGTGCCCTTCATGTCTTTATAACTTAGAGGGAACAAGTCTTATAACTCTTTTAAGAGATCCACAATATGTGCCATCTCTGCATCAAACCAATATGCACCTAGAGTAGCCATCTTTAGTTCCCCTTCTACATTGCTGTCTATCTTGGTAATATTGAGTAGTGCATATTAGGGATCATTCCTCTTCTAATGGGAATCCTCAACTTACCTACTCCCCTTAGTTATTTATATGTGAAAATGAGTCGAGTCTTCTTTATTGGGGGTGTTATCCTCTATTTGGTGCACTAGTTTCTTCTTGCCTATTAAGGTCATCCAGTTGTGTTCCTTCTATTTTTCATCATCTTCTTCACTCAAGTCACTATTGAGTGCCTGCTCATCAAATAAAGTCAAGAGCACCAATACTTTTTCCCTAAACATGTCCTTTAAGTGCTCCTCTAGGATTACAATGTCCTTAAACACTACCCTTAAAATTACTTGTAGTGGCTCGATCAATTCTAGGTTCTATGAGGAAAAGGAGAAAGAGTGCATGAACCTCTCCTTGAGTGTATCCCAATTTTTTGTTTCATGGCATGACTTATTGACAACATACCATGTTCATGGCCACATATTTAAGGTTTATAAAAGGTGTGTACCCATAAGTTCCTTAGGGTATTTGCACTGCATTCAATCCAAGTTCTTCACACAAGTGCACATGCACTAATAATTCTGAATCACCAGAGTATGTAGAAATGTCTAGGTCTTTATTTCTTTTCCTAAATATAGTGCATATTACTACTTTCAAATCTTTCCAAGTCATAAAGCTAGGGCTTTGTGTTGCCCACCAATGAGTGGTAATGCTCCTTAAAGTATACACAAGTATGCCCATCTTGTCTACTTCCTTTGGGATGTATGACTTGATGTCACAGACATATTCTTCCACAAGATTACCCCCCTTATAGATTGTGAGTGCATAAAGTTTACCTTTGCTCAAGTAGAATGCTCTCTTTCCCTTATTTTTGTTTTAAGGGACCCATATCTTTGAGGTGTGATCAATTTGGACCTAACCAACTCTCATAATTTTTGGCACATTCATGCTCACTAAGCATCACCTTTGATGAATCATCTCATAAGCTTATTCAACTCATTAGTTGCAAGAAACATCAGTGGTGTTAGAGATGGACTTTTCATCATCCCAAGAAAGTACTCTTTGGTCATTGGGGTAGAGAGTCTTGATGCCTTGCATTGTGATATTGTAGATATGGTTGATCTCATCCTCTATATCAACACTTTCTACATAGGGGGTCCTTGGTCACTTGAGAGGGAAATCACTACCCTCTCCTTACCATTTTCAAAGGTCATATAGAAATTCTTAAAATGCATCTCAACATTATTCATGTAGTACCATGGCCTTCCTAGGAGCACTAGATAATAATCTTATTCAACTAACTCAATCACTTCAAAGTTAGCATGGAAATTGATGCCCATGATATCTATAATGGTGCTTTTTATAATTTTGATTGGTTGCATCCTAGATTTATTGGACATGAAAATTACATGAGGGGAAGGCATCAAAAATAGCCTACTCATGTTTTCCCATGCATTCTTTGTTAATATATTAACCTCAATGCCTATGTCCATGAGGACCTCACATACAAAACATCTATCAATGGTGGCATTTACCAAGATTTATTGATTGTAGTCCACATTATATTATTGCCTAACTTCTCATGCCCTTTACATGCATGGCATAGTAAATTCAACTGCCTTCTATCCTACATGCTCTAAAATCAAGTTCTTTAATAGGGGTAGCATCCCTTCTATCTATAAGAGGCACAAGATCTCCATTAGCTCTTGTATTTCAGTCTCCTAGCTATCTCGTTTCTTATAAGAGGTGGTAGCCTACACTTTTAGGTCTCACACCAATTATATTTCCCCTTGTAAGTTTTGAATCACACTCATATATTGATACCATACATATATCTAGTGTATTGAGTTTATGTAAGGTATAATTTTGTGTTTAAGCCATGTTATGCACTCAATGCAGCTCTATTCCCCATATTCTAGGAATAACTCAAGTACTAGCACAATTGGTGGCTAAGTGGTGAATCTACTAAGATTAGTTACCTATACTTTGATTGTCTTTGTGTAGGTTGGTTTCACCTTTAGAGTCCACTTTTTCTACTTTTAGCTCATGTTTGATCATTCCTGCACCCTTGTCTACACCAAGCCTACCTTGGGTCAATTTATTTTATAAGTCAGGGCATTCCTCGACCTTATGTGTTTCTTGATAATACCCACACATTGGATATGTAGGGAATTCATACTGATAGTTCTCAATTGAGTCACACTTATAGCATGATCATAATGGGAATCTTTTTCCACTTCATTCTCCACCTTACCCCCTAGCACCTCTCTACATCCCATAGCCTACATTCTACTAGCCATATCCCTCATTTACTTGGGTTGCCTTCCCTCTGACTACTACAGTTGTTTGTTATGTACCTCTTTCCATGTTTTCATGCATTTCATTGATCACATGGTAGTCACTTATGGTATGGGTGTAGGCATTACATAATCGATAGTGGATGGTTGTGTTAACCTGACTAGTGCATTGTAATACATTGCAATTACAAACATTATGCACTTCATGATAGACCTCATAGCTTATAATCAATGTGTGCACATTCCTTTGATTTTAGTTATTCCTACTATGGCCTTCTATCTCATAATCAGTGTATAATAATCCATTTTGAGTGTCTTGTATTGAAATAGTAGTTAGCTTTTAGAGTTGATTAGCCATGGATTCAATTTGTGCCTCCATGAATGGGCTAATGCTATTATTGGCACTCCCAACTACCTCATATCTAAGTGTGACTCCAAGCACTTCATGAGGGTCGATGAATGTCTTCATGGATAGTGCTCTTTAGAATGGTACTAGAAATTCTCCAATAAACCATTATGCATGTTAAGAGGGGTGAATGTCATAAGGAAGCTTGGAAAGAAGTGTCTTGTATATGGCATCATATAGGTGCATGCTTTTGGATATCCTTTGGTTAATTTATTTGAGGTTAGTGATGCTCTATTGTTTAAACTTGAGTATGTCAAATTCCTTTAAGGTGTCATCGTCAATCAAAAACTAGTTAGGATTAAATTTATTATATTAGGTATGAGTGTGATTAAGTATAATTTTCATAAATTGTGTTGTCATTATATTTCACATTTTAGCACATGCTTTATGGTATTTTCCATAACATAGTATTCTAGTAAGTTCATGGCCATCTCATAGTAAATTTTCTATGGGGGGAGATAAGATTTGAGGTGTTTGCCCCTAGTACTTGTCTTAATGGTGGCCCTCCAATGCCTTTATCCACTAGTTTAGGAGTTGGCCCTGTTGTTACTGGTAGCACTTAAGATGATGAAGGTGTTATACTAGTGACTTACTATACTATTAGCCAATTTTGGCCCACATATAGAAACTCGACTAGATTGATCAATTTTTGAAAGTTCTAGGATGGAGTGACAAGTTAAATGGATTTCTAGATGGAATAAGTGGTCCAAATATCTCAAATGTCACTTAAAAATATTTTGAAACACTTTAAGCAAGCTTAAAGTGTATTTTATTGATCTTTAAGAAGTAAGCCTTGAAACAGGTTTAGGATTTTAAAATGAAAAAGCCCAGTAGGATCTCATGGTGTTTCAAGCATTTAGTAGCATGAAACAAATTGTAAAAAATCTTAGAATTTCATTAAAGCCTTCTAAAGAGATAACAGTTCCTTGTACAAGCCTAGAAGAACTAGACCATCACAAGCATGTATGCAAAAATAAATGGGTTAGATTGATTGTTCATTTAATAAGTAATCTTAAGAGGCCTCTCAAAGATAAAATATCACATGGACATGATGAATTTGGTGTCAAAATCATCCTCTTCAAATTGGTATCTTGATGATCTTGTTATCTCAAGATATAAAGCTTAAAAGTTAGACTTGCAGAGTGAAAAATATGTACAAATTTCAAGTTTAAGCCTCATAAAGTAGCCATTTGAATTAAAATGTCCCAAAATCAATGATCAATGTTAAATTAAAGAAGATATAATGGTGAGCAATAACTTGATAGTATCAAAGGGTCCCAAATATCTAACAACACATATTTGATCATGCATCAAAGATCAATAGTGAACATCAAGTCAAAAAATTAGCATAAACACTTTGATGATAAGTGTCAACATCTCAGGTACCTGAACAGAGATCTAATGGTACATAGTGATTGATAAATCTAGTAAACCTAATCAGATAGATGGTGTATGATCAATCATATAACTAAGATCAATGGTGAGAAATGGGTCAAAAAGTCAATGAATCTCAAAGACAAATGCGTAGGTGATAAGTGTCTCAACCATGTTAAACTAGAAATATATCTATGGCACACATTAGATTGTGTAGATTTAAGATCAATGATGAGTGAGGGGTCAAAGATTTAGCATATCCTAGGGATGAATCTAAAGAAGATAGTTGGCACAAATTCAAGGAGCCTAGATCAAGATCGATGGCCAAGATTAAAAGTCAAAAGTTAGGGACTTCAAATAGAGGTTGAATTCAACTCAGGCTGAACCATGATAGATATTTTGAAAAATGTCATTGAAGCTTAGTCAAGACCTTTATTGGAGGATATAGAGCATGTAGACTTAATTTTTTTGTGTTTTCAACATTGTGTACAATAATTCCTTATCTTCCACAAGTCTCAGAGGTATAATAGGTTTGTTTAGACCTAATATGGTTTAAGAATGATATCATGTAGTCTATAAGCTCTTCATGGATATAGCTATATGAAAACCAATGATCTAGGAGGATCCATGTACCATTCTAAAATGAAGTCTTTAAAATTCAAATTGATTAATAGTATAGTATAGAGCTTATTGAGAGCTTTTTGGCATAATTTAAGTGTAAGATATCACACACTAAATTTTTTAGTCAACAGGTAAAAAATTGGTGATGTAAGTTGATGTGGTGCAATTATAGCCCACCATGTAGACCAATGAAGTTGTGACACATGGTAGTCCATTAAAATAAAAAAATTAAATTTGGTAGCCCACCACGTAGTTCATTTGGGGCCCTCAGTGAGCGTCGACACACTCTTTGCAAGGAGGGGTGCCTTGGCCTCCTTTACTTCATAATTCATTATATTTGTTAGTGTATTTAAATTTATATGTACCTTATATTCCCATACATTAGGGACTAATATTCATGTATTTGTAAATAGAGTCAAGCTCAAGCCAACTTGAGTCACCAACCTAAGTTAGTAGTCGAGTTTGAACCCATCTACCAACTATCAAAGTTTCCAACATTACCAATTACCATCCAACATTAGCTCATATGCCAAGTTTAGTAGATGTCAATGCCAAGTTGGGTTAAGCCCAACACAGCTCATAGATTAAGCCAACCAAGTGCCTTAGCTAAAACAAGGGCTATCGACAGCTATGAAGGTGGAATTTTAAGCTTATAAAAGTTTAAAATCATTTCTATGTCCCAAATATGGGACTAAAATATTATGTAATCCACCAAAGCAAGTGTTGATGGCTCAAACTATGGACCTATTAGCTAAAAATAATAAGGCTCGATCATTACACCCATGATCCTGAGCACTATATAAATTGATTGAGGTGTTATTAGAATAATATATTATTCGAACTGTGTTATATTTTTTTAAAGGGTGTAGAACTATTTGGAAAGTTAGAGCCTTGAGATTAAAGAGTTAGCTTAAGAGAATTATTTCTAAAAGGGATCAGATAATAGAGAAGATTTTGAATACTTGTAATATGATTTTTAAGCCATTTTTATGTAAAAATTTAATATAATGGTCCTCACTTAGAGTGGGCCCAGAGATGTAGGCTTATAAGCCGAACTCTGTTATCAAGTCTTGGCTAGTGAATTTATTCCTATTTTTTTCTACTCTGATTATTGATCTTATTTCAATCCTTATATTTATAATTTTGATTCTTTTTAAATTGGAAAAAGATTAAAAAAAATCCATGTAAATAATAGTGTGTATTTTTGGTTTTTTTACACTTATGCATTTTGTTTACAAAGAAGATTTTGGTATCAGAGCAGTTGTGATTTAATAGTTGGATTGCTAGTGTATGTTGACAAGGTCTAAATCTAGGTGGGGTGAAGGAGAATTGGTAGAGTATGATCTAGATATTGGTTCAAGATATACTATTTAAATGTTAGGATAAAATTTTGAGCTTAAATAATCTTTCTACCAATGGAAATGAAGGGCATGGTTGAGGAGCTTTACTGGGAAAGACAAAAGAAAATGGAGAGTGATGAAGGTAGTAAAAAAATTGATAAACCTCCCTCCTCTTTAAATGATGGTAAAGATAAGAAATACATTGAACTTCTTCCTTCATTAAAGCTAGATATCAACTTTGAATTATCAATGTTTAATGGTGAAGTTAACGCAGATAAATTGGATAATTAGATAAAGCAAATTAAAGTATATTGTAGGGTCCAAAAGATTGATGAGGATGAGGCCAAAATTCACTTGTCTACTCTTCATATGGGAAGCACAAATCTCATCTAGTGGGAGATTAAGTTGAAGGAAAGTGATCTTACAAAAGGTAACTCAATTTCTACCTGAAGTGAATTTATTAATGAACTCAAAAAACAATTTTATCCTTTAGGCTATATGTAACAAGCCATGATAGATTGGAAAACTTTTTGACAAAGTAAAGGCCAAAGTGTTCAAGATTATACACAATAATTTATGAGAAAAACTTTACTTTTGAATATTCATGTTTATACACAAAAAACACTACTTAAGTACATAGGTGGGTTGCATAGTTATTTGAGACACATGATTTGATTGTTCTCAATCCCACTAGTTTAGATGCAATTTGTGTTCAAGCCACTCATTTAGAGGCTAGAGGAAAACCAACAAAAGGATCTTCTCCTAAAGTTAAAAGTAAGTAATTTGATGTTAAATAATCAAAAAGTCAAAGTTTAGGAAAGGGTAAACAAAATCCACTTTTACTATTCAAAAAGAAGGAAAACCAATTTTTAATCATTGTAAGAAAAATCATGATGAGTCTAAATGTTGGAAACTACATCCTGAGTTAAGGTCTAAAAGGTTTAAAAGAGAGAGAATAAAACTAATGCTATGGTTCAGGATCTAGGTTTAGATTCAAGGGATGAAACTAAGATTATAGCTATGGGATTGAAAAATGATTCTTCTCTTTTAGTTTATAACACTAAGTCATTAGATGTTGCATCTTCTAAAACATAGAATTTTTTTCATGTTGATAAGAAAAGAAATGAACTATTCCACATTATATTTGTTTCAAAACATACTAAAATTGACACTTTATTTGATAGTGGATCTAAAGCAAATTTGATTTTTGAGGAGATGTTAAATAATTAGGCTTACAAACCAATTCTCATCCAAAGCCTTATCCACTAGGTTGGGTGTGTGATAATGCAAAACTGCTAGTAACAAAAACTTATAGATTAAGGTTTTCAATCACATACAAGTTTGTTGATGAGTTAGATTTGGATGTTGTCCCTTTGGACATATGTAGGATTGTGTTGGGAAGTCCTTATCTTTATGATAAAAAATCAATCTTCTATAGGGATGAAAATAAGTACTTGCCTGTAAAAGATGGCATTGAATATATAGTCAGAGCACATCACATTAAGACAAGTCTTTCTTTGGTTTCAGTAGGGCAAATGAAAAGGCTAGTGAATTTAAGAAATACGTTTTGTCTTATGTTGATTAAATCTAAGGAAAAAGAATATTTTTAGGCTTTGGAAAATTGTGATCTTAGGCATAAAAACGAATTGGTTGAAACCATTTCTAGTTATAATGATGTGTTTTAGGATCCCAATGGGTTGCCCCCTAAAAGGGGAGTGCAACATGAAACTCAGTTATTACAAGATTCTCCTCTCCCTAACATTGGCATGTACAGGTTATCAGTGGTTAAAAATGAGGAAATCAAAAATTAGGTAATGGAACTTTTGGAAAGAGGTGTTATTTGTCCAAGTTTATCTCATGTCGGTTCACCTATTATTTTGGTGCCAAAGAAAGATGGCACATGGTGAATGTGTGTTGATTTTCATGCTTTAAACAAAATTACTATTAAGAATCATTACCCTCTTTCTCATATTGATGATTTATTGGATCAATTGAAAAATGTTATTTATTTCACTACGTTAGATTTAATAAGTGGTTATCACCAAGTTAGAATAAATGAAGGTGATGTTTGGAAAACCTCTTTCAAAACAAAACAAGGATTGTTTGAATGGCTTGTCATGCATTTTAGATTGTGTAATGCACCAGTTGCATTCATGTGTTTGATGAATGATGTTTTTTAGGAAATTCCTTGATGATTTTGTTATAATCTACTTAGATGATATAATGATCTTCAATAAATCTTAGGAAGATCACATGATCCATAGTAAGAAATTCATGGATGCGTCAAGAAAGGAAAACCTTTATTTGAAAATGTCGAAATGTGAGTTTGGAAAAACCTCTTTGATTTACTTGGGGTACATTGTAGGACATGGTAAATTGAAAATTGATCCTGCAAAGGTGGTAGTCATTATTAACTAGTCAAAGCCCAATAATGTAATTGAGGTTAGAAGTTTTCTTGGTGCAGTACAGTTTTTGAGAATTTGTATTTCTCATTTCTCATATATTACATCACCTTTGCATTCTTTGACTAGTGTGAAATAGGTCTTTCAAAAGGGAGGCAAGCATCAGAAGGCCTTTGACACTTCGAAAGAAAATATAAGTACTACTCTTATCTTGACACTTCTTGACTTACAAAAACCATTTGAGATTGAGATAGATGCAAGTAATTATGCTATGGGAGTCATTTTAATATAGGGAAAGAAGCATGTACGTTATCATTTTGAGACCTTCACAAGTGCAGTAAGGAATTATCTAAATTATGATAAGGAATTGTATGCATTGGTTCAAAGTGTTAAAAAATGGAAACATTACTTGATGGGCAAGGAAACAATAATTCGTATAGATCACCAGCCCTTACAATATCTCCAATCACAAACCAAGCTACAATAGTTTAAGCATTTTCATTGGATGGGTTTCTTGCAGCAATTTCATCTTGTGATTAGGTATAAAAAAGGTATACAAAATAAGGTTGTTGACATGCTTTCTATGCCTCCTATGGTAGTTGCATCTATTATTTTAGAGCATGGTTCTTTGTCTCATGAAAGTTATAAAGAAAAATATGTTGATGATCTTGATTTTAAGGATATGTATGAAGACTTGATGAGTGGTAAACAGGTAGAAGAATTAGACTATCATGTGCATAATGGTCTTTTGTATCATTTGGGTAAACTTTTTATTCCTCAAAATGAGGGGTGCACATGATTAAGGAAGCTCATAGTTCTCTTATTTTTGTTCATTTTGGAGTTGGTAAAACGGTTGCACATTTGAAAATGTATTGTTATTGGCCTTGTATACAGGAGCATGTTGCCAAATACATAAATGGGTGTGGTCTATGTGCCACAAGCAAGCCTAGTAATAAGAAACTAGGAATTTATACTCCCTTACCTATTCCTACCTACCCATGAAAAAGTATTTCCATGAAATTTGTAGGGGGCTTGCCAATGTCACAAACAAAACATGATAATTTGTATATGGTAGTGATAGATTTAGTAAGATGTGTGTTTTGATCCCTTACACTAAACAAATTTCTAGGGAAGGCACTACACACTTATTCTTTAAACATGTATGGGTTCATTTTGGGTTTCCCACTTCTATTATTTGGATCAAGATTCTCAATTTATTGGTAATTTTTGGTCAAATTTGTGGGAATTAATGGACACTAAATAAAAAAATAGCACTGTATTTAATCCAAAAACTAATGGGAAAATAGAGGTTGTGAATCGCACTGTGGTACATTTGCTTAGGGGTTGTTGTAGTAAACATCCCAAGTTGTGGTATAAATATTTGTGTTACATATAACATGCCTATAACCATGCACTTCATTCTTCTACTATGAAATCTCCATTTAAAGTTTGTTATGGATACTTGCCTAAATCTCATCGAGATTTTTTTTATGGATAGGATTCAACTATAGTTGAACATATAAATGTTATTAAAGCTAAGAAGTTCATTTAAAAGATATAGCTATTACACAAGACTGTTCATGATCAATTAAAGAAAAATCAAGTAAATTACAAAGTAAGACATGACAAACATTAGGTTGATCACCGGTTTGATAAAGGTGATATGGTATGGATTCACATCAGTAAGGAAAGGCTGATAGGTGAAGGTAAAAAGTTGAAACCAATCTAGTATGGTCTTTTTTGGATTACTAAAAAATTGGTACAAATGCTTTTTGGTTAGATTTATCATCTTACATGAAAATTTATTTAGTTGTCAATGTTGAAAATATGAAATTATATGAGCCTCCAATGATTATAGATCATGTTGAAAGTGTATCCATTCCATATGTTGATGATTTTGCTCCTGAGAATATAACAGAATTGTAGGAAGATACAATTCTTGATAGAAAGGTTCAGACCTCATGAAGGGGAGATGTTGAGTATCTTTGTGTTGGTCTTAAAGGGATGTACTCAAACAAGGCCAAATAGATGGAAGTCAAAAAGCTGAGGGAGAAATACCCTCACCTCATTACCAATTAAAAATCAACTTTTGCAGATCTAAAATCTCCTAGTGGGAAGGATTGATTCAAGAGGATCCATGTACCATTCTAAAATTAATTCTTCAAAATTTAGATTTATTAATCACACAGTGTAGATCTCATCAAGAGATTTTTGACATAATTTTAATGGATCAATTTTGATTATGTATGCACAAGATATCACATGCTAAAGTTTTTGGTCAATAGGTAAAAAATTGGTGACATAGGTTGATGTGGTGCAATTCTAGCCCACCAAGTGGACTAATGAAGTTTCGACATGTGGTAGTTTATTGGAGTAAAAAAAATTGGGTTTAGCTTTCATCCTTTGTCTTTGATAGCATATGGTGTTTGGTCAAATTGGACCCACTATTTTCTCATTGGGGGCCCTCAGTGAGGAGGGGTACCTTAACCTCCTTTACTTCATAATTCATTATATTCATTGGTGTATTTAAATTTTTATTTGCTTTGTATTCCCATATATGTGGGACTAATATTCATGTATCTATAAATAGAGCTGAGCTCGGGCTAACTTGAGTCACCAACCTAAGTCAATAGGTCAAATTGAACCCATCTTCTAACTATTGAAGTTTACAACATTACCAATTTTCATCCCATATTAGCTCGAATGTTAAGTTTAGCAGATGCCAATACCAAGTTGGGTCGAGCCCAACATAGTCAAAATCACAACTGATTCAAGTCACCTTGGCTAAATCAAGTTTAGTGAGCCGAAGATAGTTTGTAGATCGATCCAACCAAGTGCCTTAGCCAAAAAAAGGGCTATCAATAGCTATGAAGGTGGATTTTTAGGCTTATTAAAGTATGAAATTGTTTCTACATCCTAAATGTGGGACTAAAAGATTATGTAATCCACCAAAGCAAGTGTTAATGGTTTAAACTGTGGACCTGTTAGCTAAAAATAATAAGGCCCAACTGTTACACCTATGAGGCTGAGCACTATATGAAGTGATCGAGGTGTTATTAGAAGAAGATATTATTTGGACTATGTTATATTTTTTTAAAGGCATAGAACTATTTGGAAAGTTAGAGCCTTGAACTTAAAGAGTTAGCTTAAGAGAATTATTTCCAAGAGGGAGTAGACTTTGGGGAAGATTATGAAGACTTGTAATATGATTATTAAGCCATTTTGACTCAATAATTTCATAGAACGGTCCTCACTTGGAGTAGACCCAGAGACATATGATTATAATCTAAACTCTATTATCAAGTCTTGACTGGTGAATTTATTCATGTTTTCTACTATTCTAATTATTGCTCTTAATTTAGTCCTTTTATTTATAAGTTTGATTCTTTTTAAATTAGAAAAATATTTTCAAAAATCCATGTAAATAATAGTGTGTGTTTTTGGTTTTTTGACACTTGTGTATTTCATTTACGGATCAACCAATAAATTTGATCATTTTTCAATATATAGTGAGACCTATGCTCAAATATTAAAGTAAGGGAGTAGGTATGTGATTAATGAAGAAGTGTCTCATCTATCAAATATATAGCTTTGAAAAATAAGTACCTAAAGCTGCTAAAATCAGACTTAGGCATCACTCTATGAAGCCATGGATATTAGGACCTTGCCCTCATAATGAAGCAAGCAGAAGATAGTGTAAAGTCCCAAGATGGAGATTTGGTAGTAAGAGAAATTAGTTGGAGCATTTAATAGATTTTTAGGGTGCCTAAGGGTTTTCTTCGTAAATGGGATCATGACTCACCAATTTTGGAAAACTCTTATCCTCTAGTGTGTTGCTCAATCAATGAAATGATTTGAAGGATATTGGGACAAATGAAGGTTATCTTGTCTATGATGTATTAGCTCTAATTTGATCGAAATATGGTGGAACAATAATCAAAGGTGGTAACTCATTTAATGATATGGGATGGCATTCTCACTCTCTCCTTGCCCTTTCTCTATATCTTTCATTTTTTGACACTTTGTAAGCTCTCTCTCAATTTTTAGAAGAAAGACTCTCAATGTTTTAATAAGAAATTCTCTCTCAATTCTAAAGAGCAAGAAACTCTCATTTGATAAGGCTAGACCTTGTTAAAACTTGTATGAAAGACCTCTTGAAGATATTAAAGACTTTCTTTGCCTTTCTCTTTCTTTTGGAATCATGTTTAGTAAGCTTGTTTATGATGGCATTATGAAGGATAATCTTTCATGCCCATTGTCCTTATTTCTTGACTATTTTAGGGTGTTTTATAGTTGATTGTAGGTCTAAATTTGTGTTATTTTTTCCATTAATTTAATCTTAGTGTGAGTCTTATAATTCCTCTTGGATTCATTCATTACTTCTTAAACCTAGTGTATGAAATACTTATGTAATTATCTAGATTTTGAGATTGTGTGAGCTAATACTGTATTATGCTTCTTTAGTTTATATTTCATGCTTGTATGAGTTCTCACTTAATTTGGTTCATCACCTTGTTAGCTTTTTTAGGAACCATATTCCCTCTTTCTAACCCTTTTACTAATAGTAGCATTAGTTTATGTGATCCATCAAGAGGAAGTCAGCCTTATACAAATCTTCAACCCCACCATAGGTGACCCATAGCCTAGGGTTATTCTGATAGTGTAGCTCAATTGGAGAGAGCTTGAAGAACCCTCTCTAAGGGTGAAAGTTGATGCTACAATAGTTTTTGGCACACCCAATGAGAATTCACAGTTAAAAGAAGATTGGTGAAAGTTTGATGCTAGTTTGATCAATTTGTAGTAGTTATAGCTTCCAAGCAAAATCTAGTAACTCCAAAAGAATATCCAACATGTTGGTAGTAGATTAGTGACTACATCTCATGCCAAAGGTGACTAAAAGGTCAGTTTCTAGAGGTATTCCCTTTGAATTTGTTGAATTGACTTTAAATTTACTCAAAAGGTTTAGGTTTTCTAATACACACCCATATAAAGTCAACCTTTCTCCTAAGTCAATTCTAAGGCCTGCCCTTGTAAGAAGATCTTTGTTAAACCATTTCATTGCCATGGTAGCCCCTAGAGATTTTCCCTTTATGGTTTTTAATGGCCAAAGTCCTCTAGACCTCCCTCAATATGATCCTATTCCAGTAGTAGCTCTTAAAAGTGTCCCTTAATTTACCGGAGACCAAACTACAACCCCTTCTAAACACCTCATGGGTATAGCCAAATTATGAAACATTCATGATATCAATGAGTAAAATGTGGCAATTAGGTTATTGTCCATCTCTTTTAAAGGTAAAGCCCTAGTTTGGTATAGAATCCTTACTTTTAACTCTATTACATCATGGGACTAATTAGGAGATGCATTGTGTAAAATATTTAAAGATAAAAGTGACCATTTGTCACTTGTAGAGTAGTTGACCACAATTAAAAGATCCCCTCATGAAGTTATGCAAGACTTCAATACAAGGTTCCAAAAGACATGGGACAAAATCCCAATCTTTGTTAGGTGTACCCCTAACTTTTCCTTTATTTACTATTTGAAGGCCCTAAATAGTGACATTATAGTAATGATCTAGTCCATGAGAGGAAACACATTTCCAAATGCATATGAGGTGGTAATCAGAGAAGAAAATTGTTCGGTGTAGGTTGACAAGCTTACACCTAGACCACCAATGCATTTGTTCCTTGAGATTAGACCACCCCTTGTTTCTATTCCTCCCCTTGATGTCATTCTTCCTATGCCCACAATTGTTTTTATACCCTCACCTAAGTAGGAAAAGGCTTCCACTAGTCAATCTAGTTATTCTCAAGAACATAATAACTTTCAAGAGCTTAAGAGCATGTTCTAATCTTTGGGAAATGAACTAGTGAATGTTAAGAGACAACAAGCTTTCAATAGGCCTTACAAAGCCTCATATCAACCTCAACAACAATTTTATCAAGAAAATAGGCCACCCTACAAAGGAAGCTTCCAAGGCCAAGGCCAAGGTTAAAACTAAGGACAAAGGTAGCCTAGCTATAATAGATAGAGCAGCTATAATCTAAATGTTACAATAAATTACAACACTTTGGTCCCTATTTAAAATAATATTGCTCAAGAAGCTAAGGGTACCATGCCTTGGAATCAATATTTTGGGCAATCCATTATTCCAACCACTTATTTCACTTAAGATTTCAATGATCAATGATAACATGCTACTAATTATGGGTACAATCAAGCTCTTATGGCTCAAAACACAGAGGTATCCATGATGACAAAACTAGAAGATCCTCAATAAGGTCAAATACCTCATCAAGGACCAAGCTAGTTGTGTGATACAATGGTGAATTATGAGAAATAAAAGTGTTATGCACTCAATCAATAGGCTAGTTCTAGCTTGGCATACATTCCAATGGCAGCAAATACAAGGTTCAAAACAAGGAACATGGATGGTAACCAAGAAGTAGTCAAAGAGATTCCTACCATTACTCCTTTAATATAAAAGTCAAATGAACCTATTGCTACTCCAAAGTTTTCAATTTTTCCAAGGAATAAAAATCAAGGGAATGTCCTTGTTCCCCAAAACTCACAAACTCAAGGTGCAGTTGTGGTTCCCAAAGCACAATCAAAGGTTGGTGGTTCACCCATCAACATTGTGGAACAAATTAAAAGGTCCAATGTGAGTGTACCAATATGTAATATGCTCTCCATTATTGGTTAGGTAGACATCCTCTAAGAAGGTTTATCAAAGATCAAAGTCCCTGAGAAGGAACCAAGCAAATAAAATGTGGTTCTCACCAATACAGTCAAAGGACCTAGTGAAGGGCAACCAGGTAAGGTGGTCAAACCTAATCCCCTATATATTTTAATGATCATTGGTAATTATTTAGTGCATAATTGTTTGGTATATAATGGGGCTATCACCTCATTAATGCCAAAGTTCATAGCTGATCAACTTGGTCTAAAGTATGAGCCCTAATCTAAAAGAGTGTTGCAGTTGGATGGATCTTTCACCAAGCCATCTGGTATCATCAAAGATCTCAACTTAACCCCGAAAGCTTGTCCTAGTATATCAGTGGTCCAATATGTATTTATATTTGATGTACCTCCTCATTTTTTCCTATGCCTATACAAAGAATTCATAGAAAATATTGGATTTTATCTAATAGTAGACTAGTCATACATGGCATTCACAACAAGATATGGGACAAAAGTGTCTATCAAGACTGAGCCCATTACACAATTACATATTAAACCTTATGGGTTAGATAGTTTAAACCTCAATTGTACCATCCTTAATGAGGATGAATTCATAATTGGTCAACAATTAAACACTCACCCTAAGGAGCTACTAGACATGTTCTTGGATGAACTATGGAATAATAATAATTTGGTTGACCCCTTAGAAGGTGTTAAAGAAAGGGATATGGGTGTATACTACTTACATGAAGATAATTAGTCTATTCCATCCTTTATTGGACCTCAAAAAGATCCTAGTGGCTTATGTAAAGTGTTATTTGATGGTTCAAGCAGTTAACATGGAGCATATGCAGGTGCAATGCTAGTATCCCCATCAAATGACAAGTATTTCTCTTCTTAAATGTTCTAATTTAGTTACTCTTGTAATGTAGTAGAGTATGAGGGTCTCATCCATGGTCTCTAATGGGTTAGTAAGAGAGGGATCAAATAATTACAAGTCTATGGAGATAATGAGCAAATAGTGCACCAGGTCAGAGGCTAAAATATCACCAAGAATCCCTTGATGAAGTCTTCTAAACATAGAGAATGGGACCTAATTGAGGATTTTAAGGCTTTCAACATCTAATTAGTGCCAAGGAACTAAAATGGACATACTGATAGGTTGGCATCTATGGAATCTCAATTTGATATCCCAAATGAGTTAAAAAAAGACCAAGGTGCAGCCACTTATCAAAGTGGTGGTAAGGCCATCAGTGCTAGACAATGAATCCCATTGGTAGGTATTTGAAAATGACAAATAAATTACTTATTTATTGTATTAGGAAGCAAAATTCCCCTCCATAAACTAGGGAAAGTTTCAACATCAGTATGAGGAGAAATAGTTCAATTGAAATCTAATAAGATTCCTAAAGGGCTAGTCACGCTTGAAGGTCTCTTCCATGAAGGAGATTGTATGAAAAAAGATAAGGTAGTAATGTCAATAAGTGAAGAGAACTATGAAAAATTCATTATCTTCAAGGATAAGCTCTTCAAGATTTGGAAGGTAAGCACTAAAGCTGAACGACATGCTTTCATATAACTTTCTAAAGAATATGCATACATCTACGCTTGGGAATATAGTGACCTGAGAGGCTTTGATCCCAAGCTAGACCAACACACTATAGAACTAGAGGATAATGCCAAGCCTATCAATCAAAAGTAGAGGCCTATAAACCCAAAAATTATAGATCTTATGAGGAAAGAATTGACTAAATTAATTAAATCCAAGATCATCTTTCCCATTAAGCACTCCTCATGGGTAGCCAATTTGGTACCTATGAGGAAGACGAGTGGGGAAATCAGATTTTGTGTCAACTTTAGGGATTTGAATAGTGTATCTTTGAAATATCACTACCCCTTACTATCTATGGAGCAACTCCTTTAGATAGTTGTTGGTTCAAAATGTTTTTCCCTTTTAGATGGGTATTCAGGTTATAACCAAGTGCTAGTGAGAGAAGAATATCATTATAAGACTACCGTCACCACAAAGTGGAGCACATATGCTTACCAAAATATGCCTTTTATATTTTCAAATTTTAGGGCCACTTTTCAAATAAAAATGGACATGAATTTACAAGGGTTGTTGAATCAAATGGTACTAGTCTACTTGAATGACATCACAGTTTTCTCCAAGAAAGCTAGTAAACACTTAGATCATCTAAGGTTGATCTTTGAAAGATGTAGAGAGTATGGGATCTCTTTAAATATAAATAAATGTGTGTTTTCTAATCATGAATGCAAAATTTTGGGTCACATTATCTCAAAGGAGGGATTATCCATTGACCTTGACAGAATAAGTGTCATCTTGGCCTTATCTTTACCCAAGCACAAGAAAGGAATCCAGAGCTTCTTTGGGAAAACAAACTTTGTGAGAAGGTTTATACCTAGTTTTTCAAACCTATTCAAACCCATCACCACCTTGATAAATAATATTCAAGTGTTTGCTTGGTCAAATAAAGGTAAAGCGGCATTTGAGGCTATCAAGAAAGCCATTACCCAAACACCCTCACTCATGAATCTTATTTTTTCAAAGTATTTAATATTTTACACCTTTTCCAATATTTATAACATATAAACTATGTTGATGTAGAAGAATGGTGAAGGACTTGAGCATCCAATTATCTTTTTTAGTCAAGAGCTAGAAGGATATGAGGTGAGGTTCACTTTTATAGAAAGCAGGTTCTTGCATCTTTAAGGAGCCTCAAAAAGTTCAAGCCAATGCTTTCTAATAGAAAGATTCATCTTATTGTGTCTCATCCTAGTGTAAGGAACTTTTTCCAAAACAAAGATTTGAATGAGAAAAGAGCAAGTTGGATTATGAAGGTCATGTAGTATGATGTGGAGATTAAAGTCACCAAGATGATAAGAAGCAAAGGCTTATGAAAGCATATTGTATATGACCTTCAAGAAGATAAATAAGATTTTTTGGTGACACAAGACAACTCATGGATAGATGCACCTCCACATCACAATAGTTGGATCCAAGACATGACACATCTTGATGATAGGAGAATTCCCTTAAGGTTTAGAAAAAATAAAAAGAAGGTATTTTAGGATTTAGTCCATACCTTATGTATTAGTTTATGGTGTTATTTTTATAAGGGACCTCAATGGGGTATTTTTTAAGTGCATTGATGACAATCAAGTGACAAAGCTCTTGGGGTAGTTTTATGATGGACCTGCAAGGGGATATTTTGCTCCAAGAATAGAAGCAACAAAGGTAATGAGAGTTAGTTATTACTAGCCTAGCCTCTTCAAAGATGCCTATGCATGGGTTTAGAAAATGTCATAAGTGTGATCTATTTTCAAGCAAACAAAGATTAGCAGCTCTTCTACTAAACCCAATTAAAGTGGATCAATCCTTCATGCAATGGGGTTTAGACTTCATAGGGATGATCAATCCACCTTCAAGTATAAGGCATAAATGGGTGCTCACTACAACTGACTATTTCACCAAGTGGGTGGAATTAATTGCCTTGAAAGAAGCCAATGAAATAGTAGTATTGGACTTCTATGATAGCATAGTAACCAAGTTTGGTATTCCAACTACTATAATTTTAGATAATGCATTAGCATTTATTGGTATGAAGACAAGTGAATGGGCACTTAAGCTGGGAATATACCTCAGTACATCATCTAATTATGACCCCTAAGGCAATGGACTAGTAGAGTCCAAAAATAAGAGCTTGATAAGGATTATCAAGAGGACCATGGAAGAGAATCAAAGAGTGTGGCATACAAAGCTAAGGATAGCCTTATGGGCTAACAAAGTGACTCCCAAAGTTTCCAATGGCAATTCTCCATATGTCTTTATATATGGAAGGGAATACAAATTTTCCATTTCTATTGAACTATGTGCCTTGGAGTTAGCCCATCAACTTGAGTTGATGGATATTGAGCCTATGAACATGAGGATAATAGACCTCATGGATATTGAAGAAACTAGGGACCTTATAATGAATACATTAGAATCACATCAAGCTCAAGTCAAGAAAGCCTTTGGCAGGAGAGCCACAATAAAGGACTTCAAGGAAGGGGACTTAGTTCTCAAATGGAACTCAAATAAGTCTAATCTAGGTAACCATACCAAGTTTGATAGCTTGTGGAGTGTTATTTATTTGATCTATGGATGCAAACAACATAATGATTTTCATCTTGCCCAACTAGATGGAGACTTATTACCCATCCCATTCAATAGAATTCATTTAAATCTTTATTATTAGAAGAATTTTTAGTTTTTTTATGATATTTTAACATATTAGAGTAGTTTTATATGTTTTCATCTAAGTGTTTTGTGCACATTTACTTTCATTTGTGTGTTTCCCTTTTAATAAGTGCATGTGGCATAGCTAATTATTTTGCTTTTCATCTCCTTTTAATTTAAGAGGAGGATTTAGAAAGGGGCAACCTTCCATCAATCTCATAATAGTTTTAGTTGGGGATAAATCTTAAGACTCCATACCTAATGTATTAGTTCAAGGCTACTAGTCTTTGCATAGCAGGCATGCAATCCTAGGATGTCACCAAAAATGTTGGCCAATTTTAGCCCACATATAGAAACTCACTTGAATGGATCAATTTCTAGAAGTTCCAAGATAGAGTGAAAAGCTAAATAGAGTTTTGAATGGAATTATTGGTCCAAAGTTATCAAATGTCACAAAGTTTTCAAAACACTTTAAGTAAGCTAAGTGTGTTTTATTGATCTTTGATAAGTAAGTCTTGAAACAGGTCTAGGATTGCAAAATGTAAAAGACTAGTAGGATCTCATGGTGTTTTAAACATTCAAGGGCATAAAATGGATTATAAAAAGTCTTATAAGTTCATTGGATCCTTCTAAAGAGACAACAGTTCCTTGTACAAGTCTAGAAGAACCAGACCATCACAAGCACATCACACAAAAATTATCGGGTTAGATTGTTTGTGAATTTAATAAGTAAGATTAGGAGACCTCTTAGAGCTAAAATATCACATGGACATGATGCATTTAGTGCCAAAATAATCCTCTATAAATTTGGTATCTTTATGAGCTTTCTATCTCAAGATATAAAGCTTCAAAGTTAGACTTACAGAGTGAAACATGCATGCAGATGTCAAGTTGAAGCCTCATAAAGTAGTCATTTGAATTCAAATGTTTCAAGATCAATGGTAAGCATTAAATTAAAGAAGATTCAATGGAAAGTGGCAACCTGATAGTTTCAATGGTTCCTAAATATCTAATGGCATATATTTGATTATGCATCAAAGATCAATGGTGAACATCAAGTCAAAAATTTAGCATAAACACATCGATGACAAGTGTCAAGATCTCAGGTACATTAATAGAGATCTAATGGTGCATGGTGACTAATAAAGCTAGTGGGCCCAAGTAAATCAATGGTGCATGATCAATCATATAAATAAGATTAATGGTGAGTGATGGGTCAAAAGGTTAATGAATCTCAAAGATAAATGTGTGGGTGACAAGTGTCTCAACTAAATTAAACTGGCAGAAGATCTATGATGTGTATTAGATCATGTAAATTCAAGATCAACACTGAGTGAGGGGTCAAAGATTCAGCATATCTTAGGGATGAACATAAAGAATATAGATGGAATAAATTAAAGGAGCTTAGATCATGATTAATGGCCAATATTTAAATTAAAAAACTAGAGGCTTCAAATAGAGGTTGAATTCGACTCAGGTCAAACCAGGATAGATATTTTGAAGAATACCATTAAAGTTTAATCGAGACTTTATTGGAGGATCCAAATCATGTAGACTTAGTTTTCTTGTGTTTTTAATGTTATTTACAATAAATCATTGGCTTCTACAAGTATTAAATGCATAATAGGTCTATTTAGACCTAATATGGTTTAAGAATGATGTTATATAGTTTGTAAGCTCTTCGTGGATATAGATATATGAAAACCAATAAATTAGATCAATTTTTAATTTATAGTGAGACCTATGCTTAGATATTGAAGTAAGGGAGTAGGTATATGATTAATGAAGAAATGTCTTGTCTATCAAAGCTATAGCTTTGACAAACAGGTACCTATAACTGCTAAAAGTAGACTTAGGCATGGTTCTATCAAGTCCATGGATATAAGGACCTTGCCCTCATAATGAAGCAAGTGGAAGATAGTGTAAAGTGCCAAGATGGAGATCTAGTAGTTGGAGAAAGTAGTGGGAGAATTTAATAGATTTTTAGGGTGCCTAAGGGTTTTATTCATAAATGGGATCATGACTCACTACTTTTGGAGAACTATTGTCCTCTAGTGTGTTACTCAATCAATAAAATGATTCGGAGGCTATTGGGATAAATGAAGGTTATCTTGTCTATGATGTATTAGCTCTAATTTGATCAAAATATGGTGGAAAATTCATCAAAGGTGATATCTCATTTAATTATCTAGGATGGCATGCTCACTCTCTCCTTTCCCTTTCTCTATATCTTTCATTTTCTAACACTTTTAAGCTCTCTCTTAGTTTTTAGAAGAAAGAATCTCAAATTTTTATAAGAAATTCTCTCTCAATTATAAAGAGCAAGAGACTCTCATTTGATAATGCTAGACCCTATCAAAACTTTTATAAAAGACCTCTTGAAGCTAATAAAGACTTTCTTTGCTTATCTCTTACTTTTAGAACTGTGTTTAGTAAGCTTGTGCATGATGGCATTGTGAAGAAGAATATTGCATGCCCATTGTCCTTCTTTCTTAATTATTTTAGGGTATTTTTTAGTTGATTGTAGGTCTGAATTTGTGTTCTTTATGTCATTAATGTAAGTTTTGTGTGAGTCTTATAATTTATCCTGGATTCATTCATTGTTTCCTAAACCTAGTGTATGAAATACTTATGCAATTAGCTAGATTTTGAGATTGTGTGAGCTAGTACTATATTATGATTCTTCAGTGTATATTTCATGATTGTGTGAGTTCTCACTTAATTTGGTGCATCAACTTGTTAGCTTTTTTAGGAACCCTATTCCCCCTTTTTAACCTTTTTCCTAGTAGTAGCATTAGTTTAGATGATCCATCAAGAGGACCCACAACTTGGGTTTACTCCCATAGTGTAGCCTAATTAGAGAGAGCTTGAAGGACCCTCTCCATAAGTGACCCACAAGTTGGGTTTACTCCCATAGTCAGCCTAATTAGAGAGAGCTTGAAGAAACCTCTCCAAAGGTGAAAATTGATGCTACAACAGGCATCAAGCCACTTCTTATGGGCTATTACCTAGTCTACATAGCTAACATTAGATGAATTGGAATGCTTGCACTCATGTTCTATGTTGTCAAGCTAGATCCAAAACCTCTAGAGTTATCCTCACTGAAATATTCATAAGGAATAACTTGTTCAATCACAAAATTATAATCCAAGTCTACAAAATGGTCAAATTTTATGTAGACAACAAGGTCAGTTATCACTCTTCTTTCTTCACATAAGGGATCTAGTGCATGAGCTAGCATTGTAGGTTTAAAGGGGGAAGGCACTTCTAGTGCATCTTCAATGGTCAAATTCTACAGGGACACAACACATTATTTACTGATTAATATTTGAACTCAATCTATGGCTTTATTCTTCATCTCCTTATGCTACTCTAATTTAAGATATCCTTCCCCATGCCCTTCCCACTTGCTATGGGTTTTCTCGACACTTATAGGTTCTAGATCTTCCATCAACCTATGCCTCCTCTTATTATAATTCTATCACCTAATATCTTAGGTGTCAATTTTCTCATCCCATTCTATTACACTTCACCTATACATCCCCTTCTTCCCCATTGCACTACTCATACATGAAAGGACTTAGACTTCTATTGTAATTGTTTCAAAGTCATAATCCACTATTAGTTTCTTAAGCTCTACATTGAACTCTTTCACAAATGAGCCACTGGGATCATGAAAAAATTGATATTCTACTGCCTCAAGGCAAGAGTATGTTGACACTATAAACTTAAGCATATAATTGTTTAGTGTTCCTTGCCAGCATTTATCTATATCTCTAGTCTAAGTGGCATCTAGGTTATCAAGCCTCTCTAAGCACTCTTTCATCCACTCAAGGTATTGTCCATATCTTTGACTTCTATGGGTCACATATGTAGCCAAATATTGATACATATGCTTAGGTAGTTTAAAAAATAAGACCTCATATATAATATCATACAGGTTGTTTTGAACCCACTTTCTTGACTTTTATTCTTTACAAGATGGATGATTTAGCACATATCTATCTTCCACCTATTATAGCTAGCGGTTGATTTTATAGAGGGAGAGTTGGTGAATTATTCTATTACACCATTATAATAACAAAATTTAACATGGGTCTCAGCAATGGAACCAAAATGTTGTAGTTTAATTGGGGATTCAATTCATTTACTCTATCTAGTTCTTATCCAGTTGTTCTAATTTAGTTCTTGACTCATTACAACTAGGTGTAAACAAGGTCTATTCTCATAATGCTCAACATTTATCACTCATGTGCATTAGCATAAATTCATATAAGGCACAAACCTTATGCACTCACCTAAATCAAAATAGAGAAATAATTGGGGCTCACATTAACTTGGTCATTACAATAATGGCATTGGTAGGTTCATTTGCATAAGCCATTTTTGAGATAAGTTGATGGTATATAGATGTAGAGCCTATTTGGGGAACTACTTATGATCATAAGGGAATAAACCTATATTGGGTTGGTTTTATTCTCTCAAGGGCACAAGCTTTTATTTCA
Source organism: Torreya grandis (assembly GCA_037957365.1). NCBI lineage: Eukaryota > Viridiplantae > Streptophyta > Pinopsida > Cupressales > Taxaceae > Torreya > Torreya grandis. Next base: position 1,892,033 of record JARHVA010000188.1, read on the forward strand.
CTAAGCTTAGCATCATCCAATGCTTGAGGGGTCAACAAAATGCCTTAGATCAAGTTCATACTAGGCTTGTATGTTATGCAAGGATATCATCACTAGGCATGGGTTCTTATCTATACTTCAACCATTTTTTAAAAGTATGTTGACATCATCTTTTACATAGGGATGCCATTAACAACTTAGATCAGAGCTTTACTCAAACATAACATTCAATTATCATGCTTATATTGATTTAACTACTATGAACATTATGCATTTAAAGGATCTTAGTCAGACACATAACTAAATTAAACTCAAATAGATGAAAAACCATTCTTCATTCATCAAGATTTAAATATAGATCATAATCCATACCCTATAAAATAGAGTATATGCTTATTTACACTATTAAACAACCCAACAGCTCATAAACAAGCTTGGGTAATACAATTGGAGCCTCAAAGGCATCCATGCTAGTCCTAAGTTTTAATGGTGGTCAGATTACTATGTCTAGAACCATTTTTATAAGGATTCTCTATATTAAAGTCACATCCCTCTACTCACTAGATCAAGTTCATCTTTATAGCCCATAGGAGCATCTTTCTACCAGGGTGGAGAGTACACATCAGGTGCTAAGCTAAAGCCTTGGTTGATGATTTTGCTAGCTCCATGACCTTTTTCCCTTTGTGTTATGGTCACCATGTACAACCAATCAAGAAGATGTCCTAAAAAACCAAGAAACATTTAATCACTTTCCAGTTGGTGATAGGTTTGCGATGATTCCTCTAGTTGATGCAAAAGATACCAAAATGTCAATCATGTTAAGTGATTACCTTGCATCAAGATGTCTATCGAGTTGGCTTAAATCCATAATTATATTAAATAGGGGCCCAAAAATATAAATATTATATAATATAAAAAAATATCTATAAATCTCAAATCACTAATTTTCGCTCCCAAGATAGTACTAACAATAACTAGATAATTATGGTTATCATAGGCATTTGCCTCTATCAATAGTGTCTAGTAATACTCAACTATTATTTTTTGAATTGATAATTTCCCATTAGGTAAACCTAGATACATTTAATGGGTCAGTCATAGTTTTAAATATCAAAGATTCAATTATAAATACAAATCAATCCTAAGGCTAGACTCACTTTGTCACTATCTTGGCAAGTTCTAATAAACTTGAGAAATCAATTAGTACTCTTTTGAGACATTATCACAAAGACATAAATATTTGAATATACATTAAAATATAATCCCTATATCCAAGTCTAAATACACATGTAGGTCAACATTGTATGGTGCCAAGTGTTGAAATCCAAACATTGAATTACATTCTAAATTGATCATGATGGTGCACACACACACATAGGTGGAAGAATTATGTGTAGTTTGATCCCTCTTTGGATTATTTTAATATAATAAACACTCACTTGGTGATGAGTGGTTAGGGTTTTCCAACCCAACATACTATCCCATTTTTCAAGGGTCATCTTGTGGTCAAAATATGATTATGGTTTCAAATGGAGGAGAAGGAAAATAAGGATCAACACATAGGTTCAAATGTGAGTGCACACACTAGAAGCATTTATAAGTGTAAGTGTAGTGGTATGAAGCATCATAGGTTTTTATAGTCAAGAAGCTTCTAGTAGAGCCTATATAGTTGTTCAAATTAAAATATCCCAGTCAACAATACCATAGATTTTAAAATAAATGCAAGTATTTTGCCTGATAAACATTAAATGTGGGAAAATAAATAAAAGAGTTAGCTAATATAAATATTTTAAAATGAACAATACACAATACAATAATAATAAATTTATATATATCTCCATTAAAACATATTTTTCCACATAGTTCCTTGGATTAGATGCCATAAATTGCATATTATTAATGATACAATTGCTTACCTTTCATGATTTGCACTTTCATTATTTTATAAATTGAGATGTATTTTCAACATATACAACATATTCCTCTTTTCAAGTGACTTTGTGACTTCATTTTTTTCTTTACATGATACATATATATGGTTTTCTCTCATTTTCCCAAAAATTACATAATGCAAAGTTATATTAAAATCTATCTATACTATGCATATGCTAACAACATTATTGATCACCATAGGGGTATTAGTTTGACCATCAATATATGCACAGGGTTTGAGCTCATGTTTCATGATTTTAGTAGTTATAGATAATAAAAATTGTTTTTAGAAACATTTAAAAACATAATGAGTAAAAAAATATCATAAAAACTAAGTACTTCTCTTCCATATTGCTTTGGTATTTATCAATTATTTAAATACAATATAAAGCTACCCTTTTACATTCATATTTGTATGATCATTTCCTTTTTTAACATAATTTGAATATTTAAATTTTACTATATTTATATCATATTAATCACAAAATAATTTGTTTTGGTATGCATGGTTTTCTAGAGTGATTCATCACATTCGACCTTATTGAAAGCAATGAATTCATTATATATTCAAAATTAGGACACACATGATGATTTAATTCTATATCATTAAATGTAGTTATAATAAATAAAATCATAATTTCTACAAATTTACTTATAATCATTTACATTGATATCAAGTTTAGATGCCAAAAAGCATAGATGCAAAGGAAATATGTGAATAAAAAAGGCAATATTTATAAACATCTACATAGTCAAATCTCATAAACTTTAAAAAATATATAAATTATCAAGTACCAATTTCAATCTAACATGATTAAGTATCCATATAACAAATGAATGTCCAAGTCATGTATAATAAGAACATCAAATATAAAATCTTGATATAATTTCACTCACTAATCAGTATATGCACACTCTCAACCTCCACATTAATATCAAGATATCAATATTTGAGCTTGGATGATCTAGAGGAACATGACATGGTGTCATATTGATGATATCTCAAGTGATGCCTACTTATTCTCTCCCAATCCTATAATATATCTAATCTCATTTGCATCATGGCATACTTTGTTAATAGTCATGTGTGCCCCTTAACAAGTGGTGGCATCTGTTGAGTTACAAGTTGGCCTCTCAATTAAATAACCTCCCTCTTAATATCATCTTGATCACCAACTATAACCACATAATTTTTGGTGGCATGATCCATGGGATCAAAAATTGGAGCATTCACATTGGTAATGTTTTTTGCTCTCTAAAAGTTCACCTTAAACAACATTTATAGGAATCCATCGTGTCAAAACACATAAGGATCCCTCAATAATAATGGTTCAATAATCATTTCATATTTAATGTAAAACATTTAAAAAATATTATAATTAATAAAAAACTCAAATTCATTTAAGGCTATTACATAAATGAGTGCACATACTAAGACCTCCAATAGGCACATCATGTTACATGTCTCCATGTGACTTCTTGTTAGTAGTAGGCTTTGGATTGTAAACTTTTAGAGTGTATATATGAAAATTATGTGATGTATATAAATATGTATAACATATATATTCTTATATGTATTCATCCTATGTATGTATCCCAAAAGACTACAGAATATGAAAAGCCTCCTTTGAGCTAGAAATGGAAAGACTGAATGTGAAGCGATAGAGCTTTGGAAAGTCTACATATACTAATTGATTATAAAATAAAAGAGTTTATAAATATTGAGATTTATATATATATATATTTATATATATATATATATATATATATATATATATATATATATATATATATATATATATATATATATATATATATATATGATGATGATGATGTATTTTCTAAATGTATTTTTATACTTATTACATGCATAATGTATACTATATTTTGCTTATGTTTGTTTAATTATATAACATGAAATACCAATCTGTATAATTCAAGTCTACATTTTCTAAATAAACATGTAATTCCAAACTGAATGAATACTCAATATTTATATAATTATGCATGTTTTTTAACCTAGAACTTAATTCACATATAAACACACATTAGCATGTTCTAATGGGTTTTACAATAACCTCTAGTAACAATGGTGCATTGACAATGAAACTTTGAAAGATGTTGAAACGGTTACCTAGACAAATAATTTTGGAGCAACGGCTAGATGAGATAATTTACAATTTTATAGAAGAGGAGGAAAATAAGATAGGAAACTTTGAGAGAGAGGTTATAAGTGGGTATATATACATGGTGAGATATACATAATATTTTGGTATGAATCACATGGTTTGTTGTTTGCATGGTTGTCAAGAATTGAGTACTATAGAAAAACAAAGAACTTTATATGGATTGAGGAAAAGATAAAAAATATATGAAATCTAGACACCGATTGGATGCATGTAATATATCATTGGATAAATACTATCACTAATAGATATATTATCTAGTTTTTCATGAAAGGGTATTTCACATTCAAATTTTTATAAGATTTATTTGTAAGAGGTATTTGGGAAATTTTTTGCAATGACTACCTATATTGTTTAAAATTTGTTGGTTATGAAAAAGGCCACGATGCCTATTCTATCTAATATGGAGTAGTCACTTTGGGAGTTATGGGTATGTGTTCAATAATTAAGTGAATGATGAAGAACCAAGAAGGGAAAACTTGAACCTAAACCTAGAAGATGGAAGACACAGAGAAGTAGAATGAAAAGTAGATTTAGGGACTATAGCAATAACTATGACAACAAAGAATATGGAATAAATAGAATAATCTTATTGTATTTTCAAGTATGAGTAGAGTAGAGAGTTTTATAAGATAAATAAGGAATGGGAGCTTGTGGAAGAGCTAGAGATTATGGTGATTGGGAAGATGGGGAAATGAGAGGGATCAAAATAAGAGAAGGCATATATGAAACCACAAAAATGGATAGAGATTAGAAATTATATTCAAAAGAGATGAAAGAGAGTGGAAAGAGAGAAGAGGAACTAAAATCAATTATAAGGTAGTTTTATATCACAATTATAAGGGAGAATATTATTTTGGAGAAGAGAAGGAATAATATTTTAAATAAGTTATGTTAAGTCACATGATTAAAACATGTTCAAGTTAAAATGAATTAGGAGTCATCAGGAAGGATCACTTATTTCAAAGGTACACATTCCTTAAGATTAATTTATCAACAAAAAGTAGAATAAAAAGTGTAGAAATTTCTAAATATAGTACATGGTTTGATTATTTTATAGATAAATTTGTAAAATATTTTAAAGACACTAAGAAAGTGTTGGATAAGAAGAAAGTGAATTGAGGCTAGATTATAGGTCACATCAATTCTTAAGAGGTTAACAAAGTCTAGTCCCTAGCATCTAGTAGTTTTAGGTATGAACACAAGAAGTATGGCTCTCAATGTAGGATTTTTTGTCACTTTGGCACTGTATGATGCATTTACTAACCCTGAGCAGTAGATGTTAACCTATAAAATGAAATGGCATGTTAAAAACATAACTATAGGTGATGAAAATAAGTATGATATCATAGAAACCATAATAAGAAGAGCTCTAGAGTTCATATATGAAATGGATGCTACCAAACTGACCTTTCAATATGTCAAAAACTAGCTAATAGGAGAATTTAAAATTAATAAATGTATGAGTCAGATAATAATGTTGAGCATGATCATTGATGTTAGGTTGTCATTGATGTCAAAGAGAGCATGAGATACTAATGCATTAATGAAAAAGAAGTTGTGTTTGATATCCTGGAGAAGATATGGCACATTTGTAGGTCTATAAGGATATATAAGATGTTTTGACGAATCAAAATATGTATTTATAAATATTTGGTAAGTTTTTTGGGCATTTATAAGATCAAAATGCATATTCTAGCTTAAGAGAAGCCAAACCATCACTACATGTCATGTAGATATGTATAAACTAGTATTTTTGTGTATTTAATTTAGGTATGAATAAAGTCAATAATGGTCAAAGGTTTGCATGGATATGTTGTCTATAGTTCCAAGAAGCTACCCTAAAAATTTTGAGTCTTAAAGTGATTTCTACCTCAATTTATAAAGCTTCAAAGTTGTTATAGCAGACTATGATGGGCTAGAGACCGTCAAGTTTAACCACATTGAAGTCTGAGGTCATCTAGTCAGTAGATTTAATGGTGTGTTAAATCACATATCTTAATATAATAGTGTGGATAAAATTAAATATGTCAAATAATTAATGTGCTAGTGACACGTGTTACATTCATGGAGTTTGGATAGAAGATCAATGGTTCATGGGCATTCGTACTATCAAAAGATTAACGGTGTAAGTCGAAGTCAAAGAGTCAAATGTGCAGAAGGCACATAGAAATACCAAGTGTCACAATAAAAGGAGATTGGAAATAATATATAATGGTGAGTACTACAAGATAAATACTTGTTTAATCTGTAGAGATTGATGGAGCACAGTTGTTCTAAACTATCACGAAACAGTGAGATGAAAACACATGTTTGAGGTTTAATGTTTGGATAGTGGAGAACTATGAGTTAAAGTTAGAGTTAATTCCAAATAATATCAATGGTGTGAGTTGAGTGAGATAAGATAATATCATGATATGTGTTCTAAGTGACTGAGGTTTAACTATGACCATTTAGATTTAAATATTTGAATTTAATGAAGGAAAGACTAGTGCTTCATTTTTAGCCATAACTTTCAATCTATGCATAATTTGATGTTACAATAATAATAAAAGTTGTAGATGAATTCAAGGCACATCTATAAATATTTATTTAAAGGTCTAAATTTTTTTACATTCAAATTTATATATCTCCAAATTTGACTGTGTGTTTGTTCATGTTCTGCAAGTAACTCAAGAAGGGTAATTAAGTTGGTCTTTATGGTATTTTGATGTTTCAAAATGAGATAACTATCGAAGAGTGTTGTATAATAAATGATGATAATTTGTGTGGATTTTAGTGGTTTGACCAATCCATTTTTAGTATGAACAAAGGCTTGTAAACTATTTATTCATTCATGGTGCTACTGTGTACAGAATATTATTCAAGCAATTATGTTTTAGCAAAAGAATGTTTTGGTGAGAACAATCACCTGAAGATGTCTTGAAGTCATATGGAGTGGACCCATGTAATTTATATTGTTTTTATATTCTTAATTTCCTTGATGGAGTGCTAAATGGGTGAATAGGTCTCCATGAGACCTTAAGCACTAATGAGGCCTAATTAAAAGGCATAACTGCTTAATTGTGACCCACGTATGTTATGGCTAACCTGAAAAGATGTAATTGAGTTATACAAATGTTTTAAAAATTAAATATAAGCATTATGGCTGATCAAGAGCATTATATACATGATGACTCTATAAATAGTATAAACTAAGGCAATGGTTTCTAAAGATATAGATGTGGATGTGAAGAGTAGAGTAGATGTGATATTGAGAAAAGGAACCTTTGAAAGAGAAGGTATAGGTTAGTGAGGACCATTAGAGAATAAATAGAATTAGTCATGTTTATTTGATCAAGTTGATGAATGTGAACACATAGGTCATTAGACCTAATAATCCTAGAAGAGGCAAATTGAGTGAGTAAGCCTTAGAGGTTGATTAAGTGAGTGCAATTAGCAGATGGATTGAAGAGCTGAGTAGGTTGAGGAGTGTGTGCATGACCTAAAGGTCATGTTATTGATGTTTTGACAGAGTTGTTGTAGGTTTTATGATTTTGTATATTCTTTGAAGTGAGGAGTGATCCAAAAGGGTGTTTTGGATACATTGCTTATGTGTGCAAGTTTGTGAGAGTGTAAAGGGGAAAGAGTACAAGTAAGAAAATTCCATCATCAATTGTAAAAGAAATCATATCAAAGGTGGAGATTAGATCAAGGTAGTTGAGTGGGTGATTGGTTTCCTAATGGGTTGGTACCTCCTTGTGGGATAGGTGTCCCACTAAACCAAGGGATGGGTGTTCCTTTATTAGTAGATGTTGGTCTAAATATTAGATCTTGTTTTATAGGATTGTAGTCCATCTTGTAGGGTTTAATGGGTTTTATCCCCCAAGAGGGTTTCCCACATATATAATGTGTTCATGTGATGTATGTTCTTATGTATGCTTTGGGTGTATGTGCTTTCATGTTTTTGTTGCTTGATAAAGTTTATTTATGTTTAATATTTAAGAGTTAGGAATTGAGCTGGATTATCTGGCATCATAGATTCAGCCCCCCAGTGATTACACCTCTAACAATGAGTATCATATTAGGACCTTCATTACAAGTTTAACCACTTGAAGGTGATATAAGGTACAATATGGCTAAGAAATTGAAGAAAGAGAATCAAGAGTTGAAGGCTCAAGTAGAGGTTACTTATGCGTGTCTAAAATCAATTGAAGAAAAATGTAATCAACTCAAGGCACTTATTAAGAAGTACAGTAGTAAGATGAGAGAGTATGATCAAGAAGAATCTCATAAAAAGATCATGGCCTAAAAATTTAAGGTTATTAAGGATGAGTGCATCAAGCTCAATAAGGAGATAGAATCCTTGAAAACAAGCTCAAGATCAAAAGATGATAAAGATAAGATCATCATTCTTGAGGATCAATCAAGTATTACAAAGACAAATTTGAGTTCAAAAGAGGAAGAATAAGTTGATCTAGAAGCTAAACTCATGAGTACACTTGGTGAACTAAAAGAGTAAAAGAAGAGAGAAATTATAAAATGAAAAATATGATCAAAGGTCTTGAAGTGCAAGGTAGATATCTTAAGGGGAGTGTGGCAGGAAAATCCATGAGAGAATAAAAAGAGAATCAAGAATTGATCAAGTCTATGTAAGATCAATCATGTAAATTGAAAGATGACATAGTCAAAAGGGCTAAAGAGGATAAGGAGACCATTCAAGATCTTAGAATTTAGTTAGAGGTTACAAGTTCAAGCATGAGAGCTAATGAAGATGAATGTGCTCAATTAAAGACTAATCTTATTTCTCTGAAAGATGAGCATGAAAAGGTTATAATCAAGATAGGCAATCTTGAAGAAGAATAAAACAAATTAGAACAAGAAAAAGAAGAATAAAACATATTATTGAGGATTATTTGTTGGCATGTTGAGGAAGAAACCCTTTATCATTAATGTCAAAGGGGGAGAAAGATTAGAATGAATGAGTTCAGTTCAAATGAGTATGAAGTCATTCTAAGGATTTTTTTCCATCAATTGAAAAGGGGAATATTGTTGATCATGATCATTGATGATAGGTTGTGATTTATGTCAAAGAGAGCATGAGATATTGATCCATTAATGATAAATAAGTTATGTTTGATAACTTAGAGAATATATGAAACATTTGTAGGTCTATAAGGACATATAATATGTTGTGAGGAATATATAGTTATCTTGATAAATCTTTGGTATGTTTTCTAAGCGTTTAGAATGAGCAAAATGCATAGTCTAGCTTAAGAGAAGCCACACCATCACTGCACATCATACAGATATATATGAACCACTATGTTTATGCCTTTAATTTAGGTATAAATAAAGTCAATAATGGTCAAAGGTTTACATGGATATGTTTTCTATATTTACAAGAAGATAACCTAAAAATTTGGAGTCTTGAAGTGATTTCTAGCTCAAGTTATAAAGCTTCAAAGTTGCTCTGGTAGACTATGATGGGCCAGAGACCATCAATTTTAATCACATTATAGTCTAAGGTCATCTAGTCAATATATCTAATAGTACACATTAAATCATATATCTTGATCCAATGGTGTGTGTAAAGTTCAATATGTCAAAGAATGAATGTGTTAATGACATGTGTCACATTCACAGAGCTTGGATAAAAGATCAATGGTTCATGGGCATTCATATTATCAGAAGATCAATGGTGTGAGTCAAATTCAAAGAATAAAATGTGTAAAAGGCATGTATATATACCAAGTGGCACAATTTAAAAATCTCAAATCCAAGATCTACCAAATGGCATGTTAATCCATAGAGATTGACGGAGCATGTTTGTTCCAAACTATCAAGAAGCAGTGAGATGATAACACATGTTTGAGGTTTAATGTTTGGATAGTGGAACACTGTGAGTTAAAGTTCAAGCTACTTTCAAAGAAAATCAATGATGTGATCTGAGTTAGTTGAGTGAAGAAAATGAGATGTGTTCTAAGTGATTGAGGTTTAACTATGACCGTTTGGATTTAAATATTTGAATTTAATGAAGGAAAGACTACTGCTTGTTTTTGAGCCATAAATTTTGATCTATTTAGAATTTAATGTTGTAGTAAAAATAAAAGTTGTAGAGGACTTAAAGGAAATTATATAAATATTCATTTGAAGGTTTGAATGTTTATATAGTCAAATTTATTGAACTCTAAATTTGATTTGGTGTTCATTCATGCTCTATAAGTAACCTAAGAAGGGTAATTGAGTTGTTCTTGATGGTATTTCAATGTTTCAAAATGAGCTAACTATCAAGGAATGTTGTGTACTCAATGAATATCATTTGTGTATATTTTAGAGGTTTGACCAATCTATTTTTAGTATGAACAAAGGATTTTAAGTTGATTGTTTGTTCATTCAAGGTGCTACTATGTACAGAATATTATTCAAGCAATTGTGTTTTAGCATAAGGATGTTTTGATGGGAACAATCACGTAAAGATGTCTTAGGGTTCATATGGAGTGCACCCAAGTATTTGATATTGTTCATATATTATTAATTTTCTTGGAGTGATAAATGGGTGAATAGGTTTCCATGAGACCTATAAGGGCTAATGAGGCCTAATTAAAAGGCATAGTTGCTTAATTGTGACCCATGGATGCTATGGCTAACTTATAAATATGTAATAGATTTATATAGATGTCTTAAAGGCTAAAGATAATAATTATGTCTAACCAAGAGCATGATATACATGATGACTCTATAAATAGTAGAAACTAAGGCAATGGTTTCTAGAGATATAGATGTGCATGTGAAGAGTAGATCAGATGTGATATTGAGAAAAGGAACCTTTGAAATAGAAAGTACAGGTTAGTGAGGAACATCAAAGAGAAAATAATATCAATCATGTTTATCTGATCAAATTGATGAATGTGAACACATAGGTCATTAGACCTAGCAACCCTAGATGAGGTAGATTGAGTGAGTAAGCCTTAAAGGTTGATTGAGTGAGTGTGCTTAGTAGATAGATTGAAGAGTTGAGCAAGTTTAGGAGTGTGTGCATGACCTAAAGGTCATGTTGTTGATGTTTTGATAGAGTTTTTGTAGGTTTTTTTATTGTGTATATGTTTGGAAGTGAAGATTTATCTAAAAGGGTGTTTGAGATGCATTGATTGTGTGTACAATTTTGTGAGATGTAAACGGGAAAGAGTGCAAGTAAGAAAATCACATCATCAAGTGTAGAATACATCATATCAAAGCTGGAGATCAGATCAAGGTAACTGAGTGGGTCCCTAATTACCTATGGGATGGGTGCCTCCTTATAGGATAGTTGTCTCACTAAACTAAGGGATAGGTGTTCCTTGATCAATGGGTGTTGGTATAAATGTTGTATCTTGTTTTATAGGACTATAGTCCATCTTTTACAGATCAGTAGGTTTTATCTCCCAAGAGGGTTTCCCACATATATGATGTGTTCATGTGATGTATGTTTTGGATGTATGTGCTTTCATGTTTTTATTTCTTGATCAAGTTGATGTATGTTAAATGTTTAAGAGTTGGGAATTAAACTAGATTATCTAGCATCACTAATTCAACCCCCCCTCTCAATGATTATACCTCTAACAAATAAAAGATCTAAAATAAATCCATCAAAAATATTGAGATTCAATATGGGACTATGATTATGGGATATATAATGTAATGGATAGAATGGATTTTATGTTTCAATATATAGATAAATTTTCATGGTTTGTATAGTGTCTATGATCTCACATTAAGTTTTTCCACTCCTCAATCTCAATTCACTTGCAAGGTAAATGTTAGGATAGTTATGCTTAAGGTGGAGTAGATAGAATACTATGGGGAAAGTCTACAATCTACTATAAAATTTGGTGCAAAATTAGATGTTAATTTTTATAAGATGAATGAGATGCATGAAAGTAACATGCTCGAGCCAGGATTGTGGTGTATGGAGTGTGGAAAAGAGGGGCACCATAGGAATGACTTCCCAAAATCTAAAATAGAATTATATGAGATCTATCAAGTAGTAGGGCATTCAAATGTGAAATGTCAGCTCTCACAAAAGTATACCCAATGATATTAGAATCAATATAATAATTTATGCAAATCACACAATCATGATGACAAAAATTGTAGATCTCTCCACTAATTAAATGAACACATCACCAAGAATGCATTTATAATAGTTGTAGAATAGATCCATGCTATAAAACTAGGGATTCCAAGCCCAGTTGTATAAATGACAACTATGACTCAATATTAGCAATAAATTAGTAAATGATGGGTAGAACCTATTAGATGACTAGTTGATTTTGTCTTGGAAGTTAACATTTTATAATTTGCATTGATTGTAAATTAAAGGGAATATGATGGGTAGAGGACCATCAACACATTATGCAATCAATTATGAGTACACCAAGGGAATAATATTATTATCATACCTCTGAGAAAAGATGAAAACAACCCTTATAACACTCCTAAAGAACTTGACTCACCCTATGACTATGGGACAATAGTTGGTTTAAATTTGATAGAGAATAAGTATAACACACTGCAAGCTTTAAAGTTCAAATTTTTCCATCCAAAGATAGAATCATTTTAGTCATTTAAAAAAATAGATTAGCCTTCATCTAGATTTGTGATAACAAAAGAAAAATTTCCATAGTTACATATATAAGAGTGTAAGTATTTGTTTGTGTGATCATAAACAAGGTTTGAAGTAGATGTGATATATCAAGTGGGTGTGATAGACATGGATTACACCAAACCAACTTAGGAATATTGTATACCATGGGAAGTTGCATATTTAATAAGTGGGGATTCATAGACCCATATGTTGAATTGGGTAAGAGGAGACTATGAGGTGAGACCAATGAGAATGGTTTTCACTACATAATGACAATTACCTAAAAACTTTTCAACCAAGGACTTGGGCCAATTTATTCCTAGATTAGAGAGCATATTCCAAATATAGATAAATGAAGCAATGTGCTAAATTTTATTTTAAATGGAATTGATGTGACATGGTGTCAAACACACAAGAATTAATTACACTACAAAGATGCTTGCAGATTATATCCAGCTTAATATAAAATATACCTATGATCATGAATCATTGGCCTTTTTTCTTGGAAGGATAGTGTCTTAAAATGTATATTCATAAATGTGTTAATGTATGTATTCACATGGTGTAGAAACAAAATATTGGGTACATGTATTCAAGTATACTTTAGCACCTTTTCCAACAATATGGTATATGCATAAAGAATCTAGGAAGGAAAATAAAAATTGGCCATAAACATAACATGATTTTATTCAAGCCTTTGTCTTTGAGGATGAGAATCCCCTAGAATATGATGCTCTTTAGAAGTTGAATTTGTTTTTATGTCATAGCCAAGAAGAGGAACTAAACATTATGATAAATTCCTTTTGTATAGAGAAGCAACTAGATATTTGAATATAGCTATCAAAAATATCAAAGCCATTAAGCAAAAAGAGTAGTTTTTAGTGAAACCTTGCAATATAATCATGGAAAAATGAGAAAAAACATAATTTAGTGACAATGATGAGGACCTAGATGTGAAGGGCTTATTTGAAGCTAAATGGGAAGTAGAAAAACCAAAAGCCAAAATTGTAGAGTAGATAAAAGATGCACAACTATGAAATTTTAAACACTTAATAATAAGAAGGGCATAGGAAACTATGAAACTCTATACCAAGTGGGTTCAGAAAGATATATCAATATCCATTAAATAAATTGGTATGGAACATTAGTACTAAGGATGCACCAGATCTTATGACTTTGGGTGACTATTGGACATAACAATAATAGTCACAATAAGATCTAGGCTTATAATTATTGAGAGATTATCAAAATGTGTTCCCAATAAAGTTTTCAAAAGTCAAGGTTGTACATCCTTTGATCCTTCATTAGGAAAGATGCACATAGAACTAAAGAAGTGTACTCAACCTATTAAGAAGTTCCCATATAGGCTAAATCCCAATATGAAGCTTAAATCTAAGGTCAAAATTGACAACATGTAAGAAGTAGGGATTATCTATCTAGAAGAGAAATAAAATTGGGTAAGTCTAATGGTGGTGAAATTCAAAAGCTATGGGAAATCAGAGTATGTGGGAACTATAGGCCATTGAAATATGTCTACATAAATAACCCCTTTCTAATTAATTTATAGATGAAGTTATATAGTTAGTCATAGGGAATAAATTATAAATTATATTCCTTCATAGATGGCTTTAGTGGTTATCACCAAATACCTATTGCAGTCTATGATTAGACCAAAACCACATTTCCAATAGAATGGGTCTCATTTGAATACAACATAATGCAATTTGGTCTCAATAATGCTCCTATTTTTTTCTCTAGGGTTATGGTCATTGTGTCCAAATAATTCATCCATGACTTTCTGGAAGTCTATATTGATGATTGGGTTATATTATTTCTATTTGAAGAACACTTTTCTAAGTTATGACTAATGTTAGAATGATGTCAATCTATGGACATTGCATTTAATTTGAAAAAGTGTTTATTTTTTACATTGTTTGGTGTTATCTTGGGCCATATAGTGTACAGTGATGGAATTTTAGTTGATCAAGATAAAATCATAGTCATTGTGAGTATGTGACCTCATAAAAATTTTATCTAAGTGATATCCTTCCTAAGACATACAATCTAGTATCACAAGTTCTTAAAATGGTACATAACTATATCGGCACCAATGGAGAGATTATTACGTAAGATACAAAGTTTGAGTGGACTAATGAGTGTCAACCATATTTTATGGATTTGAATCAAAGGTTAGTAACAACTCATATATTTATATTCCCTTATTAGATTAAGCCATTTCATGTGCATGTAGATGCTTTAATAACCATAGTAGAAGTTGTTTTGGCTCAGCTAAAAATTGGAGGTTTGGATCACCCCATTCACTTGGCAAATATAAAATTGTCAACAATAGAGAATAATTACACTAAAATAGAATAAGATGCCTTGTCTATGGTGTTTACACTTTATAAATTTATTAAATCTCTCTTACCAACCCCATTTTAATAATTTATAGACCACAAAACTCTATGATACCTTATAAATAAGCCTATGTTAGGTAGATAGATCTAGGTGGTTAATGTTCTTCCAAAAAAAACTATTTAAGATCAATGTGAAAATTGGAAGGGAAAATGTGGGACTAGATCATCTTAGTTGAATAAGGAATGATGAGGATACATAAAAAATACAATATGAGTCACTGGATGTGCACTTATTCAAATTCTCTATGATTCCATTAAATCTAGAAGACATAGCCAATTTCCTAGAGCAAAGAGTATTTCCTACACATTATGGCAAAAAAGATAAAAATCAATTGATCACATAAGCTATACCTTTTAGTATTATCAATGGATTTTTCTATAAAATGTTAAGGATGATGTGTTGTATAGAGTAGCCATGGAGTGCAAGATTATTTTTCTAGAAAAAGCACACCAAAGAATTTCAAGATGACACTTTGCAGGTGAATCAACTGTAAGGAAGATATTATAGAGTGGAATATGGTGGCCTACATTTTTTTTTGGATATGCATAGAGTCACAAATCACTATGACATTTGTAAAATAATATGAAGTCCAAATCAAATGGATGAAATGCCTTTGAATCCTATGTCATTAATGCAACCTTTTGAGTAATGAGAAATTGACTTTGTAGGACCTATTAATCTAAAAGCAAATATATTCATGATAGGTATATAATTACTACAATGGATTAATTCACCAAATGGGTAAAATTGTTATGACACCAAGCTATACCATAAAATATGTAACCAATTTTTTATATGAGAAAATCATTACCATGTTTGTATGTCTAGTGAAGTTGGTCAGTGATAGACGAACACACTTCTTGAACAATAGTATCAAGGCCTTGATAGAAGAATTTTTGATATTGCACCACAAAATAATAACATATCATCCTCAAACCATCGAATAGGAAGAAGCATCTAACAAAGTAATTGAGAATATGCTTACAAAAATATGCAATGTGTTAAACAAGATTGGTAGGATCAAATTCCTAAAATCATATGGGCATATATGACTAATTCTAAGTGTGTGACAAAGTTCACTCCTTTCCATATGGTATATGGAATAAAATCAATTATGCCTATGGAATATATAATTCCAAGTATGAAAATTGCATTGATAATGTGGCTAGGAGATCATAATTCACATCAAGCAAGATTATTATATCTAACTTGCATGGAATAAATTCAATAAAGAGTGAGTTGGACACAAAAAATAAATGAGCATAGTCAAAAATCATGACATGATCACAATCTATGATCTAAAGAGTTTTATCCAAAGTAGATAGTGTTATTGTATGATAGTAAATTTTGAGCACATCTAGGTAAATTATGCATTTGGTGGAAAGGACGTCATCCATGAAGTATCATATCAAGGAACACTAGTAATAAAGGATCTTCAAGGAACCATTATTTTGAGGTGTTATATAGTTTCAAGCTTAATACTTACTTTCAATGATCTCTATTAATCTTAGGCTAAAAACTGAGTGGGTGTTGAGTAACACCATGTATTTAGATTTTTAATTTCATTTACTTTTTTTCTTGTCTTTTTGTAGGTTTTTAGTGTAGTTGTGTATAGTGTGATCTCTATATCATAGGCTATTGGAATATAATTTTAAAAAGTCAACATTGCAAGGTATTAAAGGAAAGTAACACAATAATGAAGGAATAATAAGAATATTATTTAACATGAGGTCAACACAAGTTCAAGAAAATATATATGAGAATAAAGTGGTGATAAAATGGGTACAAAGGACATGTAACCAATGGTCATTCACATAGTTAATGAAAAAGCACTTCAAATATTGAATCTTTCCCAAAGTAGATTGAAATTTTAGACTCATGTTATGTGAAATAAAGGGAATTTTTAAAAAAATAAGGGTGGATTGTCACATCAAATAAGGTCAAAATCTAAAAGATTAAACCTATCTAGTGAATCACTAAGATCACATCACAATAACTGATAGCATTCATATTAAGAGAATAAAAACATGAAGATAACTCAACACTATTAAATGCAAAGTAGTATAGCTGAGTGGAGCAAAATAAACTTATATAATTAAGGGAATATAGATCAAACTACCATTACAACACTTTATGAACAATATCCATCTATAATTTGAGATTAATTCATTCACCAAAGCATAGAATTGTCAACAACACAAATTTGAGTTACATCCATCTATCAAGAGCTTACCAAATAATAACTATGGATCAATCATAACTTTTGATTCCATTAATAGACATAAATAAATAATAATGGGGATTGTCTTCACACTGAGGTAAACATGGTATCATGATCCATATCTATTTAATTTTATTAATGCAGTGGAAGCCAGCCTTTTTACCATAGATCAAGCTATATTAGCACAACCAATATCTTTAGTTATTCAACACCCTGTATAAGGAATGGATGCAGAGTGACTCATTAAGCTCCCCACATTTGGATATATGGATGAAGTAATGATAATATTATGTATTCACTAAAATGAATGTACATTTAATTTTTCCAAGGATGTGACCATCTTCATCAACCCATCAACAATGGCAAGTGCAACATGACTTCCAGCATGAGGCAAATTTGTCCTATAGTATAAATCCAAGGACCCTTCCATTCACTCAATTACAAGAGATAATTTTGTTAGGGAATCTATAGGTATCCCTATTGACTCAATTAATGATGTTATGGTGTGAGTATTTTTTGAATGTATTACCAAGAGCTTTTGGTAACTACCAAAAGTGTGAAGTAGGCTATTAAGGGGGTCATCATTATTACATATTAAATGGTCTGGTATAATGAGAACTTAAATTGGCCTGAGTTTTTAATCTTTGAACTCCTCATAAACACTAATAAGGTCATCAATATCATGTTATAGGTGTTTTAATACTAGTTCTTATTATGACTCCTTTGTTTCACACAATGGAAGTCTCCTGATAGTCCTTGAGCACTTGATGTTTATTTCTAGATTTTGACCACCTTTGCCAACATTACATAGACAAAGATTATCTATTATTATGAGAAGTTAGATTAGTTTAATGCATCATGGGTAGAGGTGTAAGGTCTCATCATTTCACACCATCGTGTGCATAAAAACATCCTAAAATACCTAGGGCAACATGTAATCATTTTGAAGCTACATGATGACATTCAAATCATATTTGATGAGTTGCCCAAGGAAAAAATCACTTCATTTCAATTTTTTTCACCATGTTAGATGCATAATTATTATGATAAAAATACCTAGGTGATAGAACCATTCAACTACTATGATCTATTCTTTCAGATGTGTAGTAACGATTGCCATAAGAACCTTTGACACAAACATAAGTTGATGTGTAAACACATCCATAGGAAATGATGACCCCATCATAGACTTCTAAGGGGAAAATAAATGTTCCAACATAGAGGATAATTCCACCTCATCCACCAAAGAGGAAGACTAGCAGAACCAACCCCTAGCTCAATGACACAAATGTGCCCAATATTACTATCTAATATGGTCTCTCACAACTTGGTATCACTAAGGAAGAAGCTTACATGTCTATGTTGGAAGACATAGGCACATAGTTATATGAGGAAGAAAAGGGAGAATATTTTTTCTTATAGAAAGCATTGAACACTTGTCAAGTGCATCAAAACATCTCTAGAATTATAATAGTTGATATCTCCACACCTTTGGTGTCAATAATAGTATACATTGTCATGGAGGAAGAAGAGATAAAATTCCAAATGGAAACCATCTTTCAAGGCACATTAGATAATGACTATAAAATATGAAAAGACTCCTTTGAGCTAGAAATGGAAAGGCATAATGTGAAGTGATAAAGCTTTGTAAGGTCTAAATATAGTGATTGATTATATAGGAAAAGAGTTATAAAATATTGAGATTAATATAGAGATATTATGATAGGTTTTCTTAATCTATTTTTTTACTTGTTTCATGTGTAATGTGTGATCTATTTTTCTTATGTTTATTTCATTACATAACATGAACTACCACTCTCTATAATTCAATTCTACACTATCTAGATAAAAATGTAATTATGAACTCAATGAATACTAAATATTTCTATAATTTTTCATGTGTTCTGAACTCGTAGCTTACTTCACATAGAAATACACATTAGAATGTTTTAATGGGTTTTCTAGGAACATCTGCTAACACTTGTCCCTTTGCTAACCCATGTCAACATTGATCTACTTACCAAGATCTACATTTTCCTAGTTATCTAGGATAGAAAACAAAAGGGGCCAACATGCATGGGTTCACCACTACATACTTTCAAAGATACACCCTACATCATCACCAATCATAATCACTACTAGGTGGTCTACTTTTCCTACTGGTATAGGAACTAAATCTATAACTGTAGGATAACCCTACACTTTAATCTATTATCTAGCTTTATGTGTGCGGGTCCACATGATAAGAGGTGGGTAAAATACATGAATAATCCCAAACTACTTCATCACATGATCATAATTAAATCACTTATAAGTTATAGGAAATTTATTATAAAACCAATAACTCACACAAATATATTAAAAACCTTACTTCATCCTTAGGCCATCCTAAATAATCCCAATAGGGCTTACAAATAATAACATATACCATCATTATATCTAATAAAATGTGTAATCCATAGTCGTGTGGACCACTTAGTCACCTCTTTACATGTGTTTGGGGATGAGCCTATCCATCCAATGGATCACCAATAAGGTGAGTCACAACTATATGCTCATATGCCCATATGTTAATAAAATAGTTGAACTCAAACCACCAATATAATCCTCTGAGGTGAATCAATACAAATATTTTAATAAATGTTCCAACATGATGCACTCCAAAGAATACATAGTCCCATGAGTGTCTATATCATCAATAATACTACACATTTAATAATAAATAGCCATGTCACCACCATTAATAATAATAAATAATATGATATTTGAGAGAAATCTACTAGAATTATAAGGGATATACAAAGTACCTAGGCCATGTCCAGTCATAAACCTATGTGCATATCTTTTTGAGCTCAATCCTTTGGCTACCTATGATATAATACCTATGATGAGAAATCACAGTATCTGTTGTACATCCTCCAATGTCACAATCGTATCCTCTATCATGATTCAAAAAGTACAAGGATCATAATTATATATCTTTACTAAGGTAATCATAAGATGAATATCATATTACACATACCCAAAGGGTCCAACATGGTCAAGGCATACACTGTCAATAAGTCTCTAATCATCATTAATAAGTTTAAGACCATGAATGGTATATGTATGTGATCCTTTGTGAAACTATATAACACATATGTCTCCCTGCAATCAAATGAAAACAACAAATATACAATCATATCTATTATAAAATATATCAAATGATAAACTAAGTGCTAAAATAATTATTTCACACCTAAAAAATGCTTATAAAAATACATAGATAATTGTATTGTGACATTTTTATAAACTTTAGATAATGTTGGAAATGGTTTAAACACTATTAGAGTCTCAAGGACATTACCAAAAACCTACAAAACCTATTTAGAAATGCATAAAATATGATGAAATTTTTGTTTTTAAAAATTACAATGTCAAAATAAAATAAAAAATATATGGGGGATTGATGGCAAGGATGATAGCGATAGCAGGAGAAGGCTTGCATGTGGTAGGGAAGACAATGGTGTTGGCAAAGACAAGCACCATTTTACTCAACCTTGGGAAGGTGACAGATGGAGCGATGTCTTTTGATCTAGGGAAGAAGGTTGGTAAGGTTTCCTTTCCTAATAATAGGTTTATGGGTAGTCAATGGATGGCCCTCAAGTAATTATCTATTAAAACTTGAGTTTTTAGTAATCTAGGGGAGGATTCACTATAAGACTCTTTCCCAAGTTCTTTCTTTGATGTTGAGATGCAAGGCAGGGTGCAGAGGGGTCAAAATACTAAGTAGAGTTTTAAATAAGTGGTTATTGGTTCATTTTGATCAGATAGGGAGGTGATTGAAGGTTGTTTTTCCCCTCAAGTGAAGTTGGTAGGGATGAAAACCTTATTCTGGTAGACTAGCCTAATGCAAGGAACCTCTTTCATAGCTTCAATGATTATTACAGGATTCATATTCTTAAAAAAATATGATTTATTCCCCCATCATAAAATGGTGGTCAAATTCAGTGTTAGATCTATTTGGGGATTATTTTTTCAAGTTTTTACAACAAACATTGGTATAATTTAAGAGGCTAGTGTAGGTTTTTGGCATGTTTCATCTTCAGATCATATTCATGATGCATAGGTGTGCTTGGGGGGTATTTTATGTGGCTAACATGTCCCTTTAGATAGAATAAAAAGGGACCTATACATTACTCAAATTCAAAAAAATATCACTCCAAGAGATCCCTATTTGGTCCTTTCCCTTATGAAAATGTGGATGCTTGTACAATCTCGATTGGTAAAATCTTCTACAACACCATTAATAAGTGTCTGTTACATTTTAAAACCTTTCATAGATACGTATGTTTAAAATATAGTTATCCTATTGTAATTTTAAAAGTGTTTTCCATACTTAGTTTTTTTTATGCTAACTATTTCTATAGAGATTTATTACATACACACTTTTTTGGGATCTTAGCCCCAGAGTTCTAGTTGGATTTCCCAGACCCCTTTTGGTAGATAGGTAAACATCAATTTGTTTACAAATCACTTTTGGATTAACTTGGCCCCCTTTTACATTTTTACAGATCCTAGAGGTGTCATATTCCTAAGAGACCTGAACAAATTAGGATGTGCCACATTACTCCATCCACTTGGAGGGGTTAGAGCTATCAAAGCCCATAAAGGTCTGAACCAATGAGGAGGCACCCACATAGCTCTATCCACCCAGAGTTTTTAGAGGTGTTATAGCCACAAAAGGCCCCAAAGGAGTAAAAAAGGGTAGAGGTCAGACCCCTAACCCAATCATAGAGCACCACATGTACTTTTTACACTTAAGTGAATAACTCATACAATCAAAGTTGTCATAATAAAGAGTTCCCCACCATGCTTAGTTGGAGCACTACTCAGTGATCCTACCACTCTTTACATGACATGTGGCCAACCCTAGGGAATTTATTAGTGCTATAAGATATAAATCAAGTATAACCCTACCATGCTTCTCACATTTATTAGATCAGTTAGGGAGATCATGATTCAATAGCTAGAAGATCCATCACCGTTGACCAATATAAATAGGGATTATTTTCTAAATTTTAAATTAATGCCAAATTGGGAAAAGACTAATTTGGACTTATGTCATCAACCCATATTTTATTTCATATAATGTGATCCCACTAATAGTGTAGATCCATATAAGGCTACATCAAGATCTGATTTAATGTTATCAACTTTGCACTTCTCAATCATTCAAATCCCTTTGCCTTGAGTTCACTCCAAATCATAAAGAATATTATTTGTTGAATTTTATGTCTAAAATCTCACACAATCTCACAATGGCTACCTCCATTTCTAACCCCAGATCGGAGCTTGAGTTTCAATACACCATATTCATGTAGGATGTCACTCGATTAAACCATTATAATAAGATATTCAAAACAAACAAAGACATCAAGGGATCGAATACTGATGTTGAGGCTGATGAGTATGATACTCAATATGTGGATGATCTTATGATCATGAAATCTTTGAGACTACTCAAATCCATGACCAAACTAAAAGTTTTCCCATGAATAGATATCTTCACTAATATAGTTATCTCTTCCAAGTGGAGTATGGATATTATGTACTTGTTAAGCACCAAATTCAAAATTGCGTATATCTTTGGGCACACATTCAAACAATACTAAAATCTCCCAGAATACATAATCACTTAGGAAAAAGAGGTATTTGATGTTTGGGAAGAGATTCATAACAATTATGATGTCCTGAAAGATTGGGTTGAAGACATAGATAGATGCATCAATAAGGAAGATATTGATTCATGCATCATGACATTCCAAGAAGGAGTGCACATTCATATGTTATTATTGAATATATTGTATGGGGAAAGAAACATGGTGCACATCAATAAGTTATTGGTTCACCTCCTTGGCATCATCATGAAGGGAGAGGAGGTCCCATATTTAGGGAGTGCCATCACATTCAACATCACTTAATAGGTGAATGGATCTTGCACCAAAGGTAATTTATACATAATGTCCTACATAGTGGATGTCATTTATGCCACCCTAGAATTCATGTACATGGCATTCCTTATTGGATACTATTTTTTTTTTTGGTGCATGTATTATTCTACAAACTCTATATTCACCACTTCCATAATCACATATGAGACATTTGTGACCACTTATACCCCATTATGTATTGTACCATGAATGAGAGGTTGATTTTAAGGTTCTCAGAGGATATATTAGCTTCACTCCAACCCATTGGTGCTTATTAGTACTACATAAAGAGTATTATAATTAGGGTGGAGTGTATTCTATGGCCTCCTCACTTGCTTTTATATATAGTCCTAGACTGCCTCATAAAGCAAGAAATAGCTTGAAAATTGGCCAATGGCATCTTGGATTTCTACCTTGGTAGAATTCAAAATTCCTATCCAACACTCCCTAAGGTTGTTGGTAACCATGAAGATAAAGTGTGTAGCCATTACAAGAAATGGCCTATCATAGAGACCCATACAACCTAGGAAAGGCTGAAATAGACAATGGGATCCTTAAGGTATGGTGCAAGCTCATGTGGAGAAATATATGACATACCTAAACACCACATATCACCATAAGGGACACCCAAAAGACACAATTCACCTCAAACTAAAAAATTATATAGAGGTGATAATAAAACTAGAGGCAATTGCCTGTTAGAAGTCCTAATCTCAAGCTCAACCCATACTTGAGGAAATTTTAGCTTCTCCATAGTCACCTATAGTGTAGCTAGTACATCTATAATAAGCTTCATGAAGGCCTATTATTTAAGGCCCAATTACTACAAAGAGACTCTCTCAAAAAATCCTATAAGTATTTCTAGTTGCCTCCACTACCTCTTTAGGTAATCCAGCCCTAGGCTACCTAGGCCCTCCACTTTGAAAGTAATCTAGAGTCTAGTCTAATCAGGGACCATCATGTACCTTCCATTGATATTTATTCCCCAATTACTAATGTTTTAAAACTACCCTTTACTTATCTAACAAGTTTATTCATTCAATCATGACCCACCCCTATTGTGTTTCTTTTTACTCCTATGGTGATAAGTGACCAACTTCCTTCCCTATATCTTTAGCCATTTTTGGTGTCCCCAGTTCCCATTCCTTCTATCTATCCTACAGCCCAATTATGGCCTTATTTGACCCCAATGTCATGTTATACACCATCATTAAATCTCATCCCATCCTCATAGGTTAGCTAAGATTTTGATATGTCCCAAATCCTAATTTACCCTGTATTCTCAACAACCCCTACTGTATTTCCATAGTAGCATCAGTGGCCCCTATAATAATGGTTTACCCCAATTATAAAACTACTATGGTGGGTCCTATGAATACTATTTCTCATCTCTAACTACACTTAACACTTTTTTCAGTCTTGGCAGTAGTCACATAGCTCCCACATGCTCCATTTAGGATAGCTCCAGTTAAAACAACCTCAACACAATTAGACCCAAATAAGAGGCCAGTTAAAATATAAATATTAATTGTACCCAAACCACATGTGCATCCCCTAGTTATATATGCATTTCCTTCTTAAGCTCCCATATAAATAACACTATGATCTCAAGAATTTGGCTTTAACTATCCAATATCCTTATTCATCTTAAACATACAACTTTAGGAACAATTGGTCCCAAGGTCTCCATGACCCTAGACCAATTGAGGTCTCACCTATTCCCTTAGGATTCATATTTTTTAGCTTTTCCATTATCCCATGCCCCTTCCCCCATCCTTCATTCCATTTCACCCTTCACCTTCATCCCTACCTCCTCCACCCATGCCTCCACCTTCCACTTTAGTTTCCACCACCCCTGTTGCCTCATCTTCTATTACCTTAGGGACCGAGGATGGTCAAAGATGGATGGGTCTAAATCAAGCTTCAGGTGCACAAAGGCCATAAATGGTCTATCATGGGGACCCATATATCCAAATATAATTCAACAAGGAATCAGGCTAGATGAAGAGGGTGATGACATAAACCCCAACATAGGATGTATATCTTATTATCTAGATAATAGAGTAGGACTTCTCCCATACAAGAGTGAGGACTTACACATGAGAAGATAAGATAGCATAAGACCTAGTCTTTATGTTTTTGGTCACCACTTACCTCACCTAGAATCTAATATAAGACTTTAAGAATAGGTCAAAACCCTCGAATCCCAAGTAAGGAGCTCATTCCCAAGTGGTTTTATTGCCAAATTTGAGGCTACACTTATAGATTTATTCATATCCCTCAGAAAGGTGACTGATGTTCTTTCAAAATTTAATATGTTCTTCTAATGAGCACATATATATTTGGACAAGATAATTAGAGTGGATAATAAGTGAAAGAATATGGTGAAAGTTATCAACAAGGAATGTTCTCATAACTCAAACTCATGCCTTTCATCGATTTGAATTTATATCAAACTTTAACTAGGAGTATGAGGACCTCACTTGAATATTGACTTAGGGACATCTAGGCCACCATTGGGCCCTTGGAGAAGATAAAGTAATATATCTTTGCATACTTAATAGAGGTTAGTATCACATTCCTTTTCCACCCAAATGGCACCTTGCTCAGCCTTGGTGAATTTTGGGTTTACCTTGACGACTTCAAGGTAGTAATGAAGAGAAAAGTGGAAAAATGTAATAAGGACATATCAAATACTATCCTATATCTAATTCCATGAAGTCAACCATAAGTGTTGGTTAGATAAATAAGTTTAAAGTCTCATTAGAGTCACCTCTAAAATTTCATGAAAATCTACTAAATTAGGTACAAGTGCTCTTCCAAGATCCACTTGTTAACCTATCGAAGCTTGATCAGGATGGTAACTTGGTGGCACAAGTGTTGGTAGATCAAAAATATATCCCAAAGTAGTTAGGAAGTGGTCCCCCACCAAGCTCAATTTGAAGACTCTTGTGGTCCCAAGTGGGGATGTGTTGTTAATATCCTAGGTCTTGTTTCTCTCTTCTTTGTATATTCTAGGAACATCATGGGTGATTTTTTTGTAACTATTGGCCAAAATTGGCCTACATATAATTTTTTTCCTAAGTGGACTTTACCATTCTCCTAAGCCATTCAGTGACTCCTTTTACCTTGATGAGTAGACTCTTTCTAGTCATGACTTGATGATGTAGTGCACTATCTTGGAGGGTCTTGGCATGGTGTTTTGAATGGTCTCAGGATCCTACTGTAGAGGGTGATCAAATTATGGAGAGAGAATAACATTTTCTTGGCATACATTAGTGTCCTTTCACTCTTTTGAAACACTTTAGTAAGGTTTAAGGTAAAGGCTTAAAAATGGGTTTTTGGGCTCTAAGTGAAGGATATAACTAGTTTCCAAGGTGTTTGAGAATATAATGACATGAATGAGAGAGAAGACAAGGTGATCACCCAATCAGATCTTTCATAAAGTTAAAAATGGAGTCTTATGGATCCAAGTTGCCCAAAATACACCAAAAGTGCATTAGATGACTTTAAGAGCCTTCAATAGAAATTTTAAAGTAAAATTTGGGATTTTTAAAGAATTAAAATGGGTTTTGATTTATTCCACATCATTTTGGTGAATTTAACCCCTTAAAACATGTTTGAGACCATTTCAAGTCATTTGGAGTGGAGGAGAGATGTTTGAGTGAAGAAGGATGCAATTTTGGCCTTCTTAGAGACATGATTAAATAGGCTTTTATGGGTTTTGCTTAGTACAATAGCTTAATTATATTTTTAAATAATATAAGGTGTATCTAATGGCATCCCAAAGGCCTCTATAATTATTTTTAGGTGTGAAGTTCATCATAAATATAAATTCAAGCCCTTAGCCTATGATACCCAAGCCTGAAAGAGGGCCTTCAATGAGGTTTTTATCTAGTTCCACTCCCCTACAAGTGTATGGTATATTTGTATGCTCTTTTAAATTTCCATACATCATCACACAACCTCTCAAAGAGTTTTCAAGCTATTATTATAAGTGCTCTAGTTCATCACCCTCTTAGGTCTATGCATTTACCATGCCTATCATTTAAGCATTTCTTGGTTTGCACATGAGCATAGAGACTCAGACCTTAAAATTTGGCATGTGGCATAAAAGTAACCCCCCAAAATTTAATCAAACACTTTTAGGATGTTTCCCATGTGTGGGAGCTCAAAAATGCCAAAATTTAATCTTGGAGCTCACAAGCCTAAAAAAGGCCTAATTGGAGAGAGAGAAGGGTGGATTAAACATGTTTACCTTGGGTTTAGGATGATGAAATAGTGAAAATAGTATTAAATTCCAAATGGGCACTCAAAACTATGTTTTTTAGTTGAGATAACCTTTGGATTGCTCCCAACAAGGAGCTTTGCATGTTTTTAGGGCTACAAGGAGACAAAAACTTGTATGATCCTCAAGCATAAAGAGAGGTGTTAGATAGAAATTTAGGTGCCAATGAGAGTTTTCACAAGTATAATTATGATAATAAATGCCATTAAATTAATAATGGTGTATGTTTGATGGTCAAAGAAAGATTTGAGGCTTTGAGTGGAGAGACTTAAGCCTCAAATTAAGAGAAAATTACCACCTACAAGTGTATAAGAAAGAAGTGGAACTCAAATTCATGTTTTAATGGCATGAAATTCATGTTAGATACATTTATAAGGTCCATTAACCTTATATAAATGAGGTGGAAAGATCAAGGATGATAAAGGAATCATCATACTTAAGAAGGTTTTTTGGCAGCCTTTATTAATGGAGTTTAATAAAAGTTGTAGGTCTAAATGCCTTGAAAAAGTGGGTTAAAATCATATTTTTCTCCCTCAAAAATTATCATTAATTTTTATGAGTAGCCACATGACATCATGGCAGCACCTGAGGAGGCCAAAAGGTGCTTGAGACCACCATACACCTTCATGCCTAGAAAATTCCAAATCTTCCAAGGATAATTCAAAGAGAGTTTGTGTGATCTATGGGTGGAGAGGGGTCAAAAAATAAGTATATACATCAGCCCAATATTATTTATCAGTTTTAATTACCATTATAGGCCTCAAACAAGATGGAGAGCAAGAAACATATC
Organism: Torreya grandis; assembly: GCA_037957365.1. Classification (NCBI taxonomy): domain Eukaryota; kingdom Viridiplantae; phylum Streptophyta; class Pinopsida; order Cupressales; family Taxaceae; genus Torreya; species Torreya grandis. The sequence continues at coordinate 1,920,424 of JARHVA010000188.1, forward strand.
TCGAGCCTTAAGAAGCCTATCACCACCTATAAGTGGTCTATGATGTTTTGACCATGAATGATGATTGATAACCATGAAGTGATAAATTATAGGAAATATAAGTTTTTTTAAAATATTTCACAAGGTTTTCAAGACTTTTTAAAACGAATTTTGTTTTTTGGCTCAAAATTGCACTCTCTTGGCCAAGCCTACAACTACAAGTTTGAAGTGAATTTTTACTTGATCGGTACATGCTTTAGGGGTTGAATTGCAGTCTGAGATTATTTTTGAAGTTTTATGGGGTTTTATTCAATCCATTTCACACATTTATAGAATTATATATGATTTCAATTTTATGAACAATTGTTAAAGAGTAAAACCCTTCTTACACCCTCACAACTCGGTTTTGGGAGATGAATTACATGTTTTTGAGTTATTTGATGAAAAAAAGGTGTTGTGAGATATTATGGGGCATATATTACCTTTTATCACCTTCCTTAATTAAAAAATTTAGGCAAAATATGGAGAAGTTCAAATTTTCAAGTTTCAAGGTTTTAGCATGCAAGTGGGGACAGTCGAAAAAAGTATTTTTGAGAATGTTAAAGGATTATATGATGTTATATAATGATTTTAATTTTTTTATGGGTCAATAAATGTCATAATTAATAAATAATTATGTATTTAAACCTCATAAATCTCAATATGTGCCTAATTCTTGCTTCTTAGGTTTCTCAGTTCTCAATTTTTGAGTGTGTTGCAGGTCTAGATTGGTGATTACAGATGTTTTTTATGGTTGAAAATGGAAAAAAAATGATTTTAATAATTTTTTTGGTCCATAGTTTTATTAATTAAAAAATAATTAAGTCTTTGGACCTCATAAAACTTAATAAAATGGCAAAACTCAGAGCTATACATATTGAGAAATGAGACAAGGCAAGTTGAGGCAACACCAAAAGATATATATTTTGAGTTATACTTAATGAAATGGACTGAAATTTTAAATTGTTGTATTTTTTTATATCCTTAAAGTTTTAAAATTATTTTAATTCTCATAATTTACTTTAGGAGATATAAAATTGTAAATTACAGGTCTACTGAAGAAGCACTTCAAGGATTTTCACTGGCTTGCTCACACATGGAGTTGAAATTGAGTGTTCTAGGTCTTTCCAAAGTCAAAAATCGATTTAATAGTGTGTATTAATTATTTATAGGTCTTAATAAATCATAATATAATTTAAAATAATCTAAAATTTCCTCCATGCAAATAAATTCACTTTCAAGCAACTGTATTGGCTTAGAGAGCTCAAGAGAGCACAAAGTTAAGATTTATACTTGAAATTTAGAGCTGAAATTTTGTGTGGAGGTAATTTACATAATTTTATATATTTTAAAATACTTTTTATACCAATTTCCATGCTAAAATCATTAATATCCACCAAGTTACAAGCTCTCATGGTGCTTTTTAGACTCAAAATGGCCTAAAAAATCTCATAGTTGCAGGTCTTTGAATGAAGAAGTTATATAATGACATGGAGTATGTATAATGAGACATGAGTCATTATTATATGTCACTAGGGGAATTATCAAGTGTTTTTAGGGTGATTTAATGAGATAAAATATGAATAACCCAAGGTTTCTAATGAGTTTGTAATGTTTGGAGGTCTAATAGAGGTTTCCACCATTGTTGCATGTATTGAAGGAGGCCTTAAAATTCATTTTCATACTTATATTCATGGTATGGAGGAATATAAGTCTTATATATGTCCCAAAATGGCTACCATGGTGTTTAAATGACCCTAAATGGGAGTTCTAGGCAACCAATGAAGAAAGGTTTGAGCTTGAAGACCTCCATTAATGGAGTATTAGAAATTGTAGGTTTGGGAATGCCTCAAATGTTCTTGTAAACACTAAATAACACCTTTAATATGCATATCAAGCCCAAAAAAGACTGAAATGGTGGTTTTTTTCCCTCAAGAAGCCTTTATGGGTTATGTTGTGAGCAAAGCTTCAAGTTGCAGGTCTAATGGAGTTAGAAATGGTTGTAAAAGTGTATTGTAGGTCATTGATAATCAATGGAGGTTGGATAATTTAATAAAATTCAACCCCAAAGTCCACAATCATTAAATTCTAAAGTGACAAGCCTTCACAAAGTTGTTAGAGGCTTCTAGAAGACCAACTAGAGATGTGGCATAGAAAGTAAGTGGGCAAGTTGAGGGAGTTGAAGGGCTTATCAATGCAAGTGGGGAATTGAAGGAGATTATAGAAGTTTAATACTTTCTCCATGTAGTTTATGGTGACATCACTCAAGTCATTAAGGTTTTAGACCTTAAGAGCCTTTTCTAGGCCAATGGGAGAAAAATGAAGCCTTTTAAGGTCAAAAGGAGCTTAAAGTGTAAGCAAGGGTGAGTTTCAAGGAGAAAAAGATAGAAAGGAAGGCCTAAAATTATCCATTATACATACCATAGGCCTAAAAGTGAATTTATTTAATATTTAAAGATTTTTCCTCCTCTTTCTCTTTTTTTTTTCATTGTAACATATACCTGTTATCAATCAAGAGTGTGCCCTTGAGAGAAAGTGTGTTGTTTCTCACTCCTAATATAAAATCAAATATATCCTAAGTGTGGGTGAATTTTTAAGGGAGATAATATCCATATATGGATCGATTCCTTGGTACTCTCAATAAAACTTACTCTTAAAACTACTCTCTATTGATTTTGACAATGAAAAAGGTGAAAAAGGCACTATTTACAATTGACTTGAAAGGGAAACTGGAAATGAAGGTGATGCACCAATGTTGTTTGACCACTTATGCTTTAAATTAACACTCTTATGAAATGGATAATCTTTCACACATTCTTTACACTTAGGAATGACTTCTACAATAATGTTTCATAAGATATTGATAAAGTCAATTTTTGTAAGGGATGAATGTAAAGGAACTGAATTCACATTCCAATGCTTGGACTAAATTTGATATGGACACTTAATATTACCTGTATAAAATCAAATATCTTACATGGAGGTGTAAAAACTAGACAATATCATAGGAAAACAAGTGCTTCACTATGTTATATCAATAGTAAACACATAAACTTCACTCAAAAACCTATAAATAGAGAAAAAAACTTCTTATTTCTCTCAAAAGGTGAGTATAAAATTTGGAAGCCTTTTATCACAACTAAAATCAAAGAGTGATTAATTACTTTCTAGAAAATGATTTCAAATATAAAAATAAATGCTTGAAGACAAAGCAACCCCAAAATACGGGTCTTCAAACTTGGTCTTCTTCCTCCTTAAGTGATATGTAGCACTTATTTAACCCTTTTCAAACATCCATATCCATAGGGGGCATAGGAAAGAGATTTTTATGATCTTAAAATACTTAGAAACACTTCATTATTATTTTTCAAGCCTTTACCACTTATAGAGTGCCTAAATCCTTGCTAGAGACCCTAGATACTAGGTCCTATGTCTTTATTGAAGAATTGGTCTTCCCCCTTGAAAATAGAAATTTTAGTCCTCCTTTAATCTTCATTTAAATATTCTTATAGAACATTAGTGAGGTATTTCAATGATCCATGGGATGTTGGAAACTCTTAAGTGCAAGTTTAACCCCTTCAACACACCTAGGCATTTGAAGGAGAGAAGATATTTTTGGAGACTTTAAGACTCTTTCAAACTTTTCCAACTCTTAAAAATATATACTTGACTTTTTCCTACCTCATTTTTGGCTTGGATAATGTGCATTAACCTTTAAAAATATTTTTATAAGTCTTATACAATGATTTAGTGTTTAAGCTCCTTAGAAAGCTCATTTTCATCATGGCGTAAAAGGGAAAAGTGGAACTTGTCTTAAAGACTCAAAATTTATTCCATGTATGGTCTCCCAATATCATATAATACCTATAAAAATGACTTTGAACACATAAAACACTCATAAATACTTAATTTTGCACCAAAACCATGAATTTCTTCTCAAATCCTTGTAGCCCTAAAAATAGGTAAATCTCCTTGTTTAGAACAATATGGATATGACTATGGAAAAATAAGAGTAGTTTTAGATACCCACTATCCCCTTACAACTCCACATAAAATTTTGTGATCATATTTTGAGTGGAGATGTACTTTATAGCTCATTTTCTTTCCCAAATTAGGTCTAATTAGCCATCCTAAGCCTAGAAAGTAGAAAACTTGTTGCTAGGAGCTCTCATACATTTCAAACTCTCTAAAAGCATTTAATTCACAAATACCTAATTTTACACTAAAAGCATGAATTTCTTCTCAAATCCTTGTATCCCTAAAAATAAGTAAATATCCTTGTCTAGAACAATATGTATATGACTATGGAAAAATGAGAGTAGTTTTATATACCCAATATCCCCTTACAACTCTACATAAAATTTGGTGATCATATTCTAAGTGGAGATGTACTTTCTAGCTCATTTTCTTTCCCAAATTAGGTCTAATTAGCCCTTCTAATACTATATAGTAAAAAACTTGTTTATGGGAGCTCTCACACATGTGAAACTCTCTAAAAGCATTTGATTCACAAATACTTAATTTTGCACCAAAACCATGAATTTTTTCTCAAATCCTTGTAGCCCTAAAAATAGGTAAATCTCCTTGTATGGAAAAATATGGATATGAATATGCAAAAATGAGAGTATTTTTAGATACCCACTATCCCCTTACAACTCCACATAAAATTTGGTGATCATATTCTGAGTGGAGATGTCCTTTCTAGCTCATTTTCTTTCCCAAATTAGGCCTAATTAGCCCTCCTAAGCCTATAAATTAGAAAACTTGTTTTTGGGAGCTCTCACACATGTGAAAATCTCTAAAATAATTATATTAAATTTTAACACACTATAAAAAACCTCCATTTCACTTTTGGGGCCCTAAGACCTTGTGGAAGTGTGCAAACCAAGAAAACACTTTGCTTCCTAGGCTTATTTTGAGCCTGTTTGGGACTACCTTGAAAAATGAGCCTAGTTTGGCAATTTCCAAAATATACCATGAAAATTTTTAAGATTTATTATTTATTAAAATTCATAAATTACCTCATCCCATGATTGGGAAGTTAACCGCTTCCTAGAAAACCTAAAAAACACCAAAAATAATGAAAAAATAGGGTTTTTAGAGCAATCCATATAAGTGACATCAACAAAAAAACACATGTGGAGAACCTCCTTGTATCCCTAAATAATATCCAATAGTTTTCATGATAAAATTGTGAAATTTTGTGTGCATTTTAATTCCATTTCCCTTGACTAGTCACAATTAGGGTTTTAGAAGGGTTTAAGACTTGTCTAAGGTCTTAACGATTGTTCATAAATATTGGACATCTAACTAACCTCATTTCACTTGGAAAATATTATTTACTAACCTCCTCAATATCATAAATTTCTCATCTCCCCATGCTACATGTGAGAGATGGTATGAGCATTTGAAGTTACTCCTTGGGTGGTTTATTTATCTCTTTTCTGACTTGAAAGAGGTGTAATTTGAGTTTTGGGTTTTATAAGTCACTCCCACTATTTTGAATATTTCATACGCCTTTTTAAAAAATCCCAACATGATTATACATTATCTATAATTTCTCATTACCCCTTATATGCAACTAGTACATTGATCAGGGTTATTGGGGGTTAAACTTGTTCTCTCTTTGCTAACCCTCAAGGTTACTTGGATGAAAAATTGAGCTTGAGTACCTCATATAGGTTATTTTAAAACTTTGTCATGTTTTTATTTTTCCTCAATATCCCCCCATGAGATTTGAAAACTTGTTTCATGCCTTTGAGCTCAAGTGGGCTCTTAAGTCTCATGATTGCCCCTTACCCAAGGAGTGGGCTAGGTCTGAGACAAAATAGTGGATATATCCACTGATGGTATGAACTTTAGGTGACCATTATTGTCTTAATTCACTAATTAACATTATTTTTACCAATTTTCAAAATTTTATCACATGTATAGTTCTTTCAAAACACCATTTCTCCTCATGACTAGCTTGGACTGCCTACATGCAAAGAGTCAAAAAAGGTTATGTTGGGTTTAAGACCTATTAAGTCACTTAACATGAAAATTAAGATCCTTATCATGTTTTATAAACCTCCATGAAATTACTCATGATGGTCATATATAAGCATTGACTTTTAAAAGGGTCTAAAACCTCATAACTTATTACTAAGGGTTTGTATGCTAGATAGGCTTGTTAACCCTAGAGGTTAGTAAAATGAGTTTCCCCTCCTTATCCACTATGTGAGATTGATCAAAAAATTAATTTAATTCATAATAATTTCATCAAAACTCTCTCTCATCTTCTATTATGCCAATTTCAATGTAAAGACACTCTTCACCACTAAGGGTACAAATGGCCTGCAAGGTTGCTCAAGACTGTATGTGGAGATAAGACTGCATTTCTTATGTTTTATGACCTCATATTCACATAAATATCCCTCAAGGGCACTTTAACTTGTTTTAAGTCCCATAATTTCTTTACACCTCTGCTAGCTTCTCTTTTAGGCCTGTTCTTTGAACTATTTCTTCAAGATAAGCTTGTAGGTGACCTATTTGGGTCAGTTGGATTGTGTTATTTTATTTTTTAAGACATCATAATATAAACTACTCACCTTGAATATTCCTCAATTTTTTATGAAGTCTTAGGTTAGGTTTCAAACTTTTATTGTAACACCTCAACCCCTTCCTCTTGACTAACTGTAGATGTCTTTACTAGTTGTAGGTGGCCATTATAGGGTCTTTTTAGACCTCATACTCTGCTAACCTCCTTTATTCCAATCCTCTATGAAGTCACACTTATCATAAACTCATCCAACATACAAGAAATATCTTACTTCAACTCAAGGAAGTACACCTTTGCATTAGACCTAGATGACTAAACCAAAATGTATGGTTGTAGGTGGAGATCTTGATGCTTACCTACAACTATAAAATGCCATTGTACTTGTCTCATGATCTTAAAATTATAAGTAATTTTTAATCTCATTTGGGTTCCTAATGAATAATTCCACCTTTAAAACCATCTCTATAATCATAAATCTTCTTGGAATAGCCCTATTATCATGATTGTAGGTGTAGATGTGTCTTTGTATGGATTGAAGGTTCACCACACCACTCCACCTACCTTCATGTTTTAACAAGACTCTTAAAGATATATATTGAGAAATAAAACTATTTTAAGTGGTCATTCACCGTCTTTCCATCCTCTATACAGACTATATGAATTTTTCTTGAGATGACTAATGACATGCCAAAAGTGATGTTATAACCATTGAATAATTTGAAAACCTTGTAAACATTTGGAGAGACTCAAAATAAATTGATAAATATGGATAAAAAAGCATTTGTTATTTACCTTAAAAATTGCTAACTTACCTTAAACACTGCTAAATAAAGCTCTAAGCTAGTTTTATTCATGATTTTGATGAACCTTGTGAACCTTGTAAGCACTCATATCCCTTGATAGGACCTTGATAACCTTGAAAACTAATTTAGCACCCTTATAACACATTCAAAAGGGGATAAAGTATTTTAGAAGGTCTCATAAGTTGAAAACACATTAGAAAATAGTCTTTTAGTACTATTTTAAGCATTAGAAGCTCTTAGAGAGGTCTTTCTCTCATATTGTCATTGGTCATCTTGAATACCCTATGAGTATTCTTAACAACATCATTACTTCAAAACACACTTATTCAACTTCATGAGTCTTCATAGTTCCCATTACCTACCATGATATCCTTCTAGCCTACCTATTAGGTCTCCAACTAAGATTTTGAGCTCTTAAGAGAGCATGGTCCTGTGAACTCATATGGAACATCATATAGAGGCAAATTCAGACTTTATCATATTATATAATCCCCTCAATATCATGACAACCTTAATAAAATGCTCTTCACACACTGAACATCTCATTATATCTGTAACTACACCTTATGGAAGGGCCAAATGACCACCTAGGCTGTCTCAAGAAAAATCTTTTCAAAATTAAATTAATTAAAAACTTGATTGGATTAAATATATGTAATATTCCTAAAAAATGATCTCAAAAAATCTTGAAAACAACTACATTCCATTGATATATCAAGACTGCTTGAAAATTACCAAATCTCAAGTTAGGACAAGCAACCAAATTCTTATCAAAAATCCCCTTGTCAAGACAAATTAGTTGATGATCTGAATATGATAAAGGTCTTATTTAACCCTAAAATCATTTTTCTCTATCGAGATCATAAGTAAAGGAATGGAGGCAAACCTAGGCCCTATTTGGATGAGTAGCTCATAGTGACCCCTTACAGTCTTAGCAATTGTTCATAAATATGGGAGGATGAATATTATAACCAATACCACTAATTTTAAGGTAATTATGGTCCCTAACATTTTCCAAATTTTTAGCTCCTAACTCTCTATCCTTTATCTATACTAAGCACTTGAAAATTGCCCTTATAAAGTTAACAAGTAGGTCGATATGGGAGATAAAAGGGTTTTATTCATTTTAATATCTAAAACCTTTTCCAAACCACTTTTTTGGAATTTTAATATACAAATAAGTTCTTTAAGATTATTGAATCTCAATTTTACATTGAATAACTATATGGATAGCCTCAAAATAGGAATTTTTGGCACTAAAACTGCTCGAATCACTTGAAAAGTCTGATGAAACTGATGTAAAATGCATCCAATGGATATTTTCATCCCTAAATAAGTACATAATGTCCTAAAATTGAAATTTTCAAGTGGTAATGGTGAAAATTTAACTTGTGAGGGTAAAATCATCAACAATACTCTCAGTTGACAAGGCAAAATCTTGTCAAAATTTGTAAGAAATAACCTTTGAAATAATAAGATCATATATTTTACCTATCTCTTTGACTACACTTTGTGTTCTAGATAGTTTTTTCATGACTACCTTGTGAAGAGGTCTTCTTCCTTGGTGTTTATCCTCTTTTTTTCTTTTTGCAGGTGGTTTAAGGTGTTTACAGGTCCAAGTTTATGTTATTATAGTCATAAGTGGGGTTATAGTGTGAGTTTTACCATTCCTCTATGCTCTACCTTTGTCCAAGATGACTTACTTGGAATCATTTATGCAAATCAAGTTGGTGTAAGAGATTTTATGAGTGATAGATCTTTGGGCTACCCTTGTATTTGTTTTGGAGCAATCAGAGTGTCTTTTAGTTTGGTGCATCACCCTTTTTATGCTTTTAGTCATTTTATGTAGCTCTTCTACCCCTTTCCTAAGTAAAATAAGTAGTTTATATGATCTACCAAGAGGAACCAGCATTCTATAGAGGTTCAACCCCATCATAGGATACCCACAGCCTAGGGTTGATCCCATTGTGTGGTTAAGAGTGAGAGATCCTGAATAACCCTCTCATAGGGTGCAATTGTATGTCACAATAGTTACAACTATTTTGGTCCAATGATGGCCAAGATTTGGATCTCATATTATTTGTAGACAACCCCCTTCTCTTTTACTATATATGTTATTTTATAGCTTTTTGTAAAGTTCAACATTTTGTAAACAGGACACACTTTGATTAATAAAGGATATGTTTGTTTCATTATGTTGTCTTTTCTTCAATGTCTTCCAATACTCTATGGTAAATTAGATGGTCATAATATTTAAATCTTTAACATGCATTTTTTGTAGGTGTATGTGTAATTAAAATGTGTTGTTTATTGTTCTAATTTGATAATAGAGTTCTTTTATTATCTTCAAATCACCAGGATCATTTAGATGACCTATGTTAAAATGATATCAATAAGATATATGTTCTAAATGGCTATGTCTATAAATTTTTAATATAGTTGAGGGAAATCTAAGAAAAAAGTTATTTTTTATTAGTTAATGGTTTGTTACTGCTAGCTCGATAAGTTTTATCTTTTGACTGACTGCTAGTATCAGCCAAGGTTTGTGTGTGATTAGCAATAGCTCTATGTGTGCTCATTTGCAGAAATGATTATATGATCTATGTATATTGTCTCTCATTATACTTGTTTCCATGTGTCACCAAAGTTTGAGCATATGTAAAACTTGACATATGGTGGTATAATTGTAGTTGGTCATATATGGGCCTAAAACATTAATGTAATATCACTTTTACCCATAAAACTCCCTTTTTACCTTACCCTTCCTCTATTTAATGTTTATTTTTTATTTTCCATTCATCCCATCTATTTATAAATTATGAAGTGAAATTTATCATGGATTATACCCATTTAATTTCATCAACTAGTGTGAAGAAGTTTTATGTTAGTGGGAAACATGAATTGTATCTCTAGTGGTAGCACTACATCTCTTGGAGATCTGTTTCAAGAAGGTTATTTCATGGAGCCCAATACTTTAAATTCATTTCCTATATTATTTTAGTAAAAATACTAAAACAACAAGATGAAATTATTCCAATTATCTCCCAAGCTCGCTCAGTGTACCTAACTCAGTATGTGTATTTGAGAACATGAAGTCTTAGGATAAATAATAGTTAGTGCTAGAAGGAGGGCACCCATACCCATTTGATACAAAATCATTATATTACTATTTTATATAAAATAAATATGGATCCCCATGTATATATCATTACATCTAGGTCTAGTATTGACTAGATATTAATCTCACCCTATTGTTTCATAGAAGGGCTAGGTCTAATAGAGGGAGACCAAACCCCTAGTTGACCCATCTAGTTCATCCACCCATACCACCCCAAACAAGACCATCTTTATGGTTGAACCCATGACATGGTTAGCTGGGTATATTATTAATGTTCCTAGAGTTATTCATGACTTGGTTAGAAACCCATAAAGGTACCTTCCTTGATTCACACTTAGTAGGGATGCATTATTGAGGAACATGTCACATCATATAAGATATACCTTAGATTGTTGACTTTAAATCATGAATATGTGCATTGTATGCTCTTCCATTTAATATTTATGGATGATTCATATGATTGGTTCATGAACCTACCTAAATATTCCATCATAGGATGGGAAGAATTTAGCAACACTTTCTTGGCTCAATTTTGACAAGGCATTGACACTAGTGTCCTATACCAGAAGTTTGTTAGCATTAAGAGATAATTAAATGAGCCCATTAGATCATTAAATGTTGTATTCTATAAGATTTACAACATTATCATTATATTATGTAGACTAGATACCCAACTAGCTTTAAAAATGTATAAGAATTCCTTGGATCCCTAGACTATAATGTTCTTACACAGAGATCCTCTTATTATGGATTTACCACTAGTATATGGTGAGGCCATTAAAGTAGACAATTTAACCCTCAAGTCCAAATGGCACTAAACATCCCAAATATATTTCTAAAATTTCCTACCTTGAACTCTATTTTTATTACTAACTATAATGTGTCGATGCCATAGCCTATGCCTATAATAAACTAGATTCCCTTCAAACGTGCCACACCAAATCAGTACTTAGGCTTACTTAGCCCAATAAATAATGAATCAACACCTCAAACTCATAGTCAAACAATGATATTTGTTGTGAATAATGTCTTAAGCATAACCTAATAATATATTAAGAAAATTTGGACACCATATAATGTATGGTGTAGCAGCTCAATAACGAATTCTTAGGCCTCTAGAGATAGGTTAACAAATATTATGGGGAGAATTACAATAGTAATTTCACTTATAAATGTGTGATTACCCCTATAACCATTTCAATGGCCAACTTGAGCCCTAGGCCAATAAGCTACTAGAGATTGACCTCTATGAGTTGGCAGTGCCGAACTAGTGTCATGTGCATAACATAACCCAATATGGGGAGTTGGACTGTATCAATTTATATAGTGAATTTTACATCTTCCAAATATAAATATAATAATGTGAGGTGGTCAAAATACACCCTAATACCACCAATCAGCTTGATGTCCCTAGCTCTTCAAGATTTATGATATCATAGACATTGGAGTTCCCTTGCCAATAGGATAATAAATTAGAAGAGGCCACCAACAAGGTATGTGATTTCTAGTAGTACCATAGATACAACTATGTCCTTAATATGTACACACATTAACCACCTAATACTATGCCCATCCCTCCTAACAATGGTGAAACCCCACCTGATCTTAGAGTAATAAACAATCCTCAACCTCTAAAATCCCCTCAAAGAGGCCCAACCCACTCCTATCATGACTGGGTATAACATAGTAGAATACATGAAGAAGATCAAGGAAAACATCACATTGCATAAACTTGTCCAGATCACTGAATAAAGAGACCTCCATCTAAAGTCCCTAATAGACAAACTAGCTCAACCCAAGCCTTATATTACACACACTAATGTGATCATACATAATAATAAGGTAGAGGTCACCTTTTACTCCTCATAGTCAATTTGTTTGGAAAGAACTTGTATAATTATTTAGTTGACTCATAAACCTCAAAAAATTCCATGCCTATTGGAATTTCTTAAATATTAGGGCAAACACCTGTCAAATTAGAAAATATAGTGATTCAAATCAAGAAGTTTAAGTTCAACATGGTAGGTGAGTTCCTAAACTCCACATATAACTAGAATCTAAACCCAGAGTCCAACAATTCATAAACATTCAAGTGGTGGAGATGCCAAAAGCTTATGGGATGTTGTTTGGTATGGATTGGTCTAAAACCCTAAATGGGTATATTGCCCTAGACTTCTCCCATATGTGGCTATCTTGGAGAGGCATGGATAGTAGAATATGTGTTAATAGAGAGCCTAGGATGAAACATATGATCATAGAATATGATGTAGTTAATGAGAAGATAAACATAGTATCCTTTAACTTAGGCATTTATACCCTATCTACAGAATGAGAAAAAGACAAAGATGATGAGAATTATTAATCATCAGACTGATGATCCTTATACTTTGATGGGGCCCATTTTAAACAAGACTCTGGTGATATGATCCTATTGATTGACATGTAGGGTAAATAACATTTAGCTTCCTATAGGTTATAATTCTCATGCACAAATAACCTCATAGAGTATGAAGCCTTGATCTTAGGTCTATAATTATCCCTAAAGCATAGTGTTAAATAAATATAGGTGTTTGGGGATTTTGAATTAGTAATCAATCAAGTCATAATTAAGTTATAGGGTAAGTTTTCTTACTTAGGAAAATATAAACATAGAGTGTGGGACTTGATAGATATATTTAATACATTCATATCCATACAAAAGAGAATCAGGTCACAAATTCCCTAGCATCTTCAGCTATGAATTTAGATCCTTTGGATGACTCAAAACTACAACACTTTTCCATATATCTCATACCCTACCTGTCGGTCATAGACAACATTGAGAAATTCTCAATTTTTTATGATGATCACCATATACTAGATTTCTTAAATAGCTATAGGGTCTTTAATTCTAAGAACATAGATGATAAATATAGAGGTAACCCCCTTATTAAATAATGAAATTAATATGGTATTATGAACTTGAGAGAAAACCACATCTCAAAAAGCATGATCTCATTTTAGAGAGTATTTAATCTAGATAATTCTATGCACAAACTAGAGAGACTAACTTGTGTTGACCAATAATCATTCACCATCAACATGGGGTTAGCTAACAAACCCAAAACATCCATATTGGTCCTAAATATATCCCAAACAAGATAGAATAACTCTATAGATTAATTTTTTAGTATAAATATGTCATTGTTTGGACATACCAATATTCAAGGTCTTTAACATTAGTGTGATAATGTACACCATCCTAATCAAGAAAAATTAGAAATCATTCAGGTAGAGATAGTGACCTATGAACCCAATTCTATATCCCCTTGTCCACATAGAGGTCCATAAGCTTCTCTTAGCTCGGATTATCTTCCCAATCATACATTCCACATGAGTCACTAACTTAGTACCTATTTAAGAAGAGTGTAGAAATTTAAATGTGTTAATTTGAGGAACCTAAATTAAGCCTCCAATAAATACAACTATCCTCTGCCCTCTTTAGATGAAGTAATTCAAATGGTAAGTGGGTCCTAGATTATGTCTTTCTTGGAAATAGTCTTATGATATAACTAGATCATGGTAAACCCCATGGACAAAGTGAAAATTGTGTTCACAATAAATTGGGGTACCTTCGCTTACAAGATAATGTTATTTGGTATTATTAATGTAGGGGTCACTTTTCAAAGAGCCATGGACTTTGACTTTGAGGTTATAATCAATACATGTATAATTATCCATATGATTGACTTAATTATTTTCTCAAAGTGTATATTTGATCATATCCACCACCTATAAAATATATTTTAAAGGTGTAGAAGGATGGTATCTCTCTTAACCTAAAGAAGAATGTCTTTGGCATCACTAAAGGTAAGTTCCTTGGTCATGTTATCACTATTAAAGGTATTTATATCAATCCCAAATGTTATTATTTTATTTATATAATACTTTTTCATAACAACAAAAAGACTTAAATTCATTCTTTAGCAATATTAACTTTGTGCACAAGTTTGTATCTATTTTTGTTAAGATTGTTAAGATATTGAATGCAATGTTGAAATAGGAAGCAAAGGTAGAGTGGATCCTTACAATTATAAAATCATTATAGGACATTAAATATTCCATTATGAAAGCATTGGTATTGATCAGCCTAGACTATATAAAGGATTTTTACCTTTACTCATTTGCTTCAGAATATAACTTCGGTACTCAATCAAAAACTATATGAAGATGAGCATTTGATAGCCTTCATGAGCATAAACTTGAAGGATGAAAAACTAAAGTACTCCACCCTAGACAAGCATGACTATGCCTTGGTGTAGGCCATGAATAATTTCATTATCCGCAACCCTACCATAAAGCTTATGTTGGGGCAAAATGAGTTGGGAGAGTGCACGTGTTGATGGATGTCCAAGTTGAAATAGTATGACCTAGAATTTAATGCAATGTTGAAATAAAATCAAAGGTGGAGTGGATACCTATAGTTAATAAATCCTTCTAAGAAATTAAATAGGCCATTATGTAAGAATCGGTATTGATCAACCTAGACAATATGAAGGATTTCTACCTTTAATCCTTTGATTTAGAATATATATATGGTACTCACTCATAAACTATATGAAGATGATCATTTAATAGCCTTCATGAGAAAAACCTTGAAGGATGTAGATATAAATTACTCTACCCTAAATAAGCATGACTATGCCTTGGTATAGGCCATGAATAATTTCAAGAATTACATCCTTAGAAATAAGGTACATTCCAGTATCCCTAACCCCACCTTATATAAATCTTATGCCAGGGTAGAATGAGTTGGGAGAGTGCACAGGTTGATGGATGGCCAATTTAAAAGAGTATGACATATAATTCAAATTAATCAAGTTGGAGAGAGACCAAGGTATTACTCAGATAATTAATGAAATTGACCCAAGGATTATTATTATATATTTGGACCAGTCATAAATAGTCCTCCAAGACTAGTATGATCCAATTATCCATTATCTCCTTTATGGGAATCCTCCTCTAGGATTGAACTAGAAGTAAAATAGATCCCTCAAGTTAAAATTATCCCTTTACATGCTTAAGAAAGGAGTGCTCCACTAGAAGAATTATGAAGGCATATACCTCATGTTCTATCAGAATAAGTCATAACCAAATTTCATGATAAATTAGGAAGTGGTCACCCCTTAATAATGGCAACAGCCCATAAGATTTTACAAGTTTAATATTATTGGCCCACCATATTTAAGGATGCCCATGCTCATGTTCACACATTCCATGAGTACCAAAAATTTTCCAAGAAGGAGGTTCATCCAATGATTCCCCTCTAACCTATAATAGATGAGTGTCCTTTTGATCAATGGGGACTTGACTTCATATGAGTCATCAACTTGAGTTCATGAGTGGGCCATAAGTTGATATTTACAACCACTAATTATTGCACTATATGGATGGAGTAAATAAAAACTATGAATATCACAACTAAAGAAGTGATCAAGATCCTTAAGGAGAACATAACTACATGGTTTAGTACCCCAACCTCATTGTTCTATGATAATGATCTCATATTCAATTTGATTGAACTCACCCAATGGGCTTATGAGAATGGTGTTGCCTTGAATTTCTTATCAAACTAATATCCATAAGGGAATGGCTTAAGCTGAGTTGACCAATAATAACTTGATAGACGTAATAATTAAATCTATAGATAAGTGACCTAGGGATTGACATTCATTGTTAAAATATGCATTATGGGTCTACCAAACTAGATACAAGTAATCTCTCAAGAGTTCACCATTTAAGTTGGTATATGGTTTAGATCTAATATTCCTAATGACTCTCAAGTTGCCTACATATAATTTTGTGTAAGAAAACATTGAGGATCATGGGAAGGCAAATTTAAGGATTTTGGATATCACTCAAATGTAAAATGCATGAGAATAAACCCTACAAAACTTTATGATGTAGAGATATTCCCTTTAGCCTGTAATTTTCCACTTTACTTTCTCTTCACTTGTAATTTTGTAAAATTCTCTTGTTCTAACACTAGATCAATTTGTTCAAATGGACCAAAATCTAACACCTATTTGATCATAGTTTCAAAACACTCAAAACATTATATCACACTATTAAAAACCATATCAAACCATATTATTATCTATTTCCTTTGTTTTCTCTCAAAAGTCATTCTCCTCCTTCCATAAGCTACTAGCCATGTTTCAGGTCAAATCATCTATTATATTCCATAAAAAAAATCATAAAGGAAAACCAAATACTTTTTTGAATACCCTTAATCAATACCCTTCTACGCACAAATTTTTAGGCTAGGTTACTTTGTGAAGTTTGTTATTTGTAGACTTACCTAACCCCTCAATTAGCCCTCCAAATGGGAAAACCTCCTTGGTATGAGAAAAGTATAGACTCCCAAGGAAATTTATTGACATTTTTGGCCACCAATTATCCTCCTATAGCTTAATCAATTCTATTTTCAAACTTAAACTTAATACCAATACCCTTTTTTTATTTGGCCTCTTCAACTAGGTCTCTTCTTAGCCTAGAACAACTCAATCCTTCAAATCCATACTATCCAATCCATACACATTATTCAACCACAAAAATCAGTTATTTAATGTCAAAATTGATAGTACTACAAATTTTTAGCCTTTTTGGATGGTTAACTCTCTCAAAATCTTCCAAACCCTAAACCTAGGGTTTCCAAGCCACTATCAAGGCCAAGAGCACATTAAAAGACATAACTTTATCTTGATGAGGTTTCAAGACCTAAAATAAATTTAATTTTGTTTTTATTTAAACCAATAAACTCCTTTAATCATTGTATATTTTCTTCCAATCCTCTTTTGACTATTTATAACTCAAATCCAAGTTGACTGTACTGGTAAAAAAGACATTATAGGTCTATATACTTAAGAGGAAGGAACAAAGCATTTAAGTCAATATAAATTTTAAGATAGTATTAAACACCTTCCAACCACTTACCTTAATGTCCTCCAAACATTATATCATTAGTTTTGTATCATTTCCTTCCAAGTCATACAGTCACCTTTCAACCAACCAAGCCTATTATGGTATTTTTGGGTATTCATTCATGCAATTAAGGTTCTCTAACTACAGTATGGTTATCAAAACACATTTGAACATATATTTAGATACATTAAACCTTTAAAATTACTAATATTTTCTTGTTTCCATTGATTGATACTCCATTCATGGATTTACCCAGTTTACAAGAATACTCAGACTTTGCCAAACAACATAGGGAATAGGGAAATAGGGTTTTGTTTGTTATAACTATTATAGCATCAAATTAAATATAAAATTATTCTTGACACATTATGCTCAATGAATAACTCCACTTATTTCATTATGATGGATTACCAAAACCTTTTCTTACTTGACCATCATGCATAATCTCCACATAAGAATACCTTTGCCAATAAGGGTCTATCTTAGAATATAACTAAATTCCAGATGCTTTAGAAAACCCTTGAATATGTTCTTTAAAACTTTAAGAGAACAAAATACAAAATTACCATAGTAATACTAATATTTAAGACAAGTTTAGACACTCTTTTTTCTAAGTCATTCAATACATAAACTTAGATTGTGGATTGTGCTTATCAAAATAGAGAATGCAGGTTACTTATTCACAAGGTCATTAATTATTTCAATTAGAAGTTCAATAATGTGATACCATCTATAATTATTTTAATAAATACATTAAAAACTCATTAACCTTTCCTTATTGAATTCTTTCCTCTTGACACAGAGTTACTTTAACTCATGCACAATAGTAACCTATTAAGACTGCAACAATTTCTCAATGAAAAAAGGTAATACCTTTAGTTACCAAATCATCATTAAAAAATATCTTAAATCATGATAATTAATAAGGGAAAGTTTTTTTGCACAACAACATAATCATTTTCATGTTTTGTTTATAACAAGAGGGACTCTTACAATCTTGTACATAGTCTTTGGTAGACTTTCACCATTTATTCACCATGTTTGCCCTGTTACACTCCATCCTCTCATTCCTATAGACTCTCTAAAACTCTATAATCATTATATCATATAAAAAGGACTCATAAAACAAACCCCTAACTATTTCTTAAATCAATAAACATCTAACAACTCCCACCCACATAGGGTCGTGACCTTTTAGACTGCCACCTCCCATTTCCAACATGATATAAATATTTAAAACCAATATTAGGACCTTTCTAAGACCAAAAAGGTCATTTACGACATTTTTTCTCAATTACACTTTTTCAAGACTCACTTAGACTCATTAAAACATCCTAAATCCCTTATTACATGCTTGAAAATTTAAATTATAAAAAAGGTCAGAAAATTCATAATAGACACAAATTCAAGTTTGCATGCACCAATATGACTCCAAAGCACTTTATTGAGCTCTTAAAATATGCCCCTACATCACTTTAGTAGACATCATGACACTATCAAAATATGGTTTGAAAAAAAGGTGATAGTGAAATCCTTTAGAATATCAGACCTGCTCCTGTTATGGGAAAAAACACACGAGAAGATAAGAAAACATTCTAACTTAGACCCACTCAAGATTGGCCCTTCCTAGTTATCTAAGTTATTCAGTTATAATGCTTTAGATTGAAGGATATGTAAGGGAATTATCTCCCATTTCATGTGAATGGATAATCCTTGAAGCACTACTTATCAACTATGCCCTTCACTATGATATTAGACTAGCCTTCATGGCAAGGGTTGGTGATGTAAATATATATTAGAGTTAGTTTATTTTAGTTTTATTATATTGCATGTTTTCTTCTATCATGTATTTTTTTTCTTGTTCTCATCTGTTGCTTAGTTGTGTTATTTTTCTCCCCCTTGTGTTTGCCTTTTATTGTAAACCCCCAAAACAAATTAACCCTACACCCCTAAGTGGAACCATGTTCCCACAATAAGATTAAGAAATGGATAGCACCAAGAGAGAGAAAATTCTAGCACTGGACATTGGTCCCCATATCCTCAGGTTTGGTTAATTCAAATGTTAACAAAGCCTTGAAAATACAATCCCAAAAGTAATAAATAGACTGAGTGCTCCCATTTATGAAT
Source organism: Torreya grandis (assembly GCA_037957365.1). Taxonomy (NCBI): domain Eukaryota; kingdom Viridiplantae; phylum Streptophyta; class Pinopsida; order Cupressales; family Taxaceae; genus Torreya; species Torreya grandis. Next base: position 1,939,994 of record JARHVA010000188.1, read on the forward strand.
AATATGAAAAACAAGGCAATTCTTTTTATAGTTTTCAAAGAAAATGAATCCATGGATTCATAATTGAGAAAGTGAATTGACAAAATTTATAGTTTTGATGGAAGGTTATCACTACGCTCAATAAAACATCTAAAGTTACCATGGATTCATTGATCAAGGATCCTCTTGGTAGGAAAGAACTTACTATATTAGCCATTCCCCTTGGCTACATTGGTCCCAAACCCTTACATATTAGAAAAAAATAAAACATTGTAATTGAAAGGAAGTCTAAAACCTAAAGGAGATCAAAAGTGTCTTCTTTGACCTTCATTTCAAGATTTCTAGCTTGGTTAGAAATGGAGAAAGGCCTGAAGTGAGACCAAAGGTACATTTTTTAGGGTTATAGATGCTTGGCTAGTAATAGAGCAATGCCTAATCCTTCCTTCCTTCAAACAAAATTATATAAAACAATCACCTTTCAAGAGCTCTGAGTACCTGAGACCCATCTAAACTTGTTCAGTGAAAAAAAAAAGAGAGGAAAAGCCATAAATCACTCTTCACACAAAATGGCCTCTTAAAGAAATCAGAGCCCGATATGTTATTTATTGAAGTAGACTTAAGTGCTCCCTTCTTTTCTGGTTCTGCCTAGAAGAGTTTCTAACCACCCATCCCCTCGTTCAATAATGGGAGCCTATGGTTTGGGTTTTAAATGTTGGGGCAATATTTTTCCTATATAGTCACCATTTTTTATGGCCAACATGTACCTAGTATATTGCATTACTCAAATTATAAATTTTCAACACTCCCATAGAGCCCCATTTTTCCTTACCCTTGTGAAAATGTGGATGAATGCTCAATAAAATCTTTTGCAACACCATTAATATTTGTTTGTTATATTTAAAAACCTTTTTTAGTTATGTATGTTTAAAATATTGTTAACCCATTGCACTCTTAAAATTGTTTTCCAGAGTTTTTTGGCATTAACTATTTCTACAAATATTTCTTACATGGTACTTTTTTAGGGTCTTAGTCCTAGAGTCTTAGCTAGCTTTTTTGGATCCCTTTTCATAGACAAGTAAATGTCAATTTTATTACAAATCACTTTTGGACTGACTTGACCCCTTGTGTACATTTTTGTAGGTCTTGGAGGTGTCATATTTGTTAGAGCTCTGAAAGCCCAAACTAATGAGGAGGTACCATGTGTTTTCATCCACTTAGAGGTGTCAAAATTATTAGACCCTTAGGAGGTCCAAACCAATAAGGCACCATGTGTCTTTATCCACCTATAGGTGTTAGAACTATCAAAGCCAAATTAATAAACATTATATGTTTTTGTATTTGTTATTTTAAGTGATTAATGAATACATCGATAATTTTCAATAACATATTCAACTATTATTTGTATGTAAATGTCATTATTTTAATAGTCAACTATTTTCTATATGTTTATGTCATGTTTTTATGGTTAATTATATATTTTCATAAGACACTTATAGACATTAAAGTTGTTGGCATAAGTAAATATTGAATTCCAATAATTCAGTCAACAGATAATGAATGTTTGGCATTTAAACTTGAGTGGGTAAGGAAGGAGCCAACCCAATACCAATAAAAATTTTGTTGTTCAATTTTGTAAATGTTTCAAACTTATTTGTAGCTATCAATAATTAACGATGATAATGTCCCATTCTTTTTAAGATAGTATGTTGAGATGTATTTACACCTTAGGAGGCCCCAAAGGAGTCAAAAAATGGTAAAAGTTAGACCCCTAAATTAATCATAGAGCACCACATTTACTTTATGTACATAAGTGGCCAACTCATATAATCAAAGTTGTCAAAACAAAGAGCTCCTCATTGTGCCTAGTTGGATCAGTATTCGGTGAGCCCACCACTCTCCAAGTGACACATGGCCAACCTAAGGAATTTAAAAGTACCACAAGGGATAAATTAGGTGTATTCCTACCATTCTCCTCATGTTTAATAGCTCAGTTGGGAAGATTGTGATCCAATAGTTAGAGGAGTCACATCACCACTGGCCAATGTAAATGGAGCTTGTTTTCAAAAATTTGAATTAATGCCAAATTCGAAAATGATCAATTTTGACTCGCACCATCAACTCAAATTTTATTTCATGTAATGTGATCCTACTAAAGCAATTATTGTATAAAATATCACATATCCCTATAAGGTCACATTGAGATCTAATTCACCATTATCAATTACGCACTTCTCAAGCATTTAGAGCCTTTTGCCTTGAGTTTACTCTAAAGCATAGATAATCTCCTTTATTGAATTCTAAAACCAAAATATTACACAATATAACAATGGTTTCCTCCACTTCTAACCTGAGACCATAGAAATTTTTTAAGAACACCACATTCTTGTAGGGTATCACTTGATTCAAGCATTATAACAAGATTTTGAAAATGATCAAATACATCTAGGGACCAGACACTAATGATGAGCATTATGAGGATGATACTTAGTATGTAGCTAATCTTGTCACCATCAAATCTTTAGGACTAATTTTTTTTGGATAAATTGGAATTCTTCTCATGCATAAACCTCTTCAATAATATACTACTCTCTTCTAAGTGTAGTATGGATATTGCATACTCACTAGGCACAAAATTTAAAATTTTAGATACCTTTGGGCTTGTATTTAGGTAATATTATAACCTCCTAGAATACACAATCACCTATGATAAAGAGGTCTTTGACACCTAGACAGAGACTCATAACATTTATGATATCCTCAAGGACTAGGTTGAGGATGTAGATAGATGGATAAACAAGAAAGATATTGATTCATACTTCACCAAGACATTCTAAGAAGGAGTGCACATTATTATGTTATTGTTGAATCACTTATACAGGTAAGTGATGTTTTACACATAAATAATTTTTAGGTTCCCCTCCTTAATATCATCATGAAGGGAGAGGAGGTCCCAAATTTTGGGAACATCATATTTAACATCACTCAACAATTTAATGGGGCCCATGTCAGAGGCAATTTATACATGATATCCTACATAGTGGATATGGTTTATGCCACTCTAGACTTTAAGAAAATGTTATTCCCTCAATGGATACCTATGGGGTATGTTATGTATGTAGTTTTAAAAAAAAATTACATTCACCACTTTTAGAATCACATCTAGGATAGTTGTGACCACTTACACCCCATTATGTATTGTTCCATAAATGAGAGGCTAATTCTAGGGCTCCTAGAGGAGATATAGGCTTAATTCCAACCCATCGGTGCTTATTGGTACTAAAAATATAATACTATAATTAGATTGGAGGGTATTCTAGGGGATCCTCTCTTACTACCATAAATGGTCCTAGACCAAATCATAGAATAATAAACATTAACCAATGGCATCTTGGGTTTTTTTCTTTAGTATAAGATAAAAGTCCTACCCAGTGCTCCCCATGGTCATTGGTCACCACAAATACAAAAAAAAATTAGGAACTATAAGCAATGGCCTAACATAGAGAATCATATAACCTGGGCAAGGTTGAAGATAGATAGTGGGATCCTCAAGGTAAGGTGCAAGCTCACATGGAGAAATATTAGGCATGCCTTAACACCATGTATCACTATGAGGGCCACCCAAAAGATGAAATTCACCTCAACCTAGAGAATGATGCATGGGTGATATTAAAATTATAGGCATCTACCCACTAGAAGTCTCAAACTCGAGCTCAACCTATGCTTGAATAAAGGTCAACTCATCCATATCCACCTTTAATACAAATATCCCCTCTACAACAAGTTTCACAAAGGCCTATTACCAAAGGCCTAATGACTATAAATAAACTCACCCAACAATTCTTGAAAGGATTCCTAACTACCTCCACTACTTCATATTATTTTACATAAATTCCATCAACATTAGTTTCTCAAGTAAACCATCCCCAAGTTGTCCAAGCCCTTAATTTTTAAATCAATCTAAAGTCCAGTCTAATTAGGGACCAATATTACCTTCCTTTGAGGCACCTTCCCCAACTATTGGTATTTCTTAATTTCACTTTGCAACTCCCTCGAGTTTCTCCATTCTAGCATGACCCACCCCTATCATGTTTCCTTTTGATCCTATGGAAATAAATGACTAGTTTCCTTCCCTTTAACTTTAACCATGTTTGGTGTGCCTAGTGCCCCAATTCCTCCTATCCATCCTATGGCCCAATTATGGCCTTCTTCAACCCCACTAGCATGGTTTTCACCATCAATAACTCTTTGTACATCTATGTAAGTTATCTAAACTCTTGATATATCCCAAATGCCAATTTCTCCTACATTTTGATGGACCCTATAATTACAATTACCCCAATAACATCAATGACCCTTACAATAGTGGTTTCCCTCAATGTTACAACTACTTTAGTGGCTCTTATGACTACTAGTGCCTCCACTTTAGTTACACCTAGCACATCATCATTCATAATAGTAGTTACATAGCTCCCAAAGGCTCTATTTGGGACAACTTTAAATATAAAAAACTCAACACAAGTACACCCAAAGAAGAGGCCAACTAAAATACAAAGGTTAATCTCACCTAGAACACATGTGTAACCCCTATCACATCTATACCTCTTTTTTGGGGCCCCTATCAATCATACTATGATTTTAAGGATTTAGATTTAACTAACCAATATTTTCTTTCATATTAAACATGCATTTCCTATGCATAATTGGTCCCCAAGTCTCTATGACCTTAAACTAATTCAGGTCTCACTTGTTTCCTTGAGCTTCCCATTTGTCACTTCCTTCATTCCCATGCCACCTCCCCCATCATTCAATTTATCCCTTAACCTTCATCCATGCCTCCTCTACCATGCCTCCACCTTCCACTTTAGTTGTCACCACCCTTGTTTCCTCATCTTCTAATACCTTGGGGACCAATACTGGGTAAGGATGGATGGGTCCCATTGAATCTTCAAGTGCACAAAGGAAAAAAATGGTCTATCATAGGACCCAAATATATAGTTTTAGTTTGATAGGGACTCAATCAAAATGAAGAGGTTGATGACACAAAACCTCACAAATGATGGATATGTTATGTTCTAGATAATAGATTAATACCTATTCTCCCTCATAAAAGTGAGGAATGCCATGGGAGAAGAGAAGATAACAAAAGATATGGGCTCTATGTTATGATACACCAATGAGCTCATTGAGTAACTAATGGAAGACCTTAAGTAGTAAGTCATAATCCTTAAGTCCCAAGTAAGGAACACATTCCTAATTGGTTTGATTTCCAAAGTTGAGGTTGCACTTATAGATTTATTTGTATCCCTATAGAAGGTGATTAATGCTCTTTCAAAAATCAATGTGATCTTCTAAAGAACACAACAATATTTAGATAACATCATTAAAGTGGATAATAAGTCTAATAATATGGTGGTAGTTATCAACAAGGGGATGTTCCTAGATCTCAGAATCATGCCTCTCATTGACTTACATTTATATCATGCATTCATCATGAGCATGAGGACCTCACTTTCATATTGGCTCAGGGACATAATAAACCATTAGGCCCTTGCAGAAGAGCAAGGACCAGATCCTTACATACTTCAAAGAGGTAAACATCATGTTCCTCTTCCACATAGATGTCACCTTGCTTAACCTTGGAAATTTTGGGGTCCACCTTAGCCAATTCAAGGTATTAATGAAGGTAAAAGTGGAAAAAACCAATAAAGACAGAGTTAAGGCTATCCTTGAGATTTCCACATAGTCAACCAAAATAATTAGCCAAGTTAATGAGGTGAAATTCTCATTATAATCACCTCTTAAAATTCATGATAGACTTCTAAATTAGGTGGAAGTGTTCTTCTAAGAGCCACCTATCAACCTACCAAAGCTTGGTCAAGAGGGAAACTTGGTGGCACAAGCATCGGTAGCTCAGTAAGACATCCTGAAGAAGTTGGGAAGTCATCCCTCACTGAACTCAATTTAAAGATTCTTTTGGTCCCAACTGGGAATGTGTTGTCAATGCCTTGGGTCCTCTTTCTATTTTTTATCTTTTCTACGAACATCTAGGTGATTTGGTTTTGTAACTATTTTAGGCCATGATGGATAAGAGTGGGATCTTGTGCTATTTGGAGATGGGTCCCATTTATTTTCCTATAGAATTTGTTGTGAAATTATTTTTAAATGTTATCATTTTGTAAAAACAACACACTTTTATCAATGCATGCTCTATTTATTTCAATCTGTAGCCTTTGCTTCAATGTCTTCCAATATTTTTTGGTAAAGTAGAGGGCCATAATGTGTAAATCTTTAACATGTGTTTTTTTTAGGTGTACGTGTAATTAGAATGTGTTAGTTATTATATCAATTTTATTGTATATTTTTTTCATTTTCTTCAAATCACCATAGATCTGTGTGTGATTATAAATAATTCTATGTGTGCTCATTTATAGAAAGGATTATATGATCTATGCATATTATCTCTCTTTATACTCATTTCCTTGTGTGACCAAAGTTTGAGCTTATGTGAAACATAACATACATTAGTATAATTATATTTGGGTGCATGTGGGCCTAAAACATTAATTTCTTCTCACTTTTACCTAGGAATCTCCCTTTCTACCTTACCCTTCCCCTCTTTTGATGTTTCTTTGTTATCTAACATTTATCCCTTTTATTTAAAAATTGTGAAGTGAAGTTGCTCAAGGTGTAAAACCATTGAATTTCATCCAATAGTGTGAAAAAGTTTTATGTTAGTTGGAAACATGAATTGAATCTTTGGTGGTAGCACTACATCTTTTAGAGATCTATTTCAATCGAGATATTTCATGGAGCTCAATACCTACAACTTGTGCCCTAGATTATCTCAGTAGTAATCCTAAAATGAGAGGATGAAATTTCCCCAATTATCTCCCAAGCTTGCTTAGTACACCTAACTCAATAGGTGTATTTGGCATCAAGAATACTTGGGCTAAACAATAATAGTGCTTTAAAATTAGTAGAAAAAGTAGTCAAGATTTGTCTCCATGAGGATGGACTAGGCCAATTCATTAAGGATATGGATTGATGTTCTCTTGTGAGCATATTTTTGGGTAAATAACATTCTTTTTTATAAGTGTGTGGATAGATGGACAACACCTATATAGGTATCAAATAGCCTTTGGTAGTAGTTCTTTAGAATGGTTTTTTCTCTTTCAATTCTAATCAAAGAAGATCAATATTTTATTTGGTCTATAGGGCCTTGGTTTCATAGGAGATTGGGATTGATTATACATCCTTGGAATCCTTTGTTCAACCCTTTTTTAGATATTTTAGATCAAATATCTTTAAGTATTTGGTTGTATCATCTTACTCTAATGTTAAGGAACTTGGTATCCATCAAGCTTATTGCTAAGAAAGTGGGTTCATTTTTTAAAGTTGACTCAAGGGTTTGTGGTAATCAGACAAATTTTTCTAGGGTCTAATTCTTTGACTCTTCTTACCCTATTTTTATCTCTGTTTAGCTTTCATCCAAACATTGTAAGTGGTTGTAAAGAGTCTACAAAGAGTAGATTGGAAGGGATGCCATTTAGGTGTTTCAAGTGTAATGGTTTAGGGAATAAGATTTTAGTTTGTTCCTCTCCTAAAGCTCATGGGTAGGTTTCAATTTGAAAATTGGCTCCCTAAGTCCTCTTCTCTAACCCATGTGGTGGGCATGTTACATCATCTCTGATCTTATTCTTAGAGGTGCTTCTTTTCTAAGAGTAGGGGCAGTAAACAGCATTCTTGTAGACTCATCATCTTTGTAAAGGAACCTAAGGAGTATATTTTGGATATGATTTATGTTGTGGGGTCTTAGGTATATGTAGTTTCAATAGAGGAACCTCATGAATAGAATGTGGTTATGGATGAGGTTAGGGAGTCTCAGGTACAAGCTTGAGGAGTTACAGGCAAAGGTAGATCATCTACCCCTTGCTCTTTTTTTTATTATAAGAACATTTATATAAGTCTATACACCTAAAGATGGATCTTCAACAAAACTAACCAAGAAGGCCACTAGTCAAAATATGAAAACTAGAACTAGTATCAGGGAACTTTTATATAATATAAAAATACACAACACTATGACACCAATAAAAAGAAACAACAAAAATTAAAACCAAGAGAACACCACTAAATAATATTCCTCATCAAGGACCACCAATAGACACCTCAATTTGAATCATCATAATCCTTATAATGCTTTCCTATAATCCCATAACAAATTACAGGTCCTGGCCAACTTTCTAAACTCATAGGTCCCTACTGAGTATAATCCATAGGAAGGGGAAAGCATTCAAGCTTCCAAAGTATTTATTTCATATAATAATTCATCACAAATTCCATACATTCCTAAATATCCTATAGTTTACCTTTATCAATCACCTTTTCAAGCTTCAAAGTAGTTTCATCAACAAATTCATCAATAAATTTAGCATGCTCAAGTTCAAATCATTCCCAATGATAGGAGTATCATTCTCTTTACCAGGATTAGTGGGTTCCACCACAACCAAAATATAATTAAGAGGTGACATAGAAGTAGATTGAACCCCACCAATAAACACCCTTCCACACCCAAGGTCCTCCTTATCATTGTATTCCAATAAGGTAGAGAGCACCTCCCTATTTGCAGTCAACTAGGCATTTGTCCCATTTTTATCTGAATCTGAAGACCCAATCCATCCAAAAACAAGATCCTTAGCTTGATCAAAGTAGGTTAATTTCATGATTTCCCATTGAAATTTTGAAACATGTACCTCTACAGTACTATTGTGACTAATTATCCAATCAAGAGGAGGAGACATTCTCAAGTACCCACTAGTGTATAACAAATAGTTAGAGGATATCTTAAGCATGCTAGTATTCAAAAACTTCTCCAAGTTAGATTAAAAAAATTTAAACTACAATTAGATCTATAAAAATACAATTTTAGAGGTAACTTCAACATTGAAGTTAATAGCTTTAGATTGAAAAAATACATGTTTCTTTACTTCCAAATGTACTATAGGACTTTAGTAGAAAAACCAACCAAAATTTATGAAAAAAGCAATGGATCTTATTTCTAGAATAAGCATAACTAAAAGCAATGTTAACCCAATAAATATCACAACCAACCAAACAACTCTATCTCTTAAGATAATTGTTCTAAATCTTGGCAACAAAATGACAATTAAATAAAAGATGTTCAATGGTCTCCAATTTACCACATTGTAAATAATTGGGATGATCATATCAGGAGTTTGAAATAATAGACCAATAATAAGCTTATTATATAATAACATCCACCTAAAACAAGACTTCTTAGGTTCCAAACAAGAGGCCAAAATCATTTGAAATATAAACATCCATCTACAAATGGGTTCACAAACATGCCAAATACAATTGAGACTAAGGCAAGGGAATTTGGATAAAACAAGTTTATCATACAACATCTTAGTGGTGAACTCATTAAGAGGTGGGTTGTTAATCCATTTATTGTTATCCCAGAACTCATCCTACTCATCAAAAATAAACACACATCTAACCTATCAAAGAGCCTAAGATATAATGGTGTAAGTCCTTGGTTGTGAAGAAGGAATTTGAAATCTAGTTTTAATTTTAACCTAATAGGCCCAACCATTATGAGAAAAAATTTCCCTAATGTTATTTAAACCCTTGGAGAACCAAACAAATTTTGAACACCCCCTAATTAATGTAAGGGGCCATTTTTTGATAGTAAGGTTCTACCATATAGACCTATACCCATGAAACTTTTTAACTATCCCACTAAAAACTATAGGAACAACACCCAAGTGCTTAACCATTTCCCAAACCTTCCATATAGAGCATAAAATAGGAAAGCCTACAAATTTGATAGAGATGGAGCCAACCAAAAGGTTATAAATATGTAGTTATTTCCAATTCAATTTACTTTTAGGTAAACCTCTCAAAATATTATTCCTTATCAATAATTTCTAAGGCTCATCCCCTTTCAAAGCTCTAATGGTCCACTTAAAAAGTGATACCTTGGAGTAGTATGTACTTTAAACTAAGGCCCCCAAGTTTTTGGGTGAATAATATATCTTCCATGCCATGTTGTGCCTTTTTCTATTACCCTTTCCATATGACCATAAGAAGTCTCTAATGATCTTGTGCAAAAAATATTAATCTGATATTCATTGAAGATCTAGCAAGAGGCATTGTAGATACTATATGAGGAAAGCACCTTTTGGAAAACTTGGATTCTTCTTAGGAGTGAAAGAAGATGACCATGCCACTTACCAATTTTATTATTAATTTTGACATATAACCACTCCCACATATATTTGAAGGAGGGTGACAAGGAAAAAAGAATACCCAAGTATCTGACCAACTGATTTAGGCCTTTCCAAAACCATCTAAACTCTCCCAACCAATCCAATGGAGTTTCATCTCATCCAATCATAAAAGATTTATGCAAGGCTACTTTTTACCTAGAGGAAGATCAGTAAATATCAATCTTATAAAAAAATTGTTTAAGGTTATCCTTTTAAATCCCAATTAAACAAAATGGCATCATCAGCAAAAAGGACATAAATCAATTTAGAGTCATCAGGCAATGAGATACCTATGATTGGGGGTCCAATAATAACACTTCTTAATAAGTAATGTAGAGCTTAAGCTGTAATAACAAATAAGGATGGGGTAAGGGGGCATCCTTGTCTAACTGACTGTTGAATATCAATAGACTCAGTAAGCTCACCATTAACCTCAATGATAGCAAAATCATCTTTAAACAAGACACTCACCATTCAAAAAAACCTATCTTTAAACCCAAAGGATTTAAACATCAAATCAATGAATTTCCACTTAATTCTATCTTATGCCTTTTCAAAATCAAGCAAGTTCATCTCAATGTATTGACTAGAATCTTGAGCCTAATGCATACCTTCCTAGCTAGAGATGAGATTATCTAGGATATATTTGCCTTCAATAAAACCAGTCTGAGTTTTTGAAATAATAGAGGGTAATAGATAGGAGATTTTCTTATCCATGAGCTTCACCAAAATTCTAGAAGAGACATTCGAAAGAGTGATTGACCTCAATTTCTTAACCTAGGTTTGGTCTCCACCCTTTGGGATGAGTTTAAACCCTTGCTCTTGAGAAAGAGATAGAAGATAATGCTTCTCAACATAGTGAATATTTGGCTTCAACATAGATTCTCACCTTTACTCAAAAGAAATCATTACTTTTCAAACCAAATTGTCATTCTTCTAGGCATAGAGGAATGCAGATGAAGGTAGAGCATTTGTAAATAGATGCTTTGAATGCTCTAAATAGATATTCTTAGTATACTTTAGAGGCCCTTTTGTATAGGATAGGAAGGAGGGTGTTTTTTACTCTTAGTTGAGTACACTCCTACTCTAAGGATTTGTTATGGTTGTTGATGGTTCCTATAAGCTTGTGGATTGGGTTGTAGTGTTTATGCTATTTTAGGGGGTTTATTTCCTCAACATTTTATGAGCCTTTTTTTCCTATTTAGATCCTTTTTATATTTTGGTAATTTTTAATGTGGTTCTATTTTTGAGTTTTCAATAAAAGGTGAGGGACCCATTTAAACCTCATTTATTGAATCAAATGTGTGTGTGTGTGTGTGTGTGTGTGTGTGTGTGTGTATTCAAAATACTTAAAATGAAGATGAAAATTAAAAAAATTAAAAAATACTAGGGCTAATGGCTTCTTGATTTGTAGGGTTGTATGAAGATGCTCAAATCAAGTATGGGAAACACATCTTTAGACTAACATTATATTAGATTAAAAATATATGATAATTGACTAAGTATAGATTATTTCTAAAATATATATCTCAACTCTATATATATTAAAATAAATATGACACTTATGTTGTAAATTAGTGTTTTCATTATTAATTTAAGTGTAAATAGAAATCATGATATATTGGATAACACTTATCTATTTCACCTCCCGTAGGTTCCATTAGAATATATGTAAAATGATCTTCCATATGGTGATATTTTTAAAGCCATTTATTTCTAGATAAAACATGTGGTTTTATATATTTATTTCTCACATATACATGAGATTTAATAAAATCTTACAACATTTTGTGATATTATTATGGTTAGGGAGCACCGCGATGCATGCACTATTAATATGACATTTCTTGTGGTAATCCAACACTGTCATCAATATAATAAAAGTAAAATTTAATATATAAAATGATAAATTTACAATTTAATAACTTTCATAAACTTGCATATAATAATCAAACATCTATTATGAAACATTAAGTTCTTATAACATTCGCCTACCCACTAAGGGCATACAACTTGACTTCAATCAACATATATGCACTCACCCAAATAGGGTATACAAACATTTAATTACAATCATATAAATTTAAAATGCATATTCATGCAAACATTTTTCTAATAACATTCACTTCCTAATTTTATTGGGAATTGCATACACTACTTACATGATTGTATCTTTCAATATTTGGTTTATAAAATTATAGATATTGTCTTATAATTTTTATAAACATGTACATACATTCATGTATGATTTTGTAACAAAATTTTCTAGTTATGATTATATATGTTGCACATTATACGCATAATATTTTCTTTTGAGATGAGTGAGTTTTAAGATTCATCTCTCATATCAAAAGGGAGGTAAACAATAGGTTTATTCTCCTATTATATAGGGTTTCAAATGGATATTTCATCCATATCTATTTCACAAACATCTTGTACACACTTTTTGAGACATATAATATTTGATTAGATTGGTTAGATTGAGGTTACACAAACATATCACATGCTTTTAAGACACATTTGGGCACATTTTAGACATTTTATATGATTATAATAGACAGTTTAGTATAAGTTGTGACATTTTATGTTATTTTGAGGAATAACTAGGGCATTCTATGTCACTTTATGGAGCGATTAAGACATTTTATTTTTATATTGAGGGATAGATAGATAGATACAAATCCAAAAGTGATCATGTAGTACCATCATTCTCCATAATTTCTAAAAAAATTAGAGTATATGTACATAGATAAAATTCATGCTTCACTAGTTTTGGGGTTCTATTTATACATAGAAAGTTGGTTTCAAGGTTTCATTTTTACATATGGATTCGGTAAGGGATCTCATAAGTAGAGATTGTTATAAGAACACCCTTATTTAATTCTTTGGCCAAGAATAGAACAAGGGTATATCACTTTCACCATATGAGTTTGACATTTAGGGCCAATGTCATTTTCACTCCAATTATCATGAGTACACTTCAAGAACAGTAGAAGACCGCATACCACTAGATATATTTATTCTATTTTTAATATAGTTATATCAATTTTTATTTGTATAATATTTTTATCTATTTGGGATAGTAATCTATCTACTTATAGTCTCAATTTTTTTTAGGTATGCATTGGAAACTATGGTACATTAGGGCAACAAAGTTTAAATTTAAAACAACAATGCATATATACATTTTATTTTATCCCTTTAAACCAATATTTAGTATTGTATTTAAATATTAGATTAAATAGAGAGTATTTGTAGACACCCAGTTTGGTATGATCCTTGTTTACACTATGTTTTTTTGTGTGACTTTATTCATATAGACTCCCATTGAAAATTGGGGACTTATTGGCACTTTTGGTCTTGGTCTTTTACTCTCTTGTCTACTTGGTTTGAGTATGCACTATTTTATTTGTTCTCTCTTTATGCTTATTGGTTTGTCATAGGGATCCATAGCTTATATTTTTTTCTTCTCTTTTCTTTGTACTTAGGATAGTTCCAGGAGACTCAAACTGAGTCGATTACCGATAAGGTCTGAGGTTTGAGGGAGTGTCTTGGCATGATTTGTGTTTTTTCTTGGGTTGGGCACCCTTGGTGTTAGTATATTTTATATTTTTAGATATTATTGGGTTGGATTTTTCTTGCCAATAATTCCATAATCGTATCATATCCCTATTTTAGGAACCTTAATTTTTGTTGTAATAATTTCTTAGGGCCCTTAAAATAATCATTAGGACACATAGTAATAATTTTTACTTTATGGAACTCTGACAAAAAAGTCATGTTTGTCAGTTGGATTTAAGGAAACACTAAATATTTTAATACAATTTTTTGTTTACAAATTATTAATTAATCATATGTTATTTTTAATCAAAAAAAATTTATGTTAGTTGCATTTCAATCATTTTAAAATCTTGAAACTCTTTTAAAAGATTATTCAATTCTAGTTGATACTTGTACAATATTTGATTTTTTTATTGATAAAAAAGGGTTACAGAGTCCCTTACTCATTTTACATTAATATAGAAAATTATTAAAAAAATATCATCAAGAGGATTATAACATATTGCTACCATACCAAAGAGCCCATAGGGAAAAAATCTACACAAGGCATACATAGCACAAAAAAAATCTAAATCAAACATAAGATTGTCCACCCATATCTTCCGCAACTACATATACATGATATTCTGTATACTCATCTCTAAAAACAAGATTTCCAAAGAGAGAAACATAAGTACGTTATATCCTCCCAATGAAATTACATTATCTTCTCAACCAAAATTTGAATCTAATCATTAGTATAAATTTTGAGAATAAAGACCATACAAACAAAAATAGTCCATAAATTTTATCCATTATCTTCCACAACCACTATTAAAAAACACCTCCACTAAATAAAAAGTAGAAGGATTTTTAAATGCTCAAAATTATCATCCATTCCAACTTATAAACCTTTGTCTAAGGTTTTTTAAGCTAAAGTTTGTTCTATTGAAATATACCAAAGCAATTCCTTTTCATAGACCAACCTAAAATCTGTTGGAAAAATATGTGGTGAGTCTTGAGGAATAATAAAACGTCTCTTACATTCCACCTCATTCCATTTGTCAGTCTCGACTTTTTAATTTAGAGGATACATAATCCTCCAGTCAATAATTGGAAACCAGAGTGGAGGATAGTGGAATTTTAAGCCAATATAGTCCTCAAAAGAGGGAAAATAACATGATAATAAAAGATCATTCTTGCCAAGGCATTCAAAAGATTAGCCAGAGAATGGGGCTCCTTCATTTTTTAACATAGTTTTTAGAAGGTCCATCTATTTGAGCAACAATCAAATACTTTTTTGATAGAATATGGACCCAAATCCATAAATAAGTCCAAAACCTCCCTTCTAGCCCACATAACAACATACCTCATATAGTCCTAGTTCATAGCCTTTGTAATCCCTTCTATAAATTCCAATGGCCTTGGAAGTTCTCTTCTTATCCATAGAGGATAGTTAAACTCCAGATCCTCAAAATGATTTCTTTCAAGCTCACATATATTTTCATTATAAATTTGGGACATAAAATCCCTAATATGAATTTTTCCCACCAATAAAATTAGATTCTAGGAGGAATACATGGGCAAAATAAAATTATGTAGATAAGCCTCATGTAAGAGATTTTTATCTTCATTTTTAGAATGTCTAGAAACCTCTTCAAACACAACTTGGGAGGTCAAATTAGGAATTTTATTTGTAATATCCCTTTTAAACATCAATTTTAGCTATCTTTCTTTCATTATCAAGTATATTCCATAGGTGGATTTATACATCTAAAAAGTTTTGAACCAAGACTCCTTGCCATGTTGAGGAAAGTTTTGAGGCCATATCTTTCTCTTGAGATACCTTAATTTTATGTTCTTAAAGTTCCTTCCTAAGTTTATTAATAAATTTTTTTGTTCAGTAATTACCTATAAGTCATTACCAAATTTTTCCTTGCCCATATTGTCATCCAACTATTTCTATATAGGCATGTTTCTTCTCCCATCTCTTACTCCAAAAGAAAGTTGTTTAGGTTCACTCACATATGGGGTTAATGAATCAGAATCAATTTTCAACAAAGTATTCTGAGAACCCCTTTGGCGAAGGCACAACTAGATAAAAGTTAGAAATATTTGAACAAGAATCCCAGGAGATGGAAATGGATTGAGAATTTTATATTAAAGCATCAACAAAAATCATTTTTATAACCCAAAAAATTAAATAATTAAATCCATCAAATCTTTATATAAGTGGAATAATGACAAATCATATCATCCAAGGAAAGGTGCAAATAAATGAGGACGAGAAAAAAAAAACAATGATTAAAATAAAAGGTGGTGAAGCAATCAAAAGTGATAAAGAGTTCTCAAGAGAGGTAATTTCCCCATATAATCATAATTAGAGTAGGAGGAGTTTACTCCTAGTGGTTGGAAACAATTCAACCATGGTTCTCTATGATCCTACTTTGATTGCTTCTACATATTGCTCCAAAATTTTCTCAATGTTAGTTTTACAACCCTTCATCTTGGCTAGAGATGGTAGAATAGCTAAGGGAAACCATTTTGTCTATGCTAAGGAACTTTTAGTCACAAATTTTATATTTTTTCCCAAATTATCCTTCATATCGATAGAATTTGTAGTTTATTTATAATAATTATCCTCTCTATATCATAAACTTAGATCATCCATATTTTTGTGTGTTGGATAAAGATCAATTTTTTTTAGAAACATGGTCAACCAAAACTTCTAAATCATAAATATCCATAAGATGTGTAGTAACATCCTCTAAAAAATCATTTATACTACCTTATATTGCATTATATTTATTTTAATTTACCTCTATTATTTGAAAATACCCACATACCACAAGTTGAGAGTCATTCATAACAAAAGATGACAAAGAATTATAGCAAAATCCTCCAGATATTCCTCAACCAAATCATGTCCTTTTTTAATCTCTATATTTGAATCTACAACCATTCTTTGAGAAGGTCCACAATCCCCTAAAGAAGAAAGGTGTATATTTACAAGTTGATAGTCATCATTGACTATTGAGTGTAAAGTTATTTTCTTTTTCTTTTACCAAAATTTTATAACCCTATTATGATTTTCCCATTCTTTAGATTTCACAAAATATTGAGATAAATGCCCCAATTTAGGTTCATTATAATACTTCTTCACCTAGTTTTTAAATTCTAATAGCTGAATAAATTCATGATTATCAACCTTCAAAATCAAATATTTTGTATCTTTCTTAGATGGGCCCAAATTTATCTTGATACTTATAAAGACAACATCCTTTTAAAAATACCTTAGATATAATTCACACCATTTTCCTAAAGCATTTTCAATTAACTAAAACACTTCAATCTTATAATACTCCAATGGAAAATCATATAATATAACCCAAGTCACTAAATCATTAGGAGATACATCCTCTTAAACAAAAATCCTTCCATGGAAAAAGAATAATCTTTTTTCCATTAAACTTCCAAAAATTAGAGTTTAGAATGAAATCCCTTTCACCTTTAGAATGGAATCTTAATAAAAACTAGCCTTTCATCAAATATCTAATATTATTTTCCTTGAATCCATTCTAATTCTATTTCATCCAATTTACCAATTAGGGGCCCTTCGAATGTCTTCCAGGTATTTTCCAATGAGGGTTGTTGAAGCTAGATCTTCACATTCTTTCAAAATTAAAGCCTTAGGAATTTACACCTTTTAAATATTTTTAAAATAAAATAAAGTGATATTAGAGTGTAGATCCAAACCTAAGTCAAAATTATTAGACATAGAGGGTTCATCCTTCTCATTCAACCCTACCAGAGTATAGACATCTAAATCTGAATTAGACTTGTTAAAAATAGTATGAAAATCTAAAACTAAATTAAACTTGTTAGAAATGGAGGGTTTATCCTTATAATTCAACCTTATCTAAGTATGGAGATATAAATTTGAATTACACTTAGGTTTTTCCCTCTCATTTACCCTTGATTGAGTAATAAATTATTCAAAGTTATATTTTTTTGAGCTTATGTTATAGATACATACCTTTATAAAATAATATATAATTGATCATTAGAAAGGGTTGATAAGAAAACCCATTTCAAATTTACTCCTAAGCACTCTTACCATAACCTAAAAATATTCACTAAGTCTTGAATATTTCCATGAGATAATTCAATCCTAATAGTTTCATTTTCTTCTATATCTTCTCCTAGTCTCTCTTTCGTAGCCTATCTTAGTCTCTCTTCCACATCTTCTTCCATGTATGTAGATTTTAAATATTCATCTTCAAGGAAGGTAGAGTGATTTAAGATATTAACCTTTGACAAAGTTATAATTTCCTCAAATATATACCCCTCATCTTTATGATCCAAATTCTATACCAAATTATCCATGATTGAAAATTTATTTGAAGATTGACCATGTTGGAAGCTTTCATAAGATTCACCTAAGTCTTCCTTGTAAGAATGATCAACATTCCCATTAACCAAACCTAGATTAGGAGAACCCAAATCCTTAACTTTAGAAATAACCTCAAACTCTCTACCAAATCCATCCTCTTTTATAGATAATTGGTTTTCACTTGGAACCTTAAAACCATAATTCTTCACCAAAATCTCCTCATTTTTCAACCCCTAGATATTCATCTACAAACTTTTCCCACTCCTTAGAAAATTATGTTTAAAAATATGAATATGAACCTTTGATTATAAATCCATAAGATGTGGTTTAAATTATTTCCCATACATCTTCTCACATTTCCCCCATAATTATAACAATTCTTATTCCAAAGAAGGTTTTGATCCAGATTTTGAAGAGCCCAAATGAAACTTATCCATCATCAAAGATTCCATAAAACTAAATAAAGGTCCAAGATCCACCTTCCATATCCATTTCATGTTTGAATTCCATAATGAATAATCATCACCTAATGAAATCTAATCATCAACATTTGAATAAGCAGAGTCATTTTATCCCTAGTTCATGATCGATACAAACCATGGTCCCACATCCTTGACCCAAAATGAATAACCCTCACTTATTTTAAAATATTATTCCTCCAAAATTGTTGATAAACTATTGTCATATTTACCCCACTCCATAGATTTAAGTTGTGTCAAAAAAGGAGGAATCTAGATCTAGATATTCATCATTCTCCCATGGAATAAGCTTCCAACCATGTAAACCAATAGCATCCAATTCTAAATCAAATTTAGCCTCTTTCATCATACTCTCCATCCAAATAATCTTAAGGGAAAAAAAGAACATTGTCATGATAACAACACAAACACCATCATATAGAGTAGCCACAGATCTAGTCAAGATCAGATGGCACATTCTCTTTGGGTTAATATATTGATAATTTTTATCCTTGAATTTAGCAGGCTCAATTCATGGGAAAGCCCCTAAAAAACATGTCTATTTCATATCCCATGAGATCTAAGCACATGAAACGAGGCCAATCATTGCCTCATTGCATAAGTCTTTCCCAAAAAAAGTTAGTCTTTTGAGGGAGTTTTTACCCCATGCATTTTAGAGTAAATTATCTGAACTACACCAAGTTTGATTTGATGCAAACTGGAGAATTTTCTATAGACTACACCCTAGAGTGTAAGAGGGGAGAAATTATCCACTACTACATGTGCAAGGTCAAAAAATTTATCTGACCCAACACTCAGGCCCACCATTCTTGTGGTAATTAATACGTATTAATTACCTTTTCTATATATATTTTTAACCTCATAAATTTTATTTTTTACCTTTGCTTAATTTCTTCTCACCATTTTCATGTTGGTTTGCATCCTTCATTATCATTTTTGTGATCGATTGCCTCGAGTTCACCCATGTTTTCTCTTCATTCATGGATTTTCTTTTACAACTCAAGTAAGGTTTTTGTTTTTTCTTTCTTCTTGCAAGTTTTATTTCTTACTTTTTTTTAGCCTAGGGTTTTTGTTTTTTAATTTTTTACATTATTTTATGTGTTGTTTTTAAAAACCTAAGATTTTTATTTCTTAAACTTCTACTTTATTTTATGTTGCATTTTAACCCATCATCATTACTTTTCCAAAACCTTGGCATTATTGACTTCACTTTTTCTAAAAACCATGACCAACATTACACCCCATGCATCTCAAATAAATTTCCCTGAGATGCACCCTTGCTCTTTTTTCCTTTTCCCTTGTGCACCTTAGAGAAAATTCTTCAAGATCCACTAATTCATTTGGCCTCAGTTTACCTTAGATAATTTTATCTAAGGTACACCTAAACCCTTTAAACCTTCTTTGAGTGTATTTTGGAGAAAATTTTCTTTGAAGTGCACCATTTTTCATTCCCAACCAGTGCACATCAGGGAAAATTCTCTGAAGTGCACCTAGCCAACCCTTAAGTGCACTTCAGAGAATTTTCTCAGAGGTACACCATTAACCCTAAAATTTCAATGCAAATTAGATAAAATTCTCTGACCTATAAAAATGCGATATAATGTGCAACTCATAGAATTTTCTCCAATTTACACCAAGAATTACACCAATTCCTAAGGTACAAGTCAGAGAATTTTCTCTAACCTACACCAACATTATAAAACCCAAGCAAGGTGCAGGTCAGAGAATTTTCTCCAACCTACACCTAAACATACCCAATTTTGATGCACTTTAGATAATTTTATTTGAATTTCACCCAAAGCCCTCAAAACTTGTGTAGTTTGGAGAAAATTCTCTGAACTACACAATTTCATTCTGAATCCTATGTAGGAGCAACAAATTTTGTTGTTCTTGCAATTTTCCAAGATGGATGAAAAAATGATAACTCTAGGGAATGGAAATTATCTCTTTTAGTCACTTAATTAATGTTAGAGGATTCCTCCACCAATAAATTAATGAAGTATAAGTTCCAAGGTGTGTTTCCAGCATCTACAATCGAGTCAAATGTAGACTAGATTAGAGATATCAAACTTGGTCATGTTGATATGGCCAAATTCTTATAGAGGTTGGATAGGGATCCTATTACACAACACATGTAACCTATTTTAAACAATGAGATTCATTTGGTAGTAGAATTTCCTATGTTAGCATAAGATCTAGAATTTGTTTTAGTAGTTACTACACATATTGACAAGGAAACTAGATCAGTTAAGGGTGTAAGTGGGAAGGTGATCATTTGATTGGATGATGAATACTTTGATAAAATATTTCATCTCTTAGATATTAAGGAATACTCAGATGTAACTATAAACTCTATCCAAGAGCATTATGATAAGAATTCTAACAAGTGCAAGAAACACATCAATGCTCATTGGCTCAGAACTCCTTGACATTCCATTGTGAGATGGCCCAAGTACCTTTATCACAGTGAATTTTTAGAGGAATTAGGAGATTTGATCACCCTCCTAAGTAGATTAAAGGGCCTCCCCACATCAAATGTCTTCCAAGAGTGGATGTATCACTACATCTTCATCATCAAGAAGGATAAATAGAAAATATTATGGGGAAGTCAAATTAGTGGTGCCATATGTCACCAACTCTCTAAGGTAACCTCTTATTTGAAATTATATATGACTTCCTATCTGGTATATGTTTTAACTATCATGAGAGCTTTCCCTAGGTTAATCAGTGTTGGTGAAAGAAATAATCTCCTAGTGTATGAATATTACCCATAGTTGACTCTCAAAAAAAGCATAAAATATTACAAGAGAGTCAATGATGCTTTCTTTTACAAGTTTATTTGTATATTCAACCAAAACCTCAAGAAAAAGAGAGTTTTATATCAAGCATGGGCAATGATCAATAAGGTTGGTTGTATTTTTCTACAATTCCCAACCTTCACCTACATCAGGGTAGAGGGGTTCAATGAACAATCATATATGTTGCCTAAGTATCCAAGTGATAAATTGATTTTGATAGAGATGTGATGATAGATGATGAATGTACATAAAAATAATTAGATGCTCATAAATGGGGATTCAAGTTTCCAATTAGCATTGGCCGATACACAGTTTCAACTACTCTAAAAGCCAAGGCAATGGAGATTGAAATGCAATGGATCACTCTCAAAAGGTTAAAGAGCAAGAAATATTTTGATTACAAAATGATGAAGGAGAAGCTGAAAGGAAATTATGATCATGTACATAGGATCAAATACATTGGGTAGAATTCAAAATTGAGGAGGATGTGAGAAAACTAGATTACAACCATCTCGCTAAGTTGGTTGATATTCTAGAAAATTTGTCAGATGATGAGAATGTATTAGACCCATAATATGAAGGTAATCAAGTGGATTCAAATCCCCTTCCTTTAATCTAATGGCTCATAAAAGAGTCCACATCTATCAGAGATAGATTCCAAGCTATTCTTGTGAAGACTAATGTTTGGATGGAATCAAAAGGTATCAAGCTGAAATAATTCAAAACTGGGTCTGAAGAAGAATATGATGAAGACACTGCTAAGAAACATGAGGAACTCAAAACAAAAAACAAGGAAGATGCCTCCATTTCTACATAGAAACACAGGTTTCTATTTGTAAGTAAAGGTAAAAGAAAAGGAAAAGATGTTGAGGTATAGAAAAGTGTTCAAGTCGATAAAGAAGAAGACCCAGTCATGAGTGAGGTACCACCTCAATTAGTGTCCACATAGCCAGAGATTTCTTCAGTTGACACTTCACAAATGATAGCTTCATAGGTAACATCTTCCATCATTCCCCCTGTAACACCAATTATACCAATTATTTATATCATTCCTCCCCAAGTAATTATTCCATATCCTCCATCACCTCCTAGTTCCACACTTTTCCAAGTCCCTTCACAAGGTACATTAGATCAAGTTTTTGATTTTTTATCTAATCTACCTAGTCCAACAAAATCATTGGGATCACCTACCAATTTGTACTTCACCCAACAAGATATGGATAAATTTATGTCTACATCTTCCAAATTAACAACCCAAGTCCCTGCTACTCTGATATCTGACTTACTAGTAGGGACCAAAGTTTCTATCATACCAACTCAAACTCTACCAATCATAACCACAATTCCATTGGTGTCAACTCCACTACCAGATACCACCATCTCACATTCCATTCCATTTACTTCATAAACCACTAGCCTTCCCCAAACATCATAATCCTTGGTATCCTCTGCACCAAAAGATTCATCAACCTTTCCTCCTTGGCTCATGACTCAAACACCCAAGAGGAAGAAGCAATTTATTTCTCCTGATGATTTTGATTTTGGTCAACTTGTGCCAATAAAGCCAAAAATAACAAAGAAGGCTAAAACCATGTCAAGGGTAATTTTTGAATCTAGACACAAGTATATTAAATTTGCATTACCTCCCTAAGATATAAATATTGAGGACATCCAAGCATCTGAATATGTAGTAGGATAAATTGATCTTGGGAAACAAACTCATGAAAGTGCAAAAGAATATTTTCAAGTACCAATGTCATCCTTGATCGAGAGATACATCAAAGACAAGAAAATTAAAGATCAGCTCAAGGTACAAGTAGAATAACTTACCTATGTTATACTTAAGATCACACAATACTCTGAGTCTATTGAACTTGTTGAGAATGAAACCATGGAAAAGTCAATTCAACAGGCAAAAAAGATTGGATCTCAAGGTCGGGTAGTCAATACCTAGATTGAAAGATTGTCAACATAAGGTACTCAATGATTATGTTATGTTATTGAATTTTTGAAGAACTTGAGTGAATTGAAAATGGAAATTCAAAAAACACTTAAGACACTCACTCAAGACTTGGAATTAACCAAAATATATATTCATACATGGGCGTAACTATGCCAATTCAAGCTAGAACTCTTAGTTGAGCAGAAGGTCATTCCAAGAAGGAAAGTATTCATAAAATATAGAGAAGAAATGAAGAATAAGAAGGAAGCTCTTGAGAATATAATTAAATATCTCAAATAAGTTGAATATATGTGCACTGATAAGGCATTATACCTTACAGATAATTTTGGATAATTTCCTTATCAAGTTAAAGATAACTCCCAAGAAATTATTCCTATAAAAATAGTAATTCAAGAGTTCACATCATTGATTCAAATAGAGATTGAAATAGGAACATTCACACTTGATTTCATTGACAAATTGGTTGAGTTTCAATTCATAATGGATAAGTTACAAAGAATCTTGGACAAAAATAAAGACATGTCAACTAATCTAGCAGACTCTATCACAAGGGTCCTTGCTATCTCTAGAAATACATTGGGGCTAGATAACAGTGAGGTCCAGGCCACCCTGAAGAGATACAAATAATATATAAAGAAAAACAAAAAAGAATAAATTCCTATGTCTAAATAAATTTAGTTTATTTTAGTAACTTTTTATATGTAATTTTGTTTGGTGCAATTTGCATGTAGGAAAAGTACATAGTCCTAAGTCAAATTGGACTCTGTTAATGAATAAGTCAATGTATTTATGGTTTTTCTATTTTTGCTCATATCTCCTCTCTATAAATAGGAGGATACTCTTTTATAAAAGGATCACCAGGGGATATAGAAGTGAAATGTTGTTGAATTGAGAAACAATTTTTGAAACTTTGTGTTCATATTGTAAATCTTGAATTCTATCAATATAATGAAATCAAGTGATCTTTCAATCTTTGTGTTGGAATATACTTATGGTGTATTGGGAATGTTCTTTTTTATTTTCCATTACATTTTTTTGTGCTTTTATTGGAATGTGGTGTGAAGTTTTTATAAAATAGAAGGTGTCAGGATGTTGATTTCGGAGTCTTTGAGCTACATTTTAGTTATTGGGTTTGTGTTCATAATTGAAAGTGACTTATCATGGAGACTTTTGGCCACAAGTTATTTTCCTTTGATTATTTTATCTTTATTGGAAGTAAGGTGAAGACTTTGGGCTGCACTTTGTTCCAATCTATTCACATCATTTTGTTGGTATTATTCTAGTTACTCTTTCAACTAACTAATCTGAATATCGGTTATCATTGCTCCATCAAGTAATTTTATGTTTTCACAATATAATAAGGAACATAATAAATTTTGTAAGTGAACATAAATTCTGAACAAAGAGAATTAGATGATATGTTAATACCCAATTTGATAAAATTTGTGTAAATAAGTGTAAATAATTACTTGTTTTAGTTAGCAATAAGAATGAAGCCTCCCCTTTCCTTGAGGAGAGATTTTATCTCATCACATTGTGGCTGAAATCACCATTTTATTACCATTATATTGGTAACAAAATATTCACCCAATAAAAATATCATAGAAAAACAAAACTACAAAATGAGACATAGATTACCCCAAATAAAATCACATTGAAAAATCTACAAGAGTCAAGGTGTTGGTGAACTTGGAGACATGTAAGACTTGTACATCATTATATATATATAAGCATATGATTATTCTTTTTTCCTTACAGATACTACTGAGTTTTTGTCTATTGTTTTTCAGGTGTCAAGATTGGCCACCAAATCTAGGTTTATCTATGAAATACTCTTGGAATAAATTTTATGAAAAGTAAAGAGATGTAATATAGAGAGAAATAATAAATAGAGGTCATAATAATGGGTTTGAATTAATTGTCTATCATAAGCTGCAAATTTTTCTTAATATAACATGTTAAATTATGTTCTTTTGTGCCTTAAACATCAGGTAAAACTTGTAGCTCCTTAGTCACATAATTAAAATTTTGGAAAGACACACTTTGTTTTCAAAAAAAATCTAATAAGAGTGAGACTCTAATCTGATAAAATGACATAAGCCATTTTCAAAGGAATATACCAGTTTCAGTGTAAGGGAAAAAAGTGACATCATGTCTAAAATAAAGGCCATGAATTTCAATGTGAAATTAATTAAGAGAAAGGCCCTTTTATTTTGGGTGAAATAAATTAGTAAAATTACAAAAATGGCATCCATCGAAAAAGTAGCAGACAAAAACATAGCATGAAAAACGTAACTAGGATAAAACGTAGGAAGGAAAAAATGTAGTGAGTATAAAACATCACAAGAATTAAACATAGTGAAGTATGTATTCACACAGAAGATGACACAACTTTCAACCTTACAAAACCCCATTTTCCTCTATTATTTTGCTTTTAAATTTGGTGCATTACTTTTCCACTATGAAATGTTAACAACTATCACCAAAATGAACTAAACAATAAATAAATAATGTGATGATCACTAAAATGTCCCAATCATGATCTTCATGACATTTTTAAGACATTACCAATATCTCTACATTTTTCCTCGCTATGTTTTATGCTCATGACATTTTTGTCAAACTAAATTTTTGTCATACTACATTTTTAATGCTACGTTATCACATAGATCCACAAAAATGAAATCAAAAATTACAAAACATAATAAGCCATTAATTGGGCACACCCCAATAAATTAGGGCACAATAAAGGAAGGAGTCAATGTATTATATTTTAGAAACCCTATAGTCTTGGTCAAATGCATTTCTAAAGTGTTAGATACCTAGTTAAGGTCGATAGGCAAAGGAAAATGAATATTATTGTTGTCAATTATGTTTCAGGAATCATGGAATTTTTTTTACAACACACCTTGACTATTTTTATCTCTCCACTAGACATTGAGGGTTAGTTAACATCTTCATTCTAAGGAGAAAATGATAATTATAAGTTTCAAGAGCTTATCAAGTAGTCACAAGAAGTTTGGCATAATTTTAGGGTTCTAGAAACCCTAGTCATAGATAAAAAAAGATGATTTCTGAGTTTAGAAAGCAAGAGTTTTTGGAAAGTGGGGTATTGTATGTAGACATGTGAGAAATAAATAAGAGAAATTAGAAGTAGATATCTTCTAACATTTTTATTACCTGAGGTAGGCCATCAAAATTTCCATGTTTCACTCTTATGTTCATAAAAATTAATGGTTGTATAAATTTTGTTTGTGAAATGAATATTAGGAAAGATAAATAGTTATATTTTTATTTTAATCATTATGTTTTTATTAAAACTCAATAATGCATTGTAGCTAATAGTAGTAATACATAAGTTCATACTTTAGTTTTTAGAATGTAATAACATCCTTTAACCTTGTCTCTAAACACAATGTATCTGGAACTAGAGAATTCAAGGTTGTATTTAATTTTTTGTAGGTCATAATAGAAGAATGTTGGGTTTTATTTAATATACAAAATGAAATAAATAATTAAGAAAATTAATTATAACAAAAGTTAAAATGAAGTACCTCATGTATATCATGTTCATGCCAAAGGCTAATTTTGGAATAGTATAATGGGTGTATACAACCCAAAAAAAATCCAAGACCTAAATTATATAATTAATTCCATTAAATGGGGTTTTTCAAGTCATAAGGGTGAACACTAAGTTTTAAAGAAATAGAGAACGGTCAACTAGACTAGTAAGACCTATTGGTAATGTTGAGTTTGTCTTGGGTGAAGAATACCCATTATGTTATCATATGGATATTGGTTGCATACAATATTTATAGAGATGATATAAATAAATCTAGTGGGGTCAAGAAGGTTAACATTAATTTAATATGAAATATAAGATAAACATTCAAAACAAGGTTTTCTCTATCTCTATTCCATCTTCGACATTTTCATGGGTTCCAAGAGACTTCCATATCTCAGTTGATGGTTGGGGTGGGTAAGGCCTTACTAAACTCATTGATGGTTGGGTTCCATTGGGTCAATCATGGTGAAGTTATTTGAAGACATGAAAGGAATTATTTATATGAACAGCTCCAAGTTTACAATGATTTTTATATTGTTCTACTTAGAATTACTAAGTTTTAGGGAAAACCATTGAGTTATATGCCTTGTATTATAATTTTATGACTAATTTATTTTATTGAGGAAGGTATATTTAAAATTTTAAGGTCTTTGAACAATAATGATTGTTGTAAAAATCTTGTGTTGTATTTAGGTTGTTTACCATTCATGGTTAATGGAAAAATAAACCATTTATGGTTTATGAGTTGCCTATAATTGAA
Organism: Torreya grandis; assembly: GCA_037957365.1. NCBI lineage: Eukaryota > Viridiplantae > Streptophyta > Pinopsida > Cupressales > Taxaceae > Torreya > Torreya grandis. Next base: position 1,967,763 of record JARHVA010000188.1, read on the forward strand.
TAATGTTATGAATATGGTTAGCGATCGACTATATATAATATAATATACCAATGAAATGTGATAAATCAATGAAATTTAATAAACCACTAAACTATTAAAATACTAATTTATATTACAAAATATACAAAACTTAAATGTAAAATAAAATAAAATATAAAAACTAAAATAAGCTATAAATAGCAATAAATAATGAAATATACAAACTTAACTTAATTTTTTTCTATGCTGACTATGCAAGTAGATATCTAATATAAAACTAGTTGGAAAGATCTATTAACTATGTCACAGTGGTAAATATAATTTTGTGATATAATGGAATAAGGATGCACTAGGATAGATAGGGGCACATTGCGGACTTGTTTTTTATTGTGGCCACATCTTTGTTGACTAAGTGGATGATTTTTTTGAACAAACACCTATAACTGACTAAGAGGGTCTATTGATTGTCTACAGATGCCAATTTGATGTGCAAAAGTACCTACAATAACAAAACCCTAGTTCCTGCACATAAACCAAATTGAAATCAAATAAAAATAGGGTAATTAGGAAAGGGGAATAGCCAAACTATTCTTATAAAAACCCACATAATTTGAGTGTTTCCTACATAGCCCAAAAGGTCCTTAGGCTGATGTAGTTCTCTAGTAGAGTGAATGTGTGAATCTTGATTTTTTTATATAGATGCAACTAGTAAATTGACTTTAATGTTTAAATATGAATTACCCTTGACCTATAATAAAATAGCTTCAGACTAGAATAAAATAAAACTTGAATTAAAAATATTAGTGTTTTTTTGCTCATTATGTAGTAGAATTTCCAAGTGATTGCTAGATGTATATTGAATGGCCTTGATGTTCTTATATAAAGGAATATTTGGAATATTTCCATTAACTAACCTCGATGTGCTTATATAAAGGAATATTTGGAATATTTACATTTACTAACCTTGTTAAAAGTGTAGAAGGGCCAATATGAAATTTTATAAAATTGAAAGTTACCATTGAAGTGTAAGGGACAAAGCAACACTACTAGACAAGTTCATGTTGCGACCCTATCCGACCTAGTGTAAAATTGTCCCATAAGGTTGGAGACTATTAGAATTTAGCTGATAGGAATTTTAAGCATAATAGGGATGACTGAATAATGTTTTTAATGATTTCAAGATAGTAAGTAGAATAGTGAAGACTGTCATAGATATTATAATTTAATGGAATGGTGAATAAACTACGTAAGATAAGAATGTCAATATTAAACATTTTCAAGTACTTAATGATTAAGTTTGAGGGTTTACATTTACACCCCCTCCCATCTCTTTATTCTAGTGATGCAATGAAGTGAAATTCCTGAAGGAGATGTGAACCTAAGTGTGTATACACACATTTTTCTTTGATGTGAATGTATATTATGTAAGGTGCCTAAATATAAAAACCCACAACAATGTCATTGAGAGTAGTTATTATCCATATCTGATAATTAAAAATCTGAAACTTGAGAGTGTAAAAGTGTGTGTGTCTACCTTGTTAAGGCAATTGGAGAAATGTTGGACTTGTGGCAAATTGAGAGTGATCAAGTCTCAATTTGAAAAGCAGTGAAAGCCTTTGATTTGGAAATATTATATGTTGCAAATCTCATCTGAATGTGTGGAGTAATTTGTAAAATAATGAAGGGGTGAAACCACCAAATGTAGTTCACTACAATTCAACCATAGACATTGAATGTCAATAGACTCAAACATGGTATAAGAAGAGGATGGAACCATTAAATGTGGCCCACTAAAGTGAAACCACAGATGTTGAGTGTCAATAGTCTCTAAAATGTCCCACTTACAAAATGAGATGAATCACACCATTGTAGATAGATCTAGATTCTATTGAAACTTTTATACATTTGAAACTTTTAAACTTTGAAAAAGTGAAATTTGAAAATTTTTATGTAGAAACATGAACTTGAATGAATATCGTGCCCCATGTATCTATATTGAAAATGTCAATTAAACCTGTAAATTTTTGAAATGTGTAATTTATAATTGTAGGAATGAGGGCATATTCTCCCAAAATCTAAAAATTCTAAACCATATTATAATTCTAAAAATTTTATAATATCATAATTATCAAATCTGCTACTTATGAGGACTTGAATTCTCAATAAAAGACCATTGTGATGCCTCCCTTTTGAGATGAGAGATGTAGCCTACAAATCACTTGTCTCAAAAAATAAATAGTAAAATATGTAAAAATATAATCATGTAGCAACATATGAATCATTTGAATTGTATTTCATAATATTAATGAAAAAATGCTTGAATTACATATGAAATAGGTGTTAAAACATATAACATTGAATCACATAAGCAACATGTGCATGACATGTATCATGATATAATATTAAAAGTAGAAAATAGAATCAATGCATGATATGAAGCATGACACCATATTAACAAACAATGAACATACAATTAATGCCATACAATGTCATCCAATTTGCATCAAATGTTACACATAAGGCCTAAAGGCCACTTACAAGGGACATGTAAATGTCACATGAGAACACAAGGCTAAAGGTTAGATTTAAATGGCATGATGATGTCATAAAAGAAAGAACATGTATGTGTTACACACATAATGCCAAGGGCCACACATAGTAATCCAACAAGTCCTAACATATCATGTAGTAAATTAAGAATTTTGAAAAGAAGCATAAATAAAATGAAATTGGTTTGCATCAACCATATGTATGACTATCATTGTTAGAAAATAACCTATCCATGTACATAATGTAAAGTATGAATGATTAGAAAAACATATGTATGATATATAACTCAACATGGTAGATAAGTTATGGATAGATACAACTTGTTGAAGTGTTCATAGAGAACAAAGATATGCCCCTAGCTTAGTAAGGCTATTGGGTAAAAAGGGAAACCTGATATCGGAGAACCATGTAATAGTATGTCCTATATCACACTCACATACCTTGTGAAAATCAATGTGTATTGAAAAACTAAAATATGATATATACTTAACATGAAATAAATAACATATGTAAAGAATTAAACTTAGCAACATTTGAAAATGCTTTTAAGGTCCTAATTTTGAATTTCTTAAAATATTTTGAATTTTTGGCATATATGATTTTTTTTGAAATTTTCAAATATTTGAACTTAAAATATCTGAAAAGTGATGAAGTAAGGCTTAGAAAATATAAGAAATGGGAGGGATTCGAACAATCCCCAACAAGGTGTTAAAGCATTATGTGGTAAGAAGGAAGGCAAGTAATATGCCCCAATGTATATGTAAAGGTTTCATAGCAATGTAACATAAATGATAGATATGTAGATAAGAATGTACATGCCATCAATGGGCAAGAGAATATAAGTGCTCATGGAGAATGTAGGAGTAGATCAATATGATCATGTAGGTATAAAAGAAATCATAGTATGATAGATATGCCATAGTAAACAAGTGAAGTGCCATAAAGAATGTGTATTCAAAGCATTGTAAGATAGTTTTTTTTATCATTTGACTATATTTGAGAACCAATAAGGTAAGTGCCTAAGTGAAAATAAATCCAAGAGCTAGAATAATGATTGGAATTCAATATAGAAGAGGTAGAAACGAAGGAAAATCAACAAAGAATTAAAATCAAAAGCTATTTATAAAGGAAAGTTCAAGTAGATAACCAATTATATTTGTAACGGGAGGAATGTATGCATAACCCATGGCATGATATGGAGTAACTTCTTGTGAAGAGGAAGTGACAATTGGAGATGCTTTTAAAATAGAATAAGAATCATATGTTGTAATATAACCATCTGGATCACTACTCATATGCCCATGTAAACTTGTATCTCCTTGTATAATAGGAGAATATGTAACCACCTATTCTTATTCTGAATAATTTTAAATAATTTGTGGTGACTTTGGAGATAAACACCTCTTTTTATGTGCCATTTTATGCTTAGGATAATATACCATGATTTTTATAATTAAATGTTTATGCTTATGTGTAACTATATCATGTTCATAAAAAGATGGAGAAAATGATTATGTATATGGTCATATGTAACTATATCATTCTCATAAATAGATGGATAGATTTATTTTGTAATATTCTCTTGAATAGTTATGTAGACAATTTCATTTCCATGTTTCCCAATGTATGTGACAACAATCTATTTCGTAGGAGGAGTAAATATCATTGGTTCTAAAGGATATTCATATTGGATTCCTATAATTTTGACCACTTGATTACCATTAATATATTTGAAACATTTATAAACTATAGAAGGTACTGATATAATATTTTGTATCCAGTGGCATCCTAATAATATTTCAAAAACCTATGTGCTTGGTATAACTAAGAATGGAATGGGCACTATGAGAGGCCCCACTTGTAAAAATAGTATTATATGGACAAGAGTATATTATGTATGACCATCAAATGCTTTGACAACACTACAAGTATCTTGTAAATCTTCCTCTGTCTAATCAAGAGAGTAGATGATTGTTATGGTACATGCATTTTCACCTAGTCCATTATCTATCGTAACACTATGTATGGATTAATTATCAACATGTGCTTAAATAAAGAGTGTATGTCTATCTAAATCATCATCAAAAAATTCACTATCATCAAATGTAATTATAGGATGTGATGTTTGTTTGCTTATAATTATACTAATGATGCTATCAAGTGGATGCCTAAATATAGGAGTAGGATGAGCATTGTATGCATAATGTACTTCAAAATTATCATTGTTATTTGTTACTTCGTGATTTAAAAAATGATGTTTATAATTTTTGAGATTTTAATTATCATTTGCTTATGGATTAGCCTCTTCAATATATGTGCCAATATCAATGATGTTCTCATCAATGAGTTCTTGAATCTTGTGTTTGAGCTTGAAACATATATTTTTGGAATGTCTACTACATCTATGATAGTCAATATGCTTTGCTATAAAATTTTCTAGATTTTGGTTTAGACATGTCTACTTCCATTGGTGGAGGAAGAGAGATGAGATTGCATTAAAGTAGAATTTGCAATATTACTTGAGGAGGTGATGATAAACTTGATAATTTACTCTTTAGTGGATCTTGTAATTGAAGCTTTTGTGTTGGTTGTGAGATAATATTAATTATAATCTTAGCTTCATTCTTGCTTTCATTGGATTTGATCTTATAATTTGGATTGTTTTAAAACTTAATATTTGAAGTAAAAGGAGCATTTGAAGTATATTTGAGCTTGTTCAAAGTAAGCAATTTGACCTCACATTATTTAATTTTATGGCATAACTTATCAAAAGATTTGAAATTATCAAACATAATGGAATCTTGAAATGGAGATAGCAAACTTTAAGTGAAGATATCTTGAAGCTCAGTATTAGCCATTTTATTTTTAACTTTTTCTAGCATAGTCTCGTATCTGAGAACATATTCATTGATTATTTCATTGAACCCTTGTTTGAGCTTTGTAATTTGAACATTTGATATATTTTCACCAATGTTGATAAAAAAAAATGTGTTAATTTTCTTTTGGGTTGAAATCATTTACTGATTGAAGAAGAAGATCATAAAACCATCTAAGAGCATATTCTTTGAGACTTCTTATAAATAACTTTGTCAATAATTTGTCATTATCTGCACAGTCTAGATGATTTTATGGAATGCACACAAAATTTGTTTAGGATCACCTTTTACTTCATATAAAGGAAGCTTAAGAGCCACAAAGCCAAATAGTAATGGATAAGATGTAATTTCAGGTGCTAAAGGGTTATGTAACAAGGAGAATGAATCCATGGAGGGGCTAGTATGAGAAATCATTTGCTCAATTTAAGATAGCTCAGCTTGTAAGGCAAGAATTGTATGCTAAGAGTAGTATTTGTAGAGGTGATTAGAGGAATATAAGTAGCGTGATTAGGCATACTCATGGATACTTTTTAAAAACCAAGAGATGTTCCTAAACAAAGGGATGATTCTATGGAAGTAACTAGAGGTGTAGAATGAATGCAATAGTGTAAGATTTCCCTTGGGCACCTTTATTTTGTTCATCTTTAATAACATATAAGAGTGAGTCAACATTTTATGGATGTTCACAATTATATTCCATAAATTTTTCTTCATTAATCTCACCAGACTTTTCCTAAGTATTGTGTTCTAAAATGAGATCCATATTGCATCCTTGAAGAGGATGTGGAATGAGCAATGGAAAATCCTCTGAATTTTAAGATTTGATACAATGTGTATCATATACTTCCTCATGTTTCCAAGCCATTTCAAATTTGAAAAAAGTTAATGGAGAGGAATATTGACATGATATAGTAGTGTAACCATTTAAAATAGGAAGGCCATGAGATTGGTCCTCGTTTAATATATCTTATCTATGAATTTGGAATTAAATCCATGTAAAAACATAATAAATAGCATGATTAAAAGCAATACAATATATGGCAATGAATTACATAATCCTACCTAGAATATGAAAGAATCATTCATCTAATGATCCCATTATGAATATAATACAAGCAAACATCAAGGTATAAAGGTGATCTAGGCAAGGGTTTGAATGATTTTGTAGGCTCTAAATTATACTTTCTCATTCATAGATTAGAGTCAGCCTAATATTTTAGAGCACTAATTATAGAGGTTAAATTGTGCATGTAGCCCATTATCCTATCTTTGATAGCATAATGAGAGTCATGGGTGATACGCTCCTCTCAATTACACCACAAATCAAATGGTTAAAATAATTTCTTATGGTATAAACAAGGGACCCTATGAGTTTTCAATATACCATGAGTTATCAATGAAACTAAATTTAGTGAATAACATTGTCTAGGGCCTAAGTATTGGGAGTGTATCCCTCACTTCATGATGCCTATAAAATAATTCATTGCTTAGCTAAAAGTAACAACTCTCCATGTAGTTTTATAAATTTTGGAACACATTTGCTAAAAAAAACAAGCAATAAATGTCATCATTTAAAACATGTACCCATGGATGCTCCATGTTATGAGGAAGCTTGGTGGTGGCACGCTGAGCCTGAAGGACTTACTTGGGGTGTAAGAGTCTAAGGTCTTGGGTGCAGAAGTATTATCTCTTAGATACATGTGTGTGCACTAGTTATCTCATAACAATGATGGGAACTTCCCCAAGGCGTGGGACCCTTACACTCCTTAGGACAAGCCTCTAGAGTACGTTGGATTCCTTCTATTCTAAATGCACCTAGTTTAAGACTAGTGTACAGGCCTAAAGAGTAGAAAGGTAAACTACCACTAATCTAAACCTAAGATCTTTGAGAGGAAAAGGGAGGGAGAAGGTAAGGATGTTGAAAGTAAAAGGTGATGTGCCTAGAATAGAGCAAGCACTCTTACTATCGTAAACATAATACAAACTCTTGAGAACAAGATAATGTCACATAGATTCTACCAAGTCACTCTACATATATAAGTATTTCATATAGAGGCATGAGAATGCAATACAACATTGAGAGGAATGAATATTATCCACAGATAAAGCCTACATAGACCCTAGTGTATATGGGATACCACCTGCAAGTGAGTTATGAGTTTAATGAAGATGTTTTGGGGATGAACAAAAAATGAGAGGGGCAAACATTACCCACAAATAGGAATCAAGAAACACAAATAACACACAAATGATTAGAATAACAAAAGGAGGTGAACTTAATTCTTAGTAACATGTAAGGTCTAACCAATACAAGTGCTCATGGAGGGAAATTTCAACAATGTAAGGTTGCTAAAATATGTTGACACCTTTTTACAATAGAAAGCCAGGCTTTTTTAGAGAACAAGCCTATTTTACAATTAATGCACCACTTGGGGTAATAGGTACAACTTTTTATTCTTTTATAACACCACAACCATGATTTCTAAAGTTTATCTAACAAATCAAGCTTGGAAATCATAAAAAGAACCTTACATGCATATGGGGAGGAGGAATATTTCACTGACAAGATAAGAGAGTGGCACAAACTTACATTCTGATGTCTAGTGGCCACCTATGCATTCAAATATTTTGACAATACCTCAAGCTTCTATGTATTAATATCCCATTTATTGAAGGACAAGATCATCATGTTTATGAATCTGATAGAGCCATGGAGATGTCTTATTTTGGGTGGCTACTTGTTGAAGATATGGCTCAAGATGCTCCTCCATTAATTGCACACATCTGTCTGTGCTTTGAAATTTGAAACTAGGTCTACTATAGATTGAAAACCAATTTGTTTATTGGTTTTTATAAATGGTCGAGACATCCACTTGGACATTTATATATCATATGAATAACTAGTAGCCTATCCTGATCTATGTCAGGTCTAAAAATACATATTCTATCCTTATAGAGTCTTAATGGCATTGTTTAATCTTAAAATATCTACTCTTGGTCCAACCTAGATTGCATCTAGGCTTGATTCCTTTGTATTTGTCTACCTTGGTCAAAAATGTTTTACCAAACCCCATTGAAAAGTGTCCCGAGCTTGATCCCTCATTCATTTGTCATCAATTGTCTGACCTGGCATTGTTAAATCCTCTCACACCATTGATCTTTTTTGGTATAAATGGCCATAATCCATTGGTCTATCTTTGACTTGTCAAATTTGTCTTTACTAGTGTTATTTGGTAGTCCTATATTTATACTCAAGATTTGTTATCAATCAGTCTGCTCCCATACTTACGGCACATGGTAGCTCAACTCATTGACTCTACTCACATGCTATTGATCTACCATTGTACACTCAAATTTCCTTTGCTAGATCTACCTAGACCCACTGACATTCTAGTCACCACTCATCATTATATTTGATATGAGCTCTCGAGATCTAGACACTTGTCAAGCCTATATTCAATCAAGGACCCTTTGATAGTTTTTGAATGCCAACAATTATTTTGTGAGGCCTAACTTTGATGTCTACATAAATTTCCAAGGATTTTCAAATTAAAATGACTACTTGAAGGGGCTAGAATTTGACATCTATATAACCACCATCAATTTCCTTAGGCCATTTCTTTAGGACTTTTATCTAGGACACTTTGCTATGAGAGTGACCCTTTATGCTTTTGCCTTAAGACACTTTTCTTGAAAAATGACCCCTCAAGACTTTGTATTTGGACCACCTTATCAAAGAAATACCTTTTAATAAATTTTTTTGGTCCATTTTCCCAAGGAAATGCCCTTCAGAATTTTTGTTTAGGACCACTTTCTGAGAGAATGATCCTTCAATATTTTTCCATGTGGGCCTTTTTCCATCGGAACATTTGTCATGAACAAAATGTCTGAAAGAAACATGTGCTTTGATTTTTGCCATAGATAAAATGTCTAAAAGAAATATGGTCTTCAGGAAAATTATCTCAAACAATTTTCCTCACACAAATATACTTGGCCTTTTTCTATGGATAAAATGTCTAGAAGAATTTGCACTTCAAAAAATTTATTTCAGACAAAATGTCTGAAACAATTCCCAATACTTAGCCAAATAACATAATAATTAGCCCAAAATAAGTATTATCACTTAGCCCAAAAAGGGTTTGTAATAATTGAACTTAGCCAAATAAAAGGTTTTGTACTTAGCTTTTTTGGCCTATAGGCTCTTCCAAACTTGTTCACAAAACTACTATGGACACCATGAAAACCTATTTGGGAACTTGTTCCTTTGCTTTGTACACCTATTCCTCAAAAATATTTAGGACATGGCATTACATCTAGGCAAAAAAATTATGTGGGCCAAAAATGGCCAACATTTATAGTGACTCATAGGGAAGCATGCATACTATTTTTGAGAACCCAGACCATGAGCAATCTATTGGGCATAGAGTCTTTGGAAATTTTGATTCTTTTCTTTCAAACACGCCAGCTACGTACCTTCAGATTTGAAATGAATTGAGATTCACTAATAAGACAAGAACTATTCTAGAGGAGCTTAGAAGAAAATACCTAAGCTAATAAAACACTATGCACAAATGCTTAGAGGAATTGAAACTACTATAAAACTAGGATGTGCAAAGCACACTTTATGGAAATGAAAACATCTAATCTACTTATTTACAAATGTATAAAATATTAATAGAGATAGTGTTTGAGATGAATCCTATTGACTAGGATTGGAAGCTCCTCTTCATCCATTCTAGCAAGTTAGAAGGTGTTAGATGGCTTGAAATTGGTAATTATCTATGGACCACTCCATATTGCATCAAAAGAAGTGTACCTTCTAGCTTTCACTCTATCTACATCCCATTTGAGCACTAAGTCTCACTCTTCGAAACTCCTATCATCGGCTTGCTTGTCAAAGATCCTCTTGGTTTATGATTGTTATAATTCCATGGTGCACGTAGCTTGCATTTTAGTTTCTTTGAGATCTATTAGCTCAACTAGTCTTACCTTAAGGGGATCACTCTTGAGCAACTCCAATTAATGTGTGAGTTCCAATGAGGGCAACTCAATGGATGTTGGTAATCTAGGTTCTCTTTCATAAACTAGCATGAAAGGCAAATTTCCCACCACCCTCTTGGGTGTGATCTAATCAACCCAAAGAGTAGTTCTAAGCTTAGTATACCAAGCTCACTGATTATCCTTCAAATTTCTCTTTATGATGTGAATCAGGTTCTTGTTGGTGGACTCAGCTAAACCATTACCCTGAGGATAATAATTTGATGAGGTGCTCAGATAGATATTATGCATGATGGCCCATTCACTAATTTTGGTTCCAAGGAAGGCCGGTGCATTATCTGAGATAGTGGTGGTGAGGATGCCAAATCTCATTACAATGCCTTCATAGAAATTGAGGATGGATGTCTCATTGGCCTCCTTGAGTCCAACTACTTCTATCCACCTTGTTAAATAGTTAGTGGTTATGAGAATCCATTTGTTCCCATTTCTTGATGGTGGGTTCATCATGCTTATGAAATCTAAGCCCCAATTTCTAAAGGGTTAATCATCTTGAATTAGGCATAGTTGTAAGGCTATAAGCCTTTATTTGCCTATGAAGAAGGTACATTTCTTACAATTTTACACATATGCATGTGCATATTTGAATAGATTTGGCTAATAATAGCTAGATCACATAATCTTCAGGACAATGGTCTTAGGTGAATCATGGCCTCCCACAAGGCCATTGTGGAATTCTTGAAGAATTCTACTTACTTGCTTTGGTTCCATGCACCTCAAAAGGAATCCATTGAGATCCTTTTGGAAAAGTGCACCCTCTATGAGAACATAGGGAATGGATTGTAGTCTAAAATTCCTACATTTAGCTTTGTCAAGGCCAGGAGGGTATATATTGTGTTGATGGAAGGTCTTCATATCCTAAACCTAGTTGGTCATGACCTCTAGGTTTGTGCATTCCTCCTTTTGTGATACTAGGATTATGTTTTAGATTATGGTAAAAACAAGTTTTGAAGGGGCCCTAAAACCCTGTACAGATCAAGAAAGATAAAACATTACAAAATGCCAAGAAAGGCAAACCCACTAAAAATTAGTAACTAAACCAGGTTTTACAGGGACCTAAAACCAACAATATAAACCAAAAAAAGCTCCCCAGGTTTTACAAGGACCTGAAACCTAAACAATACCACTAGGTTTTACAAGGACCTAAAACCTCATTATTGAAAACACCAAAGCCCATCTCCAAAAAGAACAGAGCGGGCTCCCAAGTTCAAATCAGCAACCCCAAGAACACCATGTCAAAGGAATTGCTTACAAATGGCAGCCATCAATATTTTCCATTGCATGGCTCACCTTCCTCCCTAAGCACCAATACAGCGTAGGCAAATCTACCATACCCATCATTTTTAATGAGCAGGGCTCCTCCACGGTTTAGGGTTTCACCATTTTTCCAGCACCATGGATGCCAAAAAATGCATTGCCCATAACAAACAACACCACTAATAGAGAAACAACCCCCGGATCCATCACCGCCACCACCCATTCCATCCACCTGAACATCTGCGAGATCACCCCCTCTACACAGAGGAAATGCCGCCATGGCATTCAAAATATCACCAAAGAAAACACCGATCTACTCAGAACAAGGTAATGGTCAGGACAACAACCACAAAATGGAAATCCAAGGTAAAAATATAGTTTCACGCAATAAAAGAATAAGCTTAACAATTACGTGCATACGCACCTGAAGAAGGGTTTAAGGGGGCCACACAGACGCAAGCCCCCTTTCCATCCACAATATAGCAAATTGGAGCAAAATAAAGAAACACGCAAAAAAAAAGATCTCACATTAATGCTTCGCGTACCAGCACCTTGGATCCCATCGTCTACAGATAGGAATCAGGTTGCCATGGATCAAGGAAGTGGCCGCAAAGGTTAGGGTTTTAGCACGGCCACATCTATGGCTGCGCTTCCTCTTCCCTTATCCCTCCATCGATACTAGGATTATGTTGTCTTCAAGTTTTGCTAATTTAACCAATTACTCATAGAATCATTTTCCTCACACAAGCTTGGTGACTTGGATCTCTGTGTCATATTCCATCACCTTGGTGATCCAATCAGCTCATTTCTTGTTAATGTCCCTACTAAACAGGAACTCCTTAATGCTTGTGTGTGCTACCATGAGTTGAATTTTATTGTTGGAGATCATATGCCTAAATTTATTTAGCATTCTCACAATTATGAGGGTGTGATTTTTAATAAATTTATAGCATAACTTATAATCCCTTAGCACTGGCTAAAGAAGGTAATTGATTTCTCTAGTTGATCTTTGTTTTGTTGTGTCAGGATGGTCGAGATGCCATTGGATCCACCAAATGCATAAAGGATAAAATACTTTATATAATCCAAGTTGATCAAAGTGGGTACTTGTGTGATGGCATGCTTAATAGCTTCAAAACTTTCCTTTCCCTTGTGCATCCAACTGAATGCAACATTCTTCTTTAACATTGCTGTGAAGGGCTTGACTAGAATAGAAAAACTAGACACAAACCTTCTCATAAAGTTGATTCTCCCCAAGAAGCTCTATATACTTTTATTGTGGCTCAGAAGAGGGAGGGAAGAGATAGCCTTGACACACTCTAGATCAATTATGAGTCCCTCTTTTGAAACAATGTGCCTAAGGAGCGCACCCTCATGAACTATGAAGATGTATTTATTGGGGTTCAAAGATATTTCAAACTCATGACACTTCTGAAAGACTTATTCTAGGTGACCCAAATGATCCTCAACACATTTGGAAAAAAAAATTATGTCATCAAGGTAAACCAAGATGAATTTATCGATGATCTCCTTGAATGCCATATCCATGGCTCTCTAGAAGGTTGTACCTACATTTATCAAACCAAATGGCATGTGTTAGTATGTAAAGGTTCCCCACTTAGTGGTGAATGTGGTCTTGTAATGGTCATACTCTTGTACATAGATCTAGTTATAACCTAAATAACCATCCAATAATGAAAATCTTTTTGTGCTTGTGATTGGTTACAAGATTTACTCCATTGGTGGGAGAGGGTAGTGATCTTTGAGGGAAGTCTTGTTCAGGTCCCTAAATTCCATGCAAAGGTGTATCTCCCCATTCTTATTTCACACTGATACCAAGTTGGTGACCCATGAGGAATGTTTTATCTAAAATATTATACTGGCCTCAATGAGCCTAGAGATCTCCTTGTGCATCAATGGCTCCAGCTTTGGATTAATAGGTATCTACTTCTGATGTATGGTTGTGCATTAAGATGGAGCTCAATTATGTGTTGTCTTAAGCTAGGATTAAAGCCTCTAAGATCTTTGTATCCCCATGTGAAGAGATCATCATATCTCCTACTAAGTTGAATAAAGCTTTCAAGCTCTAGCATAGAGTAAACCTTACTGGCTTTAAGAGCTTTTCCTTTTGAAATGATCATGGACGCTGAGATATCTTCTTTGGTTATCATGATGCATCTCTCTCCTTTAAATTGGTCATTAGAATCGAAGATGTTTTCTAGGGTGACTAGCCCTCTTGGCAACTTATTTCCTTTTAATTGGATTATATCATCTTCATATTGGGCTCACAGCTATTCCTAGTTCATGATGTAAAACTCTACCTCATCCTATAGGAAGTTGATGATTTACTCATCACTCTCAACACTTGCTAATTTTTCATGTTATCAAGAACTGTTGATCTAACCATGAGATTTATGAGTTATTCAAACTCTTTCATTATGTTATGTAGAATGTCATACTGTGCACCTAAAGTCACAAGCATATCTACATCAACATTTTGTGCTCTTGGTAAGGAAATGATATTGAACACATCAAAGCCTTCTATCAGATCCCACACTCTATGTTTTTAGGCTTTCATCAAGCCATTTTTAGTCATGATTTATGCTCTAACTTGGTTGACAACTAGCTTATTGTCACTTAGTACTTGTAATGCATTGATTCCTTTCTTCTACATGAGCTAGAGGCCTTGAATTAATACCTCATACTCAATAACATTGTTTGTGCAAGCAAACTATAGTCTAAAGGCATGGAAGTATTTTTCCTTCTAGAGGGAGACTAGCATGACACCGGCCCCTGCACCATTCCTACTCTGAAATCCATCAAAGTATAACTACCACATACCTTTAGGGTCTTCACACACCTTCATAAGCTTAGGCAACATGGCATTTTCTTTCATGATAAAATATGTGCCCAACCCTACTTCTATGTTATCATATGGGTCTCACTCAAAATGCTCATGCACCTACTCATCCAGTAGATTATTTGGGGTTTCCTATAATAGTGTTGTGGATTCATGGAAAATCAAATTCTCTTCTTGGTCAAACATCATGCAATTTTTCTTGATTGGGTTGAAAGAGTATGGCTCTACATGACTTTTGAAGATAGGTTCTACTTTGATGGTCACTTTGGTCATATACCTAGTTCTCAATAGCATATATGACCAATCTAAAGATAGATATCCACCCACCTTTGTTGTGAAGTCTCAAGAGAGGCAAGTGGAAAAGTAAGGGGATAGGTTGATGACTGCAATATCTTATGTAATGGAAATGCTTGGGCATGCATGCAACGTTATATTTAAATCCTTGATTATACCTACAACTTTGACCATCATGCCATCGATCTAGATCACTCTTTTTCAAATAGGGGAATGTGTAATTCTTAGTATATCTATGATATTTTTGGGCATTATCAAACTACTTGTGCCTAAGTTGATCATGCAATTATGTAGCATGCATTGACCTATGATTAAGGAAACATAAAACAAAGGTGTTTTATTTTTATTATGCTCTTGTGCTTCTTCTTTTGGCTGGCACAAGATTGTAGAGGTAGCAAGTGATAGCTAGGGTGTCTAACACTCGTAAAAACCTTTTAGCACATCTTATAGTAGATTCTATTGGGATGGAATAGTAAGCACATCCCACATTATGACATTGAGGTTCATCTTTCATTTATTCTACTATATTAAAGGGAACCTGAGATCCCTTTAGTTGTGGCTTTGGAATAACGGCCTCTCTTGGTGTCAGTGCACTAACTCGAGATGGTCCCTCTTTTTGTACTATCTTTTTTAGGTGCAAAGGTTGTGCAGGTGCCTTAGCTTGCATAATTGCATGACTGACTTAGGCACTGAAGGCAAAGGCACTCAGGCTGGTGTAGCTTCTTCTGTATCTCTCTTTTTGAATCTTGTGTTGCAAGAGACTGGAGTGCTTCCTCTACCAGGTGCACCACTTTGATTCACATAGCTAAAGTCCTCTTCTTGCCAATTGATGAAAGTAGACCCTTCTTATGATTGAACTAGTGCTTGGATCCCTTCCTCTTGTGGGGCTATGCTGTTTGTTTGTTCTTGAAAATGATGCACATTTTTCACCATGAGTGTTTAGTTCAAGATCCTTTTCATGCATGTAGCTTGATTATGTGGTTGATTGCATGGGAAACACCATTCAAAATCCTATGCTTGTTTTATACCAGAATAAGGGCTTTAGAGGTGCTAGTAGCATCAGTCTTTTGCACATAAGGTGCTCTATTATATGTGAGCTGATTTTGTGTTTAAGCACTACCTTACTAGGGAGGTTTGTTTGATTGTATTACTGAGTGAAGGTTTGATGATGTATAGGATACTGTGCTTGTTGCCTTTTGAGGGTAACTAGTTCATTCCCAAAATTTTGCAATGGCATCCTCACTTCATGCAATTCATTGGAAGAGATGATGAGTGGAGTAGGTGGGCTCACTATAGTAGGGATAGGTGCTAGCATAGGTTGTGCAACTGCTTGATTAGGGAGAGGTTATAAAAATATAGGCATAGGAGGTTCGGGTACAATATTTCCTTCTTAAATTAAATAATTCTTTATGTGCACCATAACTTCATAGGCATCACGAAGGACTGTGCCTCCCATGGACTGAATCATCACTGCTAGATCACTATTAAGAGATTTTAGAAAATATAAAAATATAGTCTTAAGATATGGCTTGCATAAATTTGGGACTCTATCTTAGAACCTTTAGAATCTAAATTTTAAATCGACCATCATCTCATGTAGGGCTCACTTTATGGTCATGAGCTACTCTATCAGGGATAAGTGATCACTTCGATCCTCAAATTGATTACATAATTCTCCACTGAGTTCATCCCAACTATGAATAGAGTTTGGTCTCAACCCTCATTACCATTGAAGGTATTTTCCTTTGAATGAGGAAGCAAGCAGTCTAATTGTGACATTATCTTGAGTCACATGGTACACTGAGCAGATATTCACAATATCTTGGAAATGCTCCATGGGGGAGGTTGAATTTTTGGCTATGAAATATGACAAACTTTTGAGGGATACCACTAGAATGTCATCATACTACACAAGAATTAATAGACTACCTCCATTAAAGGGCATAAATATTTGATTCCTTGGTAGTATTGTGAATGGAACCAGGAATAGACCTTGCTTAGAATAGAACCTTCTGAATGGGGGTATAAACTAGGCTCTTAGTGGATATTGTCTTACATTGCACCTCTTGATGGGGGATGAAGATTATCTTACTCTTCTTCCCTTGGATGGCATTATAAATTCAGTGAAATGGAAATCAATGCCTCTTGCATATGATCTTGTACTTCTTGACATGTACGTAAGGGGCTGATATTTATAGACTAGAGATGCTTGGAGTTGCCGGGTGCTCCTACTTTGTGTCTGTTATACTCATTAGCTAAAGATAACACCAATTCCTTAGCTCCTTATTTAACTATTGGTCCTATTGGGCATGCCAAAAACTATCATCTTTTAAAATGTGCACCTATGGATGCTCTATGGTGCAAGGAAGCTTGGTGGTGGAGCACTAAGCATGGAGGCCTTGTGTGGGGTACAAGAGTCCAAGGCATTGGGTACAAAAGTATTATCATTCAACTATGCATACGAGCACTGGTTGTCTCATCTTAATGATGGGAATGTCCCCAAGGCATGGGACCCTTGCACTCCTTTGGATAAGCCTCCAGAGTAGGCCATATTCCTTTTATTCTAAATGAACCTAGTTTAAGACTAGTACGCACACCTAAAGAGTAGAAAGGTAAACTAGTACTAATCTAAACCTAGGATCTTTGAGAGGAAAAGGGGGGATAAGGTAAGAGATGTTGAAATTAAAAGGCAATGCACCCATAATAGAGTGAGCACTACTACTATCTTAAACACAATGCAAACTCTTGAAAATAAGACAATGTCACATAGATTCTACCAAGTCACTCTACATGCATAAGTATTTTTTATAGAGTCATGGGAATGCAACATAGTGTTGAGAGGGATGGAGATTATCTACAAATAAATCCTACATAGACCCTGGTGCACATAGGATACCACCTATAAGTGAGTTTTAAACTCAATGAAGAGGTGTTGGGGATGAATGACAAATGAGAGGGGCAAACATTACCCATAGACATGAATCAACGAACATAAATAACACACAAATCATTAGAATAACAGAAGGAGGTGAACTTAATTCTCATTAACATGCAAGGTCTAGCAAATATAAGTGCTTATGGAAGGAAATTTCAATAGCATAAGGTTGTTAAAATATGTCAACCCCTTTTTACAATGGAAAGCCAAGATTTTTTTACAGAACAAGCCTATTTTATAATTAATGCACCACTTAGGGCGATAAGTATAGCTTTTAATTCTTTTGCAGTGTTACAACCATGCTTTCTAAAGTTTGTCTGATAAATAGGGCATGTAAATCATAACATAAACCTTATGTGTGCATGGGGATGATGAATATTTCCTTGACAAGATCAGAGAGTGGCATGAACTTGCATTCTAATGTGTAGTGGTTGCTTATGCATTTAACTATTCTGGAAATACCTCGAGCTCTTGTGTATTAATGTCCCATTTATTGAAGGACAAGATCATCATGCTTATGAATCTGACAGAGCCATGGTGACATATTGTTTTTGGCATCTACTTGTTGAAGATATGGCTCAGGACATTCCTCCATTAATTGCACACATCTGCCTTTGGTTTGAAATGTGAAACTAGGCTTACTATAGATTGAAAACCAATTTGTTTATTAGTTTTTATAGATGGTCAATACATCCACTTGGACATGTCTATATCATATGAACAACTATCAACCCATCCTGATCTATGTTAGGTCTAAAAAGACCTATTCTATCCCTACATAGTCTTAATGGCATTGTTTGATCTTAAAATATCTACTCTTGGTCCAACCTAGTTCATGTCTAGGCTTGGATCCTTTGTATTTGTTTGCTTTGGTCAAAAATGCTTCACCAACCCCCATTAAAAAGTGTCTCAGGCTCGATCCCTCATTCATTTATCATCTATTGTCTGACTTGGCATTATTGAATCCTCTCACACAATTAATATTTCTTGGTATGAATGGCCACAAGCCATCGATCTATCTTTGACTTGTTAACTCTATCCTCGCTAGCGCCACTTGGCAGTCCCACATTTGCACTCAAGATCTACTATCAATCTATCTACTCTCATGATTATGTTATGTGGCAACTCCTCAACTCCTCAACTCTATTTACGTGCCATTGATCTACCATTATATGCTCAAATGTGCTCCATTATATCTTCCTAGACCCATTGACCTATGAGTCATTGCTCATCATTAGATTTGATCTAGGTTCTCAAGATCTGGACACTTATCAAGATCGTGTTTAGTTGGTGACCCTTTGACAGTTTTTGAATGCCAACGATTATTTTGTGAGTCCTAAATTTGATGTTTATGTAAATGCCCAAGGATTTTAAGATTCAAATAGTTACTTGAAGGGGCTGAAATTTGACGTCTGTGCAACTATTATCAATTTACTTGGGCTATTTCATTAGGAATTTTGTTTAGGACACTTTGCTATGAGAGTGACCCTTAGGGTTTTTGCCTTAGGACACATTAATTGAAAAATGACCCCTCAGGACTTTGTCTTTGGACCACCTTCTCAAAGAAATATCTTTCAGGATTTTTGTTTGGTCCATCTTCCCCAAAGAAATGCCCTTCAGATTTTTTGTTTAGGACCACTTTATGAGAAAATGATCCTTTAGGATTTTTGCATGCAGGCCTTTTTCCATTGGGACATTTGTCACGGACAAAATGTCTGAAAGAAACATGTGCTTTGCTTTTTTCCTCGGATAAAAGGTCTGAAAGAAATAGGGTCTTTATAAAAATTATCCCTGACAATTTTCTCGACACAAATATACTTGGCCTTTTGTTGCAAACAAAATGTCTAAAAGAATTTGCATTTTGGGAATTTTGTTTCGAACAAAATGTCTTAAACAATTCCTAATACTTAGCCAAATAACCCAAAATAATTAGCCCAAAGGAAATATTAGTAGTTAACCCAAAAAAGGTCTATAAGAATTGAACTTAGCCAAATAAAAGGTTTTGCACTTAACTTTTTTGGCTTGCAGGCTCTTCTAGACTTGTTCATGAAACTGTTGTGGACACCATGAAAACTTGCTCGGGAACTTGTTCCTTTATTTTTCAGACATGTTCTTTAGAAGTATTTAGGACATGACATTTTATCTATGCAAATTTTATATGTGGGCTAAAAATGGCCAACAATAAATAGATAGAAAATAAAGAGAAAAGAAATGTCAAAAGATGTTTGTGTATAGAAATAAAAAAAAAATAGCTCGAGATCAAAAAATGCTTCAGTGTGAGATGTTATCCAAGGTGACAAGACAATTTATTTAGTTTTAGATTAATCTGAGGTTGAAGAAGATTAACTTGTGGTGTCGGATTTATATCCAAGGTCTAAGTTTATTTATTTTAATGTCAAAAAATTATAGAAATTTGTATGAAATCCTAGGACCAAAATCAAGCAAACAATAAGCAATGTTCTAAAAAAATATGGGTTCACCATAATTTTTAATGATTATTTAAATTTACCAACTAAATACAATAAACTAATAAACTATTAAAATACTAATTTATCTTACAAAATATACATAACCTAAATTTAAAATTAAAAAACTGAAATGAACTATAAATAGTAATAAATTATAAACTATGCAAACTTGGCTTGGATCTGATTTATATTAACTGTGTAGGCAAATATATGATGTAAAATTGGCTAAAAAAATCTATGAACTATATAGCAACTACAAACTCTATGATGTATTGGGGTAAGGCCGCATTAGGTTGGACATGGGTGTATTATGACCTTGTTTATTGATTGATGACTTTTTTGTATGGGCACCTGCGACAGACTGAAAGGGTCTGTGGAAACTAATTTGACAAATAGAAGTGCTTACAGTAGGAAAAAACCTAGTTTTTACACATAAAAAAAATAGGGATCAAATACAAAGGAGAGATTTAGGCAAGGTAAATAGTCGAGCTATCCTAAAAAAAACCCACGTAATTTGAGTGCTGCCTACATAGCCCAAAAGGGCCTTAGGGTGATGTAATTCTCCCTCTTACAGTGAGTTTATGAATCTTGATATTTATTATATGGATGCAAGTAGTAAATTGAATTAATGCTTGATAATGAATTACCTTAACCTATAATAAAATAGCTTCAGACTTGTCCTATGACTGTTAGACTAAAGCAAAATTTGAATTGGAAAGATTGGTGCTCTTTTACTCAATGTGTAAGATAATTGCTAAGTGATTGTTAAATGTGTATTGAATGACATTGATGTTCTTATATAGAGGAATATTTAGAATGTTTATGTTAATTTAACTTGCTAAAAGCATAGGAGGGATAATATAAAATGTCTTGAATTTAAAAAGTTACCGTTAGAGTTCAAGGGATAAGGTCGAGTTGTGGCCCTATCTGACCTACTGTAATCTTATCCCAAAAGATTGGAGATTATTGGAACTTAGCTGACATGAATTTGTAAGTAAAATAAAGATGTATAAATGAATTTTTTAGTGATCAAAAGACACTAAGTATAATAGTGAAGGCTATCATAGAGATTACAAGTTAATGGAATGGTGAGTAGGCCAATCAAGGTAAGGATGTCAAGAAAAATGATTAAATTTGAGTATCTACAAAACTAAGGATTTCTGAGTGTAATTATTCTATTTTATATAAATTGGCAATTTTACTCAAGCTATAGGTATTTCTATATATACTGATGATACCTATACTTTTGTTCCATTCTTGTATATAAATGGATAAATTTAATGTAACTTTTGTTTCTATACAAGTTGTGAATTCAACACAATTGTTCCATTTCTTGTATGCAAATGGATAAATTCAATTCAACTACTCTATTTCTATATAAATTGGTAATTTTAGTTTAGTTGTTCCATTTTTATATACAAATAGATAATGCCAATATAGTTGTCTTATTTCTATTTAAATTTATACTTTCAATCAATTGCTCCATTTCTTACATATAAAAATCGATGATTTAAATATAGTCAATATGTTTAACTGTCGAAATTTATAAATTAGTATACTATTTTATTTTTTGTATGAGTGAAAGTAAATAATAATAATGATGATTAAAAATTTGTATTGGAATGCATTATATAAGTTTGATTAATTATTTAGCTGTGTCATTAGTAGAAAATTTATAGGAATGGTGAAATTGATACTAGTTTTTAATCAGATTTTGTATATAAAAATTCAGTGATTGTTTTATAGATTTGTATTCAATAACTTCAATAGTCATTTTATTATTATCGAACTATATACTAGTGATGAGATTAGAATGGTAAATTGCTTAAGTTTACTACTTTGAAGAAAAATTACCCTTTAAAACATCTTATCAGGCAGTTATATGACCTTTTAAGAGATATGATTTAGGGTTTAGAAATAATTATTATTTAGAACCTCGTGATTAGTTTCAAAATTTCTTGTGGTTTGGATTTTAAATTTAATTTAATGAAGACCTACCAAAAATTTTACATTTTTGTTGCTAAATACCTATAATAATGTTATGCAATATTGAATATTCATATTTCTTAGAAAAGAGCCTTGATTTGTAGTAAAGGAACTTACATTTACAAAATGGTTAAGGCAGTTAGTAAAGGCCTTAACATCATTTCAACATCTCTCTTGGGGTTAAATGAAATTATGATAAGGAGTTGTCTTGCTTATTACATATTATGAAAAGTTAATATGTAAGGTTGTCGAGTTCTTTCAAATTATTTTAAAAATCAATTGAAGAATTAAATCAAGTTTTCCCTTGTTAACAATTTTTAAATTTTTAAGCCTTAATCAGTCTTACGTCTTCTTCTCATCACCTCTTTGATTTTAAAATTTACAAACTAAAAAAAATGAGTCTTTTTGTTGGTTCTCATAAATTCACACTTGAGATCACTATTTATACAAATCCCTTAGAGAAAGAGACACCTAGCTAACTTATAAGGTTTACATTTATGAGCACACCTCTGAAGTTTCTAAGGGCTAATTCTTATTATATGTATCACTTACATGCTTGTACCAAATGAGGACCTAAGTGAAATTGCATTTAGACTTGCATTCACATGATTTGAACACACACACATAAGTGGGATATCTATGTATAGTTTGATACCTCATCAGAGTATTGGAATGTATGCAATGCTCAACCATTCATCAGGGAGTGGTTGGGATCAATACAACCTAAAGCACTGACCTCTTTTTAAGGTTCTTCTTCATATGAAGGAAGAGAAGACATTTATGTGGTTTTTGTACATTATCGCAAACACCTAAAGCATAATTATACAACGGTAAGCAGAGGTGCATAAGTGCCATCAATATGAAGGGGTTCTAAGGTTATAGACACTGCCAGAAAATGTAGATAATGCAGGGGTCTAAGCTAGCCAACAATGTCCATGAAGTTTTGAGCATTGTACCACTTTGAAGATCTATTTATCGTCTAATGTTGAGTCTTTTTGATCTTGTAGTTACTTCCTAGTTTCACAGAAAGTCCATATGAGCTAGGCATCTTATCCACTTAGTTAGCCTTGCTTTTCATAATTAATCTAGTGCAATATCTATTGGCCCCTTTCAATTTAGATTATCATGTTTATTACCATATTTTCTATCATATGAATTAGTATAGAGTTTCTATTATTTTATTTTTTTTTAAGTGTAAAATAATCAAAATAATTTTCATGTTGGTAGTAATGTTGACCTATGTAGTATCCATAGCCTTAATATAGTATATATAAGGGGTAGTGGTTAGTAGTAGGTCATCATATTATAAATCACGTTCTTATTACAAGGTTGTGGAGGTTGCCCCCTCAAAGTAGCCTAGCCATATATTTATAGTATTTTACTTAGCTATCAATATTTGGCATGTATCTACTATTTTTTACCATCATTATTGTGATAAATTGTTGTTACTATGCTTTTGATATTGATATTTCTATCAATTGATGTGAAATTACTTTCATTACATATTATTTATATAAGGAACCACCTTAGAATATTTCAAGGATAAAGATTGTTTTATACAAGGGAATGTCTTTGAATACTACAACCTAAATCATCTCCCTAAAGTTGTACATTCCACATTTTGAGCCATAGAACCATAGAATCTAGATTTTTGGTAGATGGCAAACAGGTAGAAATCAATTCGATGACTCCATTTGTTAAGTTTAGTGTTTCAAAAAGCTTGCTCTTATGAATCTTCATGTTGATCACCACAAAATTTATCTTATTCTTCAAACCCTAATAAGGCAATTGAACCTGCAAAGGATAAGGATTTGTTTTAAGGCCCATGCTTAGGGTCAACATTGGTTTTAAGCATTGACTACTCATCATGCCCCTTAACAATATATAATCCCAATTGTAACACACATTGAAATGCAATTCAACCAAGAATTTTAATGTAATGCAAGTGTCAATATAATGACCTTCAATGTTAATGAAAGCTCTATAAATGTTTGATGTCTTATAGAATGTAGTGAACAATAGATGCTAGATGCTCTTCAAGAATGTAGTGAACAATAAAAACCATATGTTCTTCAATTTTTTTTCAGATACTTGGATGACTTCTTTATAACTTGCATTGATTACCTCATTCATTTCATTGTATCATTGTTCTAAATGCACTAATGCATGTGTATATTTATAAATCTTTTGAATTTGAATTACGACCTTATTGATGTGCATGTTGACATGCAGTAAAAACACATATAAGACAAGACCACAAACCTTTAGGGGACCTTAATGAATGAAAAGGTCCCACAACCCTAAAAATGTACAATGTATGTTTTTGAAAAACCTAGAAATAATAGCAGACAAAGAGAGGGAAGAGAAAGACGCAGTATAGAGAAAAAGAAGGAAAGATACAACAAAAAATAATTGAAAAAATAAAAATACGCCAATAAAAATTTAATTTAAACTAATAATTGATAAACATAAAAATACTATAAAATAATAAAATTTTATGATGATAAATAACCATTTTAAATATGTAGAAGAAAACTCTTTAAATTATATGAAGTAGTTGTTGAAAACCATTAAAATGATTACATGGTGTCTCATTACATCAATATTCATTTTGCATGACGTTTTTTAATCATCAAACTAATATAAAACATTTAGAATTTATTTATTTATTTTGGTCTTTTAGTTACTTGAATTACATTTGGGGTGAAAGGGGTTAAAAAGGAATGGGAGTGTGGTTTTGAATGGATAATAAATACGTAGTAAGTTTGAAGGTGTAGAAAGGCAGGCCATAATAGATCTCCCACCCACAATAACTTAAAATTTGAATCTGGAGACATTGGCGCGCTCCTCCAAATCCCTGCCCTTACCACAGTAATTATCAAATCAAAAATGGCTACGGGGTTTGGGAAGAAGACGAGCACGGCATCCGCAGCGGCAGCGGCAGAGGCAGAAGCTCCTTCCCTCCAAATGGAGAGTGAATACAAATACAAGTCCAAAGAGAAAGAGAGGGAGAATCCTCTTCATGGAGGGAAAGAGGGTAGCAGAAGCAGAAGCAGCGGCAGCAGCAGGGGACTTTCCACCAGACATAATAAACACAACACTCCTGCCATGCCTATCACGCACGCCACTAGGTCGGGTGTTCGAAACGCCGGCAGAGCACAGGAGCCTAGGAAAGTTGCAAAGGAAGAGGAAGAGGCTCTCACTCTCAGTCTCAGGTGGTCTACTTCTTCTTTGCCCTCCACTAGTAACACCAATGGTAAGTCCTCCTCCTCCTCCTCCTCCTCTATTGCTCGTATCATTTCTGATTTGCAACGAGAACGAGATAGACAAGGCCGCTCAAGGCAAGTTTCTCAGGACGAGGGGACGATTCCCCCTCCATCTCCATCTCCAGCTCCGCCTCCTTCCATTGAACCAACAAAGAAGACAATCCAAGAGAAAGAGGAGGTGGTAGATGAGGTAAAAGAATCTCAAGTGGTGGAGGAAGGTAATGATGATTTTCCCAGTAAGTTGCATGAAAGGCTTGCGTTTCTGGAGAGAAGAGTGAGCCAGATCGCTTCCAAGCTCAGGAGGACCAAGGAAATGTTGGATGCCAACAAAACCGACAATTCTACGACCATGCTTTCTGATATACACCTTAAGATCAGCCGTATCGAGAAGGCAATGACTTTCGGGGAGGACACAGAGAGAGAGAAGGAAAAAGAGGGGTCGCTAAATCAGATACCCTCAAAATCTGAAGATCATGCCAACAGAAGCACCAGTTTCCTTAAAGAGGAGGATACCCAGGATCCCTCTCCCTCTGTGAAGAAACGCTTAAATAATCAGGAATTGGAAGATAGACTCTTTCCCCATCAAAAATTATTGAGAAGCCGGCCATCCCTCAAGTCCAAGGCAGAAAATTTGCGTGAACCTTCCCCTTCCTCTTCCTACCATGTTCAGGATGTCTCAGAAAAAGGAGTGCTGAGCCCCATTGAGGAGGATCCCATTGCTGCAGAGTTTTTAACTGCCCTGAATCACAAGTACAGTGTTTTATCAGATGATAACACCGCCAAGTTAATATCTACTAAATCGGAAGTAATGAGGCCAGTCCTGGCTTTGTCAATCTCTGATGGGAATGAGAAGGAGGATTCCCATATTGTATCTGATTACAGGGATTCCGTTAAAGACATTGGCACTGATAACGAGGAGCCCCTCCTTACATGTGACGAGAATATGGGATTTGATGATCACGAAAATAACCAGGCATGTGCTTGCATTATAGAAGAAATCGATGAGCCCCGCTTTGATCGATTGAATCAGATTGGCCATAAGACATCTACTGCAGGTTGGTTTGTCTCAGAGGGAGAATCAGTTTTGCTTGCTCACGATGACGGCAGCTGCTCTTTTCATGACATAGCGAATTCTGAGGTATGGATGGCTTGAGGTGATTTATTATAGATCCTTAGGGGTGTTCACATTTATGTTGTGTTGATGGATTATGTTCTTTTCCCTTTGATCAGGAGAAAGCGGAATACAAAGTTCCCCAGAGGTATACATGGGGTGATTGTTGGTTGATTAGAGCTGCTGGTTCAGATGGTCGCTCTAGTAAATATGTTGTCGCAGCATCAGCAGGTAGTAGTAGTACGTTCGACTCTGGTTTCTGTTCTTGGGACTTGTATAACAAAGAGATTGTAGCAGAGGTGTTCAGTTGCCCATCTGTTATGAAGCAGCATTGGTGGTACAGGCCATGTGGGCCGCTCATGTTGGCTACTGCCAGTGCTCAAAAGATGGTTATTGTTTATGATATCCGCGACGGTGATCATGTGATGAAATGGGAGACACAGAGAGATATAACCAACATGAATCATTCTAGTCCGATGCAATGGAGAAATAAAGGCAAGGTAGTTGTAGCAGAAACTGAAGCTATTAGCCTTTGGGATGTCAATTCTCTAGCCCCTCGATCTTTGCATTATGTTGTTTTTCCAGGTAGAAAGGTTTCAGCTCTTCATGTGCATAACACGGATGCTGAGTGCAATGGTGGGGTAAGACACAGGTACTGCTCTCTCTCTCTCTATCTCCCAACATAAACTTCTTGTTTGATACATTGTCATTGTAGTGATTAAATTTTTGCTTGCATCCATACATACAGAGTAACTTCTCTAGAAGCAGAAGGCAATGATGGAGTCTTCTGCACTCAAGATGCAGTTAATGTGTTTGACTTCCGTGTGCCTTGTGGAGTAGGCCTAAAAATCCCGACGTTTGGGGAGAACGTGCAGTCTGTATTTGCTCATGGTGATTTGATTTTTGCTGGTGTTGTAGCCCCAAAGTTGTCTTCAAAGGTGCCTACTGAATGTAGGGTGGATCAATGGTCAATTCGGGGAGGAAAGCCTGCATGTGTGTATACGTTACCAGAGTCTAATGGCCAGTTTGAAGAGTTTTCTGTTGCTCAAGTCTGGGGTTCTCCTTCTCTCAACTTGGTAATAGCTCTTAATGGAAATGGGTTGTTTATCTTCGATGAAGGAATGAGACAAGTTATAGGACCAGATCGCTTGAATTGCCCTTCCTTTGACTATTCAGGATCTCGTATTCTACTTGTTTCCAAAGATCGCCCTGCATTCTGGAGGTACTATTCATAGTCTGGCAACCAAATAAAAAACTCTTGTACTCCCTTCTCTTTTTCTGTGGTTTATTTAAATATCATATCATCTGATTTTATTCAACTTTATCCTAATTCAAAGCCTCTAACTTGGTTATTTTAGGCAGAGCTTTTTGTTACTTGTAACTTGTCTGTTTTTGAACTGTTTATTTAGTGCCAGGCTAGCTGAAATTATTTTGGTTTGTACTCGTCTCAAACAAAGTTTATGGCAGGCTTAACAATGTTCACTTTTAAAATATTAAACTATCTTCATGAAATTGTAAAGAAAGATTCCTGGGTAAACTGTGTACATTGTTATTGATCGATGAATTTTGGATCTCAATTTGTGATCTGCTTTCAAGAAAAAAATCATAAATATTTCAAAACAACTTATTGACAATTTTTTACATGGCCCTATACTATGTTTACAAGCTTTTATTTGGAGGTTAATTAGATACATTAATTATACTGGCTTTCTTAAAAATGCTCTAAAATTGAAAATAAATACCTAACAAGATTATTTGGAGCTGGCTGGTTGATGGCAAATGCTTTAGGTTCAAAACTTCATTTCTAAGAAAACTGTATTTTTTAAAAATAAAATAAAATAAATATTGTATTAGATTTGTACTATTTTCAATATGAATATAAATAAAATATTGTAACTTAATTTTTTATATTTTAAAAAAAATCCCAAATAGTTAAAGATAAGAAGTTAAAATAAAAAATATTAGTAAAAAATATATTAAAAGAAAAATAATTTAAAGTCTATGTTAAAATATAACTTGGTTCCACCAAAGATTGGAGTTGGGAATACTCAATCTATGCCAAAGGGATTGGTGGTGTTATTGGAGAAGTGGGGCCATTTCTTGTCAAGCTACCCCAATTACGTTTGAGAGGAATACAATCACGAATATCAAAAAAGATGTATTTAGGATTTTGTCGTCCCAAAGAATGGAGGTCCAAGAGCCTTTATGAAACACATGCTGAACCCATTCCCTAACAAGGATTTTCTAGGGCCCGGTACCTTGAGTGGCTCTTGTAAACCAAAATTGGTCTTGTAATTTCTGTCCCTAGTAGGGGATTTGATTGTTATCTTTTTGGCCAGCCATGCATACTACTTATCTTGTTGGTTTCTTTCAAAATTGATTTATACAACTGGTCTATGGTTTGCTATGGAGTAACAACTCTAGTAAGAAAGGTATGGCAACCATCTTATGGAAGCTTTGTATTTAACCTAAATTTGCGACTTGGCTTGGAGTCATTGATTCATTACAAGAAGGAAAAAGCCCATGATTTAAAAAAAAGACTTTTAAAGAAAAAAATAAATTATAATTAGTTAAATGTTTCTAATAAGATAAGGTGATTTTATCCAAATTAGTGGTTGTTCCTTTGGTGTTGTAGATGCACAATTTTGGAAAGTTATGTAGTGGTGGTGTCTTTGTCATGCTTCACTATATTTAGTTCATTTTCTTACTTTTAGATTTTTTTGGTACACTTTCTTTTCACATTGGATTTTTCATAGTTTTATGTGATCCATAGTTTTCCACTAACACCTTCAAATATGTCATTTATTTGCTTTAGGATCCAATTAGTCAACTTGATCTCTATTTTATGGTCTTTTTCTAAGTTGATTATTTTCGATGTTTGTTGTAAGTGGTTTGATCATTTTTGGTGGTGGCCAAAAGTGGTTGTTTGCCTTGTAGATCCATTGTGCCATCATGTGTTGATATTTCGTGCTTTGATTGTTGGCTATTACTTTTTTTCATGGTTGACCTATGCATTAGTGTGTCCAAATTTGGATTCAAAGCAACTTATATATAGACATATACCCTAAGCCATTTATTATCAAATATTCATTTATGAATAACTAAGCAATCATCCAAGGAACCTCTTATTTTATAGTAATTGAGCTACATATTGAGTTTAATTATTACACACTTATTAGGGAGCTTGCTATTTTGCTCTCATCATTTTGTGGTTGAATACTTATGGTGTAGGAACATTTGGGTTCATGTGGACTCTTGCATCAACAAAAAATATATTAGTTTAATTTTTAGCAAAATGTTGTTTTGTGCAAGTGTTTTATCGTGCATATGTTATTGTTTGTGTGTGCATGCAAATCTTGAGTTGTGCACAATTTTTATGTTGTTTTGCATTGCATTTGAGTGCATGCTTGTTTTGTGTGGTTTTGCGCAACTTGTGAGCATGTAGATGTTTACTATTTTGTTTTACGTGTTTGTTGTTGTGTGTAGTTGCATTTGTTATTTCTTTGAATAAGCTTGCAAAGCTTTGCACATGAAGTGATGTTAGTCTTTTGTGCAAGCGTAGTCTCACAAATATTTGTGAAGTAATATTAGATGTCTGTGACATCTTTTGGAACATCAGAGCTTTCATTCTTTTCCATAGAAGTAGCATGGTTGGAGAGAATTCTTGGAGAAGTTGATTCTTTATCATGCAAATACAACGTTGATTTGCGAGTCATTTGGAGAGCATGCAGTAATGTGTGACAAGGTTCTTGTCAAATATGAAGATCATGACACAAGGGTTTTTAGTGCATTTATTGGTTGTGGAGTCTTGCAACTTAGCTTTGGGAGGTTATGACTTTCATGCAACTTGCGACAAAGGGAGATGAGTGTGAAAGATTACATTGAAAAGTACTATAGACTTATCATTAGAGTGGGTCATATTGAAGCTAATGTTGAGAAGATCTTGAGGTATGTAAACAGATTGCACATTGCAATTCAAGACGAGTTTGGTATGATCAGATTGAGGCTTATTGAAGAAGCCTACTAGTGTGTATTGAAGGTGGAAGAAAAGTTATGCAAACAAGGAATAGCTTGAGGGAAAAGAAAATTCATGCGTGGACGTGGACAAGGAAGTGGTAGAGGTTATTTTGTGCAAGAAGGTGAGGCGAGTACTTCGTAGCATAATATACAAGTGATTAAAGAGGCAAAGGATATTTTAGAGGAAGAGGATCCTATGGACAAGGTAGAGGTCTTGGATTCAATGGTACATGTTTCAAATGTGGTGAGACTGGACATAGAGCATTTGAGTGTCCACATGTGCATAATGAAGAAAGTAGGAGAATTGATGCAAGTGCACATATCACACAAGTCGATGAAGATAACATTGCATCTATTTATATTATAAATGAACATGAAACTAGAGATCTCTCATGATGAAGAGGGTAAGAAAGAGGAGAACAGTCTTCAGGGAAAATTTGAGTGGCAAATATTTGTAGTTAGGCGTATATTGGGGATTCTATACTTGGGATTGGCTATGTGGATAATGTTGGGCCGCATAACAGTTCGCCTAAAAACCCATGCACATTACTATTTCCCATTCAAATAACTAAATTATTTTTAGTCCCAATGAGGTTTTGTTCTTGGATTGCCAACAAATTGATAGTATAAGATTTTAAACAATGTTTAGATCGCCACACATTCTATGGGCCTCGAGATCACACTTACCAAAAATTTAAATGAGAAATTTGAATTGTAATTAAATTCTCTAGTTATGCCCAACCCAAATGTGAGCGCGTGTGCGTGTGTATAAAATGCGAGTTAATTGTTATTTTCATCCTTGCAAGTTGTGACTCTGGCAATGTTCGAAACCTAGGCCCATGTGAAAGGATCCAATAAATATAGGTGATTCAAATTACAAATAAATCAAGCACTTGTGGATGCAAATCAAGAAATATATTGATCCAATTCAAATCTCTTCCAATGTTGTAATTTATAGCCTATAAGTAATTTTTTTGATCCAATTTTAAACATGTTTAAGATAATTTTTGAAATTTTATAGATTTATGCACTTTTATTAGATAGAGATCATTTTCTAAGTCGTGACATTTTTCCATCCCAATGAAGCTTTTGTAGGCTTGTGATGCTTTTTCGTCACCACAAAGCTTTTATAGACATGCAATGATTTTTCATCACCACAAAGCTTTTCTATACAAACGATGGTATTTCATCCCTGAGAAGCTTTTCTAGCCCTGCATTGCTATTTTGTCCATTCAAAACTTTTCTAAACTTGTGATGATTTTCTAAAATGCGATGCTTTTCCTATTTGTGATGATTTCCATAATGCAATGCTTTCCATTATGTGATGTTTTACATTAATGTGATGCTTTTATAACTATGATACTTTTCCATCAATGTAATGTTTTTGTATCAGTGCAATGCTTTTCTACGATAGGGGTGATTTTCATTAATGTGATGCTTAAAAAATCATCTATTGTCATTTTATTATATGCGAATTCCTTGCCCTATTAGTAATCATCAATGGTAAACCAAATTATGTAAGAAATTAAGATTTTTTTATGAAGATTATGATTGCTCCTCAACTTTAGTTGAATGCATTTCATCCCTTACATGTCAAATTAATGTTTGCAGTTGGAAATTAAAAAACATAGGGTGAGGAAAGGAAACTACAAAAGATTTTTAAAATTTTGCATGTCAAAAAATTACTTTAAAATCCTAACATGGAAAATTATACACGCTTTTACAATAGTCATCAGTTATGACTATTTACGTAGTCAAGATCTTCATATTAGTAGCGGAATTAGACGAAGAGCTTAGCCCTTGCACGATATTTGTTTGAGTCAAAAACCTTGCCCATTATTGGAGAATAACTACAACATACTCCACATCTTTCAACACAATTCGACCTTGATAAGTTGAAACTTGAACTTCCATAGTCAACAATTATTTTAGAGAAGACAAATCAGTCGTAGGAAAATTCATCCCAGCCCAGAAGTCCCCTCCATGTAGATACTATTGAATTTATTCTACTTGATCTACCAAACTAAGCCAATATTTATTAAGAACTTTGAATTCTGACAATGGAATGCCACCCTCATTATCCCTACTTGGAAAACTAGAAGAGTGGAAAATAAAAGAATCCAATGCAGAGTTCAAACCAACTTTAACTTTTCCTCTATGAATTTTTTGGCCGAGTTTCTTATTAGACCTTTGTCATGGAGGATAGATAAGAGATTGCAAACAAATACCGATGCCAGTTCAAAATTAACTTCTTTTTAAGGTCTTAGAAAAAAGAGTGGAAACAAATATTGAACAACCATTAATCAAGAGAAAAATCTGACCAAAGATACCAAATAAGTGACTAAGCATGATCCTCAAACAAATAATGGGAAATTCAAATTGATATTTATAATCTTAAATAAATAAAGTGACACCTTTGTTCAATTTTGTCATTAAAGTTGAAATCACACCAATCTTCCTTCGTAGTACTATACCCATCACTCCAAACCTAGATTCACTTATTCAATCTAAAAAAGGTGCCATTAATTCTCAAATCCTAACAAGGGTGACATCAATAAAACTCACCTAAACAATCCCATCAAAATTATTTCAAGTTGACATTAAAAACTTCAAATATTGATATCTTCAATATTCATCTTTTTAGCCATCAAATCAAGTGCACTAATTATAGCTTTTTCTTGTCAAATCGTTTTATTTAAATTTTTTTTTTGTCATAGTGTTTCAAAAAATTAACATTCTTGTTAATGATGCTTCATCAACATGATATCACAAGCACACAATGATGTACAAAACATGTGATGATGTCTAAAGCTTGCGATGGTGTTAAAGTTTTTGATGATGTCCAAAGCATGGAATGATCTTCCAACTATGTGACGATTTTCAATGCATCAATATGTAATGGTTACACACTTTTTGTGATGCTTTTATGGGAATGCGATGCTTGACACTTGTCATCCATGTGATTAATTTGCATGTTTTTGCACTTATGCAATTATTTTTTGAATCTCGCATTCCTTTTTCATTTGTTTTTCAGTATTTAATTTTCATTCATTAATATCTTTAATTTTTAGATTCAATAGATTTTTATTAGATTTTCTTCCATTTTTTTGCTAGGTAACAACTTTTGATAAGAGTGTGGACCGGTCTGGGACACAATTGGGGCCCTAGATCCCCATGTGATTTATTAACCACCTGAATACCACCTGTATACCATATATTACTAGATGTATACCTACTATTACCAATAATGGCCATCAACGGCCTCGAGAATACAACTAACAGCCAAAACCGGCCTCATATTCCTTTCTTGAGATTTGAACTTGGGTGGAGCTTGAAAAAACTAAACCACTTAACCAACTCACCCACATCTCATTGGGGATTTTCTTCCATTTTGAGTACGAATATCTCCACATTATTCTCACTTAAGGGAGAAGTATTTAAAAAATGGATATGATAATGTGATAAACTTTAATGTCAAATTGGTTGGTGATAAATTAATTTCATCACTTGATGATTGGATGCAAAATGGTGGTTTGCAACAAAGTTTTATTATAAAATACCCTGTAATTATTCTTATCTATCAAAGCTTAGTCTAATTAGTAAATTTGGCTCTGTATTCTTTTCAGTGTGTGTTTAAACTTCAATTTTTCATGGCTGACTCTACTTATTAGCTTTCAAGAGTTGCTAAGTAGCTTTCCAAATTTACTAGTTTTTAAAAGTTTCTAAGCAACTTTAAAAAGTTGGTAAGTTTCTCAAGAATGTCCACTCCATCTGATCCCATTCTTTGACATAATTAGAAGCAACATTCCTCTAGTAAACAAGAGCTTCCATTAAAAAAACATGATAATAATGGCATCTTTGCTAAAGATTGGATTTTGCACGTGAAGGGATCTATGAAAATTGAGGATTTGCTTAAAGGGCCACCGCTTTTCTTCACCAAGCGTTTCTTCATCAAGCTCCAACACATGGCCATGACACCCACATTTGCATATGACATCTAGTTCATCTTTATAGCTAGGGGTGATTCACAAGAATTCAAATTGAGAAAGAAGTTTATGGCATAATATCTTCCACGTGAGCCACATCTAGAGCCATTGCCAGAGATAGAGCCAGATTTAGAGAGTGCCATGGTGGTATTTAGGCTTGCCAAAAGTTATAGAAAAGTAAATCAATAGAGACCTCCATTGTGATTTTAGTTAAAAAACAACTAAAAGTCTTTGAAACTTGTTACTTAATATCTATTTAAATCTTACTACAAAAACTATTGAATGCAATCAGTAAAGCGGTGTTGTCTACAATGTGGTGATGTATGTAGTATTTTAGTGATGTTTGTAGTAAGTAGTTGTACCAACATGATGTGAATCTATCATATTATGATAAATGGTGTTTGTAGTAACTTTAAAGTTTTAAGTAGTAACTTTATAGTTTTAACTTGGTCTTTGACTCTTTAAAAAAAAATCTTATAAATTCACCAAATGATTTCACCATGTTATAAAGATTAAGCATCATTAGCCTTTACATCCACAATGAGTTTTTGGAAGTATTTTTATTTCAACCATAGTCGCAAAGGCCATTTCCATCAAATTCATCACACCAACAAATCCTTTCCTGCGTGATTTTCTAGCCAGTCTATAACATTTTTTTCAGTGGGTTCTTTAAAACTTTCCCTAATAGTCCTGTGTAGAGAAAGAATTTGTTCAGAACCATTTGTAAGTCTAGAAGTAAATGTTTCAAATTGATTGTTGATAATGGCAGTAATAATAATTTTTTTTTTATGAAATGGTAGAGAAGCTTGGTTTAAAGAGAATTTTCCATCCAAATATATATATGTTTTATGGTTGCTGAAGGAACATCAAGCTTTGATGAATGAACAATGTTTGTTAGGTTTTCAAATTAAGGATGAGGTTTTGTGTGATATAATGCCTATGGATGTTTGTCATAATTTTCTTGGAAGGCCTTGTAATATTTACCACATGGTGTATCATGATGTTCGTGTAAATACATACATGCCAGTGAAAGATGGAGTAACACATACACTAAATCCATTGAAGGATAAGTGTGAAGTAGACAAGAATCCATAGATTGTGATGATTTTGGAAAAAGAGTTATTGAAAGAGGTGAAAGAGTAGAGCACATGTTTTGTATTAATTTTTAAGCCAATACAAGTAGTGAACATAGGCACAACAATAGATGAAATAATTCTGCGCAAAGTAAAGGAAATATTAAGTGAGTTTGAGGAGATAGTGTCTAATGATTTACTAGATGGGTTTCCATCCATGAGGAGTATAAACCATCACATGTATCTGATTCTAGGTTTGAGTTTACTAATAATATTTAAAGAGAATGTGTAGGTGTAAAGACAAGTATAAGAGCTATTGGATAAAGGGTTGACCAGAGAAAGTTCGAGCCCATGTGAAATACCAACAATATTAACACCTAAGAAGAATGGAGAGTGGAGAATGTGCATTGATTCTAGAGCCATTACAAGATAACCATAAAGTATAGGTTTCCATTATCACACATGGATGATTTTATGGATTGCTTGAGTGAAGTGATATACTTCACAAATATTGACTTGAAGAGTGGACATTACCAGATTCACATAAGGGAAGGTGATGAATGGAAGATAATGTTCAAGACATACGAATGTTTATATGAGTTGTTGGTTATGCCATTTGGGTTAATTAATGCATTGAAGAAAGTCATGAATTTGATGAATGAAGTTCTTAAGCCATTTTTGGGTAAGTTTGTCATTGTGTATCTTTATGACATATTTATTTTTAGTATAACATAGGAAGAACACTTGCAACATTTGTGCATAATACTAGAGAAGCTGTGAGATGAAAATTTGAAGAAATGTGGTTTAATGCAGAAAGAATTAGTATACTTGGGATTTTTTAATTTTTAAAGAAGGTTTGAAGATGGATCCAAAAAAGGTGTGAGTTATACTAGATTGGTCATCACCATAAAGTACATTTGAGTCACATAGTTTTCATAGATCAATGAGTTTTTACAATAAGTTCATTAGGAACTTTAGTGGGATGTGTGAAGTGATCACTCATGTGATGCATAAAGATAAAAAGGAAATTTTTTGGACAACAAAAGCATAATATAATTTCCAACAATTGAAGAAAAAGATAACTAACTAGTGTTGGCATTACTAGATTTCAGTAAGATATTTCAAATCGATTATGATTCTAGTGGTGCAATAATAGGAGCAATGATGAGTCAAGAAGGAGGGCCTATTTTGTGTTTCAGTGAGAAGTTAAATGATGCAAAACACATATATTTAGTGTATAATCAAGATTTATGCAATAATGCGATCACTCAAGAAGTGGAGACATTATTTATTACCTAAGGAGTTTGTATTGTATACAAACCATCAAACACTACAATTCATTAATAGTCAAGTTAAATTTAATCAGAGGCATATGAAGTGGGTTGAATTCCTACATATCTATTCATTTTCATTGAAGTGTATGGGTGGAAAATCAAATAGAGTTGCAGACATGTTGAGTAGAAGAGTTATTTTGTTAAATAAATTAAGATTAGAAGCCATAGTATTTTATCTTATGAAAGATATTTATCAAGAAGATAAACATTTTCAAGAAACATGGAAAGGATGCATAAAACTAATGAGTGAAGACGAAGCACCAATGTTAGATTATTTTGTTCAAGATAGATTGTTGTTTTGAAAAGTGAATTATGTATACTACGAGATTCAATGCACAAAAAATTGATCAAGGAAACTCATAGTGGAGGTTGGGTATGTCATTTTGGTTATAAAAAAAACATTAACACAAGTAGTGGATAATTATTTTTGGCTGAAAATGAATGTGGATGTGTGCAAGCATGTTGAGAAGTGTAGATTTTTCCAATTAGAAAAAGGGAGAAGTCAGATGCAAGGTTGTATCAATCATTGCCTATTCCATAGAGACCATGGGAGGATATAAGTTTGGATTTTGTTTTATGATTACCTAGAACATGTAAAGGAAATGATTTAATATCTGTTGTAGTTTATATATTTTTGAATATGACGCTTTTTATTGCATTTGAAAAGACTGGTAATGTAATAAACATTGCTAACTTATTTTTTAGGTATTGGACGTTTTTGCACACATCCTAGATTTTATGCCACATATGTACCCAAACACTTAGAAACTCACTGTGTCGACATATCATGTTAATGAATGGTGTACTCACCTAAGGTGCAAAGAGAGTACCAAGCCATAGTTGGGTTAGTTGTATGAAGATGCCATTCAATTAATACCTTATTACTCTATATAACATGAACACAACCCAATACTTGGTTTATTCATTACACATTTGTATAACATAGTTCAAACACATGTTTATACTTAATTATTTCCACAAATAAATATATATTAACTAATCAAGCCTAAACTAATACATAACCATTACATAAATAAAACACAAAAGTAGACAATCATCTAAATCATGTGTGCAAGCATGTTGAGAAGTGTAGATTTTTCCCGTTAGAAAAAGGGAGAAGTCAGATGCAAGGTTGTATCAATCATTGCCTATTCCATATAGACCATGGAAGGATATAAGTTTGGATTTTGTTTTATGATTACCTAGAACATGTAAAGGAAATGATTCAATATCTGTTGTAGTTTATATATTTTTGAAGATGACACTTTTTATTGCATTTGAGAAGATTGGGAATGTGATAAACATTGCTAACTTATTTTTTAGGTATTGGACGTGTTTGCACACATCCTAGATTTTATGCCACATATGTACCCAAACACTTAGAAACTCACTGTGTTGACATATCATGTTAATGAATGGTGTACTCACCTAAGGTGCAAAGAGAGTACTAAGCCATAGTTGGGTTAGTTGTATGAAGATGTCATTCAATTAATACCTTATTACTCAATATAACATGAACACAACCCAATACTTGGTTTATTCATTACACATTTGTATAACATAGTTCAAACACATGTTTATACTTAATTATTTCCACAAATAAATATATATTAACTAATCAAGCCTAAACTAATACATAACCATTACAAAAATAAAACACAAAAGTAGACAATCATCTAAACAAAGCTTGTGCATCTCATTAAAGTAAATAAATTTATATAAATCCATTAACATTGTTTCATAATTTTAGTAGCATAAAAATAACAATTCTATCTCTTTCTATTTCACTAATGAGGTAAGGTGGAATTTTATAAAGTTCAAGCACCACCTTTTGGTTACATAAAATTAATGCGTTTCCCTTAGGGTGTGCAACTAATTTATATAAATATTAGTCTTAATTACTTTACATTGAATATCTTAGTCCTATTAGATCACTATATTTACACCATGATATGCTAGACTCACTCAAAGGTCATTTATTACAACCACTTTTCTTAATGCTACATCTAATAGAATCCTTCTGTCAACCTTGCCTATAGTTCATTCTTTCACACTGTATGGTTTGCGCAACCTCCTTCCCTTTTATTACACTCATTCTATGTTGACTAATCTACCACCATTGGTACATATCTAAACTTGGTCAATTTTTTTTGAAAACTCTCAAGTTTCTTAGTTACATCACGACACCTCATCCTCATATGTTATTTATGCCTTTTTGTGCTCTATTGAACTTATTACTATGCATGTTATCTTCAAAATGCACACATATTATTCACCCTTTGATCAAAATTACATGTTCTATACTTAGCCAAAATTTGGTCCAACATCACCCTACACTAAGATAGTTGCTCGCCCTTAGGAAACTCGCCCAAAGCACTTATATTTTCAAAAATTTGGGTCCATATCTGTAGACCTCCTTCTCAAAATGGCTCCATTAAGAGAGTGTAACTTGGATTGACTCTATTTTCTTGGTCATTTTTGTAGATATGTCTTTCAATGTTGGAAGATGATCTTGGAGCTCCTTATGCCAAAATATCTATAGAAACTCCCTCCAACATCTCCCTGATGGTGTTTTGTTCATCCATCACCTTGAGTTGATGGGTCTTGAAACTCTTCTCTAGTCCTCGATGCTTTGATTCAATTTTCTCTCCCAGGTTGTTCACATCCTTGAGAATTTTTGTTTTCTCAGATCCATCTTTTATATGGAAGACTTACACCTCCAATTACCTCTTATTTTTATCATTCAATGATCATAGATTGAGTTTCTCTATTTATTGTACGAAGTTGAGAAACACACTATATGTTTTTGCTACTTTTTGTTGAAGTGTGCAAAGTAGATTCTCACATCTTTGAGGTTTCTCATCAAATTATATTTGGAAATTTTCTATTTATTTTTATGTTTCCACCTCCATGCTGGGGTATTTCCCTCTCTTATTTAGAAGTTGATCAACCATTAGAATTAGCTTGTCGACTTCCTTCATCCCATTCAGGTTGGTTCCTTCTAACAAACTAGGTTCTTCTATTAGGATGTGTTGACCTATCCTTTAAGTTTTGATCCATAATTTTTAACTTATATTTAGCCTCTGTGTGCTTATTCTCAACCTATTGAATTGTTTCTTGTAGTTCCTAGTGGCCATGCTATTCAAAAGGTTTTGGCACAAGACTTCATTTTCCATTCTAAACAATGCACACCTAGATTGAACTTCACTCAACTTGGTTGGGTCTATATGAATGATTTATTTGGCATTCATGACATCAACCTCTTCTCTATATACACTACTTATCGATGTCTCAAAATGTGGATCATCCACATGGATAAAGGACATTTATTTTTGTACCTAAATTGAGCCACTATCTTCTCATAAGTGGTTCCAATAGAATAAGTGTTATTCCATTATGCATATTTTTGGACCCTCTCTCTTGTTATTAGTTCTTCCTCTTCCACGCTCTCCTCATCAATTTAGTTTTATTTTCTTGAATTATACGTTGATGGATCATTTGAATTTTATATTCTCTTAGCACAACCATTAGAATCCTCTTCACTAAATGTATCAATTTTATGATCCTCAAGATCTTTTTCTCTGTGCACTTATTTTTCTCTTTCCTCTTCATATTTTCTAATCTCATGTTATTCTCCCCTCATTTATTCATTTTATATAAAAACCTCCCCCTCACTAACATCTTATTCTATATTTTCTAGGTGAACATCCTTCATACCATCCAAACCTACCTCCTTTTGCAACACCTCTACTTCTTTGGTGTTAAACATTTCATCATGTTGTTGTGCATCTATGTCCAACCCCATGGGATCATCTTCAAATAAAAGATTTTATATGAAACTTTCAGTGTTAGAGTCTTACGTTTATTCATGTGTGATATCATCTAGAGGGTTACCAACTAAACCCTACATCATGGGTGCTTATGTGCTCAAGTCATCTACCTTAGGAGGGGGTGTAGTATTATCTTTAGTTTTTTCTACCTCCATTTATGGATTGGGAGTATGTTGAGATGATGGAGGCATAGGTTTCCACAGTGGGGTAGAATGCCTTGGGGGAGATGGCATGGGATGATAAGGGGAATATGAATAAAGTGGTGGTTGTTTTGGTGGAGAAGAAGGTGGTGTGGTCTAGCTTGGTGAAGGAACAAGTTGCTTAGGTGGCAGTGGTGAAATTTTTTGGGCAAGCTTATTTTGTTGTGCCTTGGGCTGTGGCATGACCCACCATGTTTTGGAAATCAACCCACAATCCTCATTTGACATCATGTACTATGAATCTTCTATTTTTAGGTCATCCTACACGATGCACTTCTTGCCTTGTGATTTCTTGGTCATTCTAGTAGATGATGCTTTAGTATGCAGCTGGCTAGTTTGTGAATTTTTATTCCTATTGGCCTTTATGGGGATTTACACATCTTCCCCCTTGTCTACTATAGGCTCAACCTAAAGGTTCCTTTTTAAAATCACTTGTTATTCTTGTTTTTTTACCCTTATTCATGTTCTTGTTGGGCATAATGCACATCTTTCTACTTTTGAGGCTTTGACTCATTAAATTTTGCATAAAAACTTGCTCACGATTTCTACTAGTTGTGGGTCAATAATGGTTGAGTCATAATCTGAATCGATTTATTTATTTATTTCCAACCTAGAAGGACATCTCAACAATGCCTTGAGTAGTAGGATGTCCCCATTAATCTGCATGTTGTTTACTTTCTTCTGCTACATATTATTCACCCTCTTTAATGCATTATCCGAATAGTGTGCCTAAAAGGCATATACAAATTAAAGGCATCCAAATATATTATTATATTTCAAAGTATTTTTCACAAGTGAAAGGTGCACCTCTGTATGTGCCATTCATCACTAAAAGCTATAATCATGTTGTTGGCCCACCTGTCCATTTTGATTTTGTAATTTTTTTATAGGCACATGTGCGAATATGGTTGAGATGTTTTTTCATGGGTGACTTATCCCATATTGGGTGCATTCAAATCTATTCTTCGTATCCTTTGAGAATGCTTAACTCATACAATACAAGTAAAATCAAAATTGTGCCCTATTTAAAAATGTGTCGACCCCATAGGCCCATTTTGTGCCCTTTATTATTTCATCACAAAAATATTTTTAAATATTAGATCAAAAATTATTTGTGCCCATCTAGTGTACGATGTATATATATATTGTTATTGATGTTATCCCACATACCAACTCCACACAACTTTGAGTTGACTAAGTGCACTATCATCCTTGTTTCCCGATCAACAATGTTTTTAATGGGAAACATGTACTTCCTTTCTTGTATTTTATGAGTTAAGCTACCCTCTCCACCACTTGGGTGTTGGCTAGCACTAACTTAATATCTTTACTGGAACATGGTATACATGTTCATTTACTTATGTGCTTAGGAAAAACTTCAAGTGACACTTGACAAAGTATATCCTATGCTCATGGATGTGCGAAATCAAAAATCTTAACAAAATTTCTAGCTTGTCAAAGTATGGTAGCTCAAACAACTAAAAAATGCCAATTTTATCCAATGCTATTTTAACATGCACATCTGAATATAACATTCAATTTGTGCCTCTAGTCTTCCACTTGTCAATATGCAATCCTTCATCAAATTTGTTTCATTCTTCCTCTCGTAGTGGTTTTAGTATTTCAATATGCATTTTTTACCTTTGATTCTAAATCCTCCCTGTGCAAACATGCCTTAGTTTTTGTATTTCTTTGATGAAAGATGCACCAAAATTTGATGGATCTAATTTTTTTATGTGTTTCTTACTACCCAACACCATAATGGCCAAATTCTTATTTAACAACATTATTATTTAAAAGTCGCTCTAGCACACCTTTGGGCTATTGATTTTATTAAATCCCCTAATTTTGAAGTATTATTTAAATACTTCAACCACAACCCTAAATTTTTGACTCAGATATGAGGTTTACGA
This sequence comes from Torreya grandis, assembly GCA_037957365.1. NCBI lineage: Eukaryota > Viridiplantae > Streptophyta > Pinopsida > Cupressales > Taxaceae > Torreya > Torreya grandis. The sequence goes on from JARHVA010000188.1 coordinate 2,010,753, forward strand.
CACATTAATGGTGGATGCCTTACTACAACCTCATATTCCTTTGATTCTACCTTTGATTACTCCTTTTTCTCAAATTTTGCCTGTAAACATTTTTCAATCCTATGTAGATTCTAATTCTGGTCTCTAAAACCTTAATTTTAAAAATGTAGTTTGAGTTGGTTTTCCCTAATGCATTCTCTTCACTCTTCTCTTTTCATCTCCAAATAATTTGAATATAAATAAGTGATGAAAATGACTTATGATGAGAAATTTATAGTGCCCTTCGATGTTTAAATTATCCTAACAACGTAATACGTACCATTGGATAGCCATTACTATTGCTGCCATACATTCAGATTTACTCTTGGTCATGTCATTCCTTACATGACTCCATTTAGGCATGACCTAAACCTTCACCCTTTCCCCTATGTTCTTTAGGACAATGCCTATCTCCTGTCCTTTATACTCCCTTGCCCCACAAACTTCACGTATCCATATACTTGATTGAATTTTTGTGTGCATATACCAGTCTTCCTTTTTTTTTTTTTTCTTCCATTGAATTTCTAAGATTTCATTAACCCCACACTAAATATGCTCTTGGTTATCTAATGCATCAGTTTTGTGAACCATTTATTGTGTTACTATGTGGTTGTAGATATTTTTTCTTCTTCCTTTTCGCTATGCATACAAAACTAGTATCTTTGAATTTATCATTTAGCCTTTTAAATACATGTGTGACTGGATAATATTGTGATGAAAAATGGGATATGATGATGAATCACATTTTTGAAATAAATTTTACCTACAAAAACCAAATGTATGCAAAACATTACTTTGAAAAAAATAAAAAGCTCAACATATAGATTTTGTAAAGTATAATTTGAGAGATACAAAATTTACAATCATAATGGCATGACAACACCCTTCAAAAAAAATTAGACGCCTAATATGAGGATCTCAATGAAATCCCTCGCTCAACTTGTTAGAATAGCCTTACAAGGTTATGCACTTTTATTACTAATCCTAATGGTGCAATACAAATATTTGCATATATTTTTAGAAAGCAAAAAAAAAACTATTAAAAAATCAACCTAAAAACATGAAAGTGAAACACTATGACAAATGCCTTATTTTTTACTGTCTCACTTATAAATTACATATGACAAGACTTTATCCTACTCTTGTTCAAATTCCCAAGAATCATTTCACCATCTAATGTCTATAACTTGCATACACTAATCTCCAAAATATCATGAATCATATAAGGTCCCATTAAGAAAATTTGGAGTTTCCATGAATTTTTAACATAATTTAAATCATAAAGTAAGACATGTGCACCCTTTTCCAATTTTTTTCCCTTGACATGTTTATTGTGCCATGCTTTATGTCTATAATTTCCCATGCTCTTGCTCCAACAAGCTATGATGCACCTCTTGTTAAACTTCAGAAGCTCCCCTAGATGTGCATCCAATGACTCCTTATCATAAAGTCATTTTATGTGTGAAATGTGCAAGGAAGACACCAAAAATTCCATGGGCAGAACCACTTCCATTCCAAAAACTACTTGAAAAGGTGTAAACTTATACAAACATTTGAAAGTGGTCCTGAATGCCCATAATACCACAAAAACTTATGCATCCCAGTACTTGCACCCCACATAACAAATATTTGTCAATGTTTGACCAAGGATCTTATTAAAATCTTTGATGATCCCATTCACCTAAAGGTGATATGGTGTGGTTTTATAGTGCACCACCATGAAGTCTGCCAATAAAATGTGCACCGCCTCATTCAAAAAATGCATCCCCTGATCACTAATAAGATTCAATAAAACCCATACCTAATTAATATTTTCCCAAAGTAAGCATGTTATCATGGCTATAGTATAATTATTTTGGTGACACATCCACCTATCGAGTTAAATAATTCATGGCAGTGATCATATAACATGTTCCCATCCTATGCATAATTGAGGAGATGGGTTCAAAAAAACATATAACCCATTTCTCAAATGGTTCTTATAAATCACACAATTGCGAGGGGGTTAGTAATGTTAGTACGTAATAAAAATTAAATACACACAACTTAAAACCCAAGTGTGAGTCCTCAAATTGGGCAAGGTCAAGAAAGAGACCAAAAATCTAAATGGAAGACAAATCAAACAATTATACATTCCCTTTTGGATTTATCTGTATTGCTAGAATTCATGTTTGGATGAGCCCGTATGCAGTTGCAAAAGGCTTTGTTAGTGTTGCGTAGTCATTTTGGTAGTATTTCCCTATGCACTATAAACAACTAATTTTATAATACTTGATGCTTAATGGATGATGGCATTAGGATTTGATAGAGTTGCACTGCATTATTTGGTCATGTTGGAATGAGGAGGAAGCCCTCTAATTTATAAACTTGGCTGAAAAATGTGGATCATTGGATCAAATGGAAGATCAATGGATGAGGAAGAGTCCTCCATCCTAAAAAATGAGGGAGATGGAGTGTGTAAGAGGAATAGATGGAGTGTGGAAGGAAATGTAAGAGCTTGTCATAAACACTACTCCCACACTATCCAATTTCATTCAATTACCTTGCAAAAGAGGAAGATTTAATGAATTTTTAATTGGCAAGTTGTTGTGTGATGAGGATATTAGGAATTTATGAATTTAGAGAAATAAGAATTTCCAAAAGTTAAGAAATTTTTCATTAGAATAAGATTAATCTAATTAGAAAAGTTAATTAACAATGGAAAGTAATGTGAATTTGGTGGGATAAGATGTGATAATAGAAAATATTAATTGATTAAGGGGGTGGGGTGAGCGGGGAGGGGAATAATGAAAAACTAGGAATGTTAGTGTGAATATATGAATTGATTAGATGATTTAGGATGATGTTAGTGGATAGTTAAAATTGATACAAAGTGTCTGATTTTAGGTGTCTACATTTTTTCCCTCTTTGAGAAGGCGTTGTGAGATAGGATGAGTGGGGTAATGAATTTTTAAAGAAAGAAGAAGTCAAAAAAGGTGGATGAAAAAATTAGATGATGAAGATGAAAGAATGTGATAAACAATTCCCCCTAAATAGGGCATGCTAGGATGAAGGATGTAGATGGGCTCTCAAAAACAAGAGGAAGATTTTAGATTGGAAGAATCAATGGGTGGGTGATGAAGAAAGGAGTGGGGATGCAAAATGATGATTAGAAGATCAACCCATGAGTGAGATTAATGTACTGGAGCTAATGCTTGAACGTTTTGATTTTTGATGATAATGGATTGATTTTCCCCAAGCAGGGTGGATTTTGGGAAGGATTCATCTTAAGATACACTGCATACTTTTACTTGCCCCAAGCAAGGTAGACATGGGAAAAATATCTTGATAAAACTATAGGATTGACTTGACTCAAGAAGGGTAGATTGGGGAATGACCTATCCTAATGATGAGATGCATGCTTTATTTTCCCCAAACAAGGTGAAAGAAATGAACTTGGAATGGATAGATGACTAATTGATTGATTGATTTACAAGCATATATCAAGGATTTAACCTATTGCATATATTTAGGATGAGACAATCACATTGATGGATGCAAATAAGTTGATAGGTTGAAGTGAAATGTATGTGTTGATATTATAATGAATTTTCAAAGAGTGAAGAAGTTTCAAAAAAGTAGGCACACAAGGATGCCCCAAAGTGATGAAAATAATGATTGAATAATAATGTGATAATGAATGATGCGATTACATTTGGAGAAAATTAGATAAATAGGGGATATGGATAACTGATGTACACTCACCTAGGCCATGAGAATGACTGATAGTTATAAGGATTATATGATGGAAATATGAATAAAAATAGTGAATGGTGGTAGTTGAACTAACTTCAGAAACTCCATGTGACTGAGTACTGCCTACATAGTCCAAATAGACCTTGGGTTGATTTAGTTATCTCAAGAAGGGAGGGATATGATGAGAAATAAATGTTGATATGATGTTGACAAATTCCAGAGAGGGATGAGATGATTGGATGTGGTCAAAGATGACTGAAATGAATTGATTTGAAAATAGATGACTTTGCAAGGGGATAAACTACTGTCTTAATGCATGTTTGATTGATTTTTTTGCAACTTTATTTTTGATATTGCACATGATAATATGCACCATGATATAAAAAACTATGATGACTTGGTTGTAGTGTACATAAATGCTGACCCCTGATCCAACAAATAAATGACAAAAATTCACCATGATATGGAAAAATCAAGATGACATTGTTCTTGTATGTTGATGGATGGACTCAAGTACATGTGTAAGAAATCACCATGATATGAAATACCATGATGATGCTATTGATGCATATGGACTGAGTCTATTGGAATAATTAATGGTTAAGTGGTGCTATTTATGTACCTTTAATATATTAAATTACATTGGTTAAATAATAATATATTTTATTATTTACCATGAGTTTATCCTCATGTAAATAAATAATAAAATATATTAAATTACCTTTGGAGAGGTTGGATCCATTAATATGGTGGTTAGAAAAGATCATATTATAATGGTCAAATTACCGTGCCTATATAATAAAAAGTTTATATTGTAAGATGCAATGGAAAAAAAAGAGAGTTGAGACAAATGAAGAAATGTGGAGAACACATTTCTAAGTTATGTGAAGATTGATTGAGAAGAAGTGAGAAAAAAAGATTATATTGGGTACTTATTAGTTTCTCATAATATGAATAATCTTTGTGGGTTTTTTTACTTCTTGGAGGTTTTACCATGTATATCTGGTGTTTCATGGTGATTGTATTTGCTATTGGTCTCACATATGGATCCAGTGTTTGTATGCAATCATATTGCTTATTTTGTCATGGTATTAGAGTTGGTTGATGCGTGATCAAGTGACAAGATCATAGATTAGAGTTTTGGCTTGTGTTCAAGCCTAGATTCATCCATTTTTCAAGCCATGGTATGTTCATGAAAGAATTTGAAGCTTTCTCTTTAGTAAAAGTAAGTTATTTCATTTATTTCTCCTCTTAGAACCAATAGATTTCAGATTTGAGCATTTTATCAACTTTCAAGCTTATTTTCATAACATATATTTGCTTGGGTGTCTTAAAATGGGCTAAAAATGTTTTTTCGAGCATTAAAAATCTTAAAATTTTCTTTCCCTTTTTTTGGCGAATAATCTATATGTAGGTGTTTTAAACTCTCTATTTGCATATCTAGCATCTAAAGGCAGTTGCAAGCTTCAAGAGAACCAACAAATGAAAAATAATCTTTTGGATGTTCTTGTATGGCTTTTTATAGCCTTCTTTGAAAAAAATTATTTTGGGCAGTAAATCTCTATTTTGGTCACTCCATTGGCTTAGTTTGACCATTTTCAAGTAGTTTTGACCTTTACTTCACTTGATTTGGACCTCTATAACTAATTTATTTTTTTCTCTCTCCTTTCAAACATCTTTGTACACCCTGTGAGAGGTAGAAAACTTCCAAAAATTAATTCTTGCATATTTCTTTGATTTTCTATCATCTAAAAGGGAGAAATTAGGTAGATGTTCCAAAGCCTCTGCTAACTCTGGGAAAGACTATAAAAGCTTATTATTTTTTTATCTCACCTCTTATGCACCATTGAATGCCCTGGCATGCCCCTTTGAAAGAAAAATCATAAAATCATTTGCTCCTAATCTTTATTATCTCTTCCTGAGGTTTAAATGGTGATTTCTCACCTTTTTAGTCTTCAAAAATCATTTGGAGTGTCATTACGAGTAATCCTTCAAAATATATAAAATTCTTTTCATCCATGGGTACCATAGCTGCAACAAGAGCAGAAAATATCATTTTACAATTATTAAAACCCAGATTTGGGCCTCCTAAAAGCATTAGAGGGCTGTTTCTAGGTAGTTTCAAGCTTTATATCTTCAAAAATGGTCGCCTACAGCTCCATCCATCCTCTACTCTCCACGTGGGCGATTCTTGTGCCTATAGCCATGCAAATGAAAAATTAAATGGTTAGTATAGTTTTTAAATCAAGTATTTAAAAAATAAGTTTTTATTTAATTATCTATTTTCTGACCCCACCTATGTTTTTCAAAATCCTTTTGGTCAATTTTTAAATATTTGCTTGCATATTATTACTTTATTGCATTTATTTAATTTCTATATTATTTTTGTAAAAATAAAATAAAAATAAAACTTAAAAAAGATTAAAATCAAACTAGCGAATTTAATTTGTTAATAAGGCTTGATGGTGAGATGGCTAGCCTAACTTTGCTAGTACACTCGTACAAGGTAGGTCTTGTGTTCAAATCGATTAAATCCTTTTTTTGATCAAATTTAATTTGATGTTTAATTTTTTTTAATTACGTGTTATTCCATGTGGGAATTTGTACCTTATTTTGATAACTTTGTTTGACACTTAAACCTATCAACTTCTTATCGACCATAGTCATCCAACTAGTCGATTTGTAGGTTTTAGCACATTTTGAACAGATTAAGAAGGTATTTTATTTGATTTGAAACCTCATACTATTGATTTTATAATAATTTGGTCAAATAGTGTAATTTGTGACACTATTTATGACACTTGTGACCATTTTCGTGACACTTGTAACTTTCACCCTTATTTCAGTTATTTATATTTTTTGAATTATTTTGCAATCAACTAAGTGGCTAGTGTTGTTTATTCATTATAATATTTATTATCATTATAAAATCAAGTATAAAACACTTTAAAAAGTTTTCTTTTCAAACCTTTTTTTGTTAGTTTAGTATAAAATACAAACTTGTAGTGTCGACTTTAAAATGAAGAAGAAATATTCATGACTCAAATTATAATATAAATTACTCTTAATAAATATATCTAATATTTGGATAACTTAGTATCATATTATTAGTTAATTTATTTTATGTGCATCACATAACGTGCTTGTTAAATTTAACATGCTTAATTGCAAGCTTACATATACTCCTATTGAAGGTTGTGTTAAAGTTTGATCCAAAAAATATGTATAATAAAGCCCCTGTTTACAAACATCTTGTTGGTAGTTTGTTTTATCTAACCATTACTAGGATAGATATTTCATAAGTTGTGGGTGTTGATCCCAAATTCATGCAGAATCCATACTTGGATAATTAGAAATTAGCAAAGTGAATACTTTGGTATATAAAAAATTTTGTAAACTTTGGTTTATATTCTTCTTCTTTTGATTATGCTAATTTATTTGGTTATTATGATGATAACCATATTATGATAAGTCTACTTATGAATATGTATTTATGTTTGGTGTAGGTGCTATCACTTAGAGCACTTCATGTGAAAGTCGCTAAAGAATCCTTGTGGCTATGAAGGATGATAGAAGAACATTGTGTGGAAGTTTCTTATTGTATCAACCATCTTGATGATAGTCAAAGTTGTATAGCTTTGGTGAAAAATTCAATAACACAATGAACTAAAACCTATTGAAGTTCATTCAATCTTAGGCCTATCAAAGTTGCCATTGAGGGGGAGTGTGCATAACAATGCCAATTATTTATAGCCATGTGGGTCGTGTGTTCCTTCTATCTCTTTATATTTCTCATTGTAAAGTATTGTAATACATCACTTTATGTGATTTTAGTAAACTTAATATGAAAGTCTACATTATACCCAACACATGCTATCATGGAGACCTTTATGTTATAAAAGACTTCAATATGCTTGGTTGATTATTCATGAGAAATTATGGGATGTATTCTCACTGTGGGATGTAGTCTCATGATCATGCTAGCCTAAACTCACTCTAAGTGGTTCAGGGTAACATATTGTAATTTTTTTAAAGGTGCCTATGAGGACATAGTGCAATACTTTTGGATATCTATAGTTGTATAGTGTAATTCTTTTAAAGATGATAATGTGACTGTGATTACATAGTTTAATACCTTTGGGTATCTTTAGTTGTATAGTGTAATTCTTTTAAAGGTGACTATGTGATTACGGTTACATGGTGTAATACCTTTGTGTATATATAGTTAAATAGTGTAATACCTTTGGGTGAATACATTTACAAAGCATAATTCCTTTAAAGGTAATTATGGCATGATGAAGGATATTTCCTTCAATTATTACCTCTTAAAACTCATCATGTGGATAGTTCATAGAGTGTAAGTTCATTATGTTGTTACCTCCTAAAACTCATTATGTGGATGGTTCATGGAGTAAAACTTTGTCGTTACAAAGGTGATTATGGCATGTATCCCTATTTAACATTAAGGGAGAATATTGAAATAATTAATAGTTAAGTGGTGTTATTTATGTACCCTTAATACATTAAATTACATTGGTTAAATAATAATATATTTTATTATTTACCATGAGTTTATCTTTGTGTAAATAAATAATAAAATATATTAAATGACCTTTGAAGAGGTTGGACCCTTTAATTTGGTGGTTGGAAAGGTCACATTATAATGGTCATATTACTTTGCCTATATAATAAAGAGTTTATATTGTAAGATGCAATGAAAAAAAAAGAGAGTTGAGACAAATGAGGAAATGTGAATAACACATTTTCAAGTAATGTGAATATTGATTGAGAAGTGAGAGAAAGAAAGACTATATTAGGTACTTGTTAATTTCTCATAAAATGAATAATCTTTATGAGTTTTTTTAACCTCTTGGAGGTTTTCCCATGTATATCTAGTGTTTCATGGTGAATGTCTTTGTTATTGGTGTCACATCTAGATTTAGTGTTCGTATGCAATCATATTGCTTGTTAAGTTAGAATCAAAGCACAATAGTTTAAGAAAACAAACAAATAAATAAGTAAACACACACCCACACTTGAAAATAAAATCAACATAAATCATCTTGTCATTTAATCAAGTCAAAATCCACGTGTGAAGATTGAATGATATGATAACTAGATGGTGCCCCCATGCAAAGATAAATGGAATGGGATGAATTGGGAATAATATATCTAGAAATAAGTTGCATGATTTGATTTGTCCCAAACAAGGTGAAAGCTATGAACTAGAATTGAATGGAGGATTTGAGTTGCCCCAAAGAGGCTAGATTTGGGAAGGAGACATCCCAATGGTGATTGAAATGATTTGATTAAGGAGTTTAAATGAATTTAGGAAAAGACAAGATGTTTTTGGATTTGGTGGCATAATATCTCTCTTGGAGGTTTGTGGCCCTTTTCTAAGTTTTAAGATTTTTTGTTGTTTTTATATTTTTTGGATTAAGTAAATATAAGGGGTCACTAACAAGGAGAAAATCTGTTCTAGCACCGAGATGGGAGATGATAACAGATGGAGGGGATTTTTGATGATGTTGGATGATGGACCATGAGGAATGGATTAGGGATCTCCAAGGACCATACCACATGGGAACCAAGTGTATAGTCATCAAAGTACCATTTGGATGATACACCAATATGCTTCCCAAAGTAGGGCTTAAAAACATCTACTTCGTTATCAAGGTCAAGATGGTAAGAAATATGGGCACAATAGTATGGATAAGGATGGATACATGATGAGGACTTGGATAGGATTGGATGGCCAAAATGGATTGAATGGAATGGATAAGGATGCATATGGGGATGGGGTTGTCCCAAGTGTCGAGGTACTTGTAGACAATGGATTATTTACACATGATGCTAGAAATATGGGTTTCACATGGTACTTGCCCAAGGTACCATACACATGGTTTTCACCATTGAATGAATTATTTCTCTTTTTCTTATGATTTTTTTATTTTTTATTTTTGGCATCTCAATTCATTGGAGGATTCCAAGATGCGTAATGCTAATCCTCTATGATCTTCAGGTATGCGCTCTAGATATGTCATTGTGAACTTCATTGATTCATAGATTAGGTTCTTCTAAATTGATCAAGATGCCATCATAACCCCTATGAAAGTGGGTGTTTTCAATTAGGGTATAATATAAGTTGTATTGGATGGAGGATGATTGATGATTATGTGAAGGATTCAAAAATGGGATATGATCATGATGTGAATGGGGATTGACATAAATAATCTCACGTTCTACAAAACTAAGATTACCTATTTGATTGTGGTTTAATATAACCTCAAAGAGGTTTTCACTAGGGGACTTGGATTTTTGACTTTTTGACTTTTTATTTTGATTGTCCCATAGTGCCTCAAACAAGGTTTCAATAGGGACTTTTTTGATGGATTTTCATGATTTTGACTTTGATTTCCCCATATTGCCTCAAGCAAGACTTCACTAGGGAATACTAATGTTTTACTTTGATTTCCTTATAACACCTCAAACAAGGTTTCACTAGGGAATGTTAATTTTGGATATTGACTTTCTAGAGTTTTTGATTGATTTAAATTGAGGAATGCTTGATGTTCCTTAGGATATGCTGATGCAAATTTATGCTCTTCTAGAAGGATTCCAATCACGAATTTTAAAATCATTTGATTATGATGGAATAAAACTGATGGTAAGTGATTTTGGCAATCCCAATTGATGGGTGTGGGATATTGACTACTAGGAAGGGTAGTGGGGATGAAAATGTTGTTAAAAAAATTAATCAAAACACTATCTTTGTAGGGACTATGAATGTAGCCTATATTAATGCTAGATGAAGCTTCCTCAAAAACTCTGAAAGTATCACTAACACTTTGATATTTATTCACAAAATGGTTTATAGCCAATGCCATGAAAACCTTTATGTACACAAATATGGACTAGTTTAATGATTCCTTTCTCATGGAGGTTAAGGCCTTTGCCTTTGTAGCTCATTCTTTGAAGGATTCTATTTTCTATAGGATATTTTTTGCTTTAGAAACAAGTAATGGGGGTGTCCATATGTAACCCTAAATAATTACAATCATTGAGTTCCTAATCTATGAGGAGGCCAAATTTGATAAATGATGCTTTGCCAAACTAATAGGATGTTGACGTTGATTTTTTTTTGATGTTGGGTCTATCCAAATGGAAGGCACTTTGATGTTTGTTGTTTATAAGTACAGTTTACCTAGGAGGTAGATGGTGTTAGGTGATGGACAATAGGTCAAAGAGGGTTTGACCAAGGATAAGTTAAACTAATATAGGTTGATCAAGTATAAGTTGACCAAAGATGAATGATTGGTCAAGTGATGGTTCATCGAAGGTTGAATCATAAAATATGGGTACTTAATCAAATATGTGTCCTTTGTCAAAGACGAGTAAACCAACAATGGTTTGGGATTGGCCAAAGATGGGCAACTCATCAAAAACATCAAAGATGGGTGGTTCAACAAGAACATCAAAGATGGGTTGGTTATCTTCATCTTGATTTGGAAGTGGATAAGTTTGGTTGTGATTGGGAAATGGATATTGACATATCCCCATCAAGTGATTCTAAAACTTGGATGCACTTAGGTCTTCAATAGATGATGGTCCTTGGAGTGGTATTAACATAATATGGTTATATTTTCTATGGCAATAGGTCCATATTAGATCTTGAACTAATGGATGAAGTGTCAAGGAGGGATGTTATGTGGGATACCTATTGGTTAAGCTATAAGATTCAATTTATCATGTATTTACTAATGAATGGGGATGCTAGAATAGGACTAGGCTTGTGGGAGTCATAGAGATTATTCTCAAACAAGTTTTGAGATGCCATGACTCAAATTGCATTGCATTGGATTTGATTTGATTTGGACTTGATTATTGATTTGGTCGAAAGGGACATTGGATATTTGAATTTTTATTGGATTTGGTCAAACTTGACTTGATTTGATATTTTAATATTTGATGTGATTGGACCCAAGTAGGGAAAATTGATTTGATGTTTGATTAAGCTTGGGATTTTGAATTTGATTTAGATGTAAGAAAGGATGGATGTTGTGACCTTATTTTTTTCATCTAACAAGTGTAGGAGATTGAATATATATATAATATTTTGATTTTAGATGTGACGTGACTTGGGATTATTAGATTTGGTTAAAATAAACTTGATTTGGAGAGTGGATGTTTGAATTGGTAAAATTTGACCTGATTTGATGTTTGAAAAATATTTGAATTTTAATTTTAATAAAAAGGTACAACTTTGACTTGACTTAGGAATGTTTGACTTGATTTAGAAAATTTGATTGATTTAGAAAGCTTGACTGATTTGAATTTGATTTGGAAATATATTCAGTTCAAAATGGACCTGAATTGGATTTTTTTTGAAATGTGCAATGTAACGATACAAGACATATAAGGTACCTTTTAAATTGGACAACATGATACTAGAATGGAATAAAAATGACTCAAAATTAGGGTAGAGTAATGACTCATCATGCAAATTTGTAATGAGATATGACAAAGTTTGGACTTGGGATAACTTGATTTGTTTAAAGTGTAAGGTATAACACATAAAAGGAGTATATGACAATAAACAAATAATGACACACACACACACACACAAGACAAGCCCTATCTTAGTGGTAAAGTGGGTGTACAATGTGATTATAGCTCACGTATTTACCTCACAAGAAGTGAGAACAAGTTAATATCTTAACTCTCATTTCATGTGGTATGTCATGAGATATTTGGGGAGGTTGGTTTCTAGTTTAAGGGTATTCTTATAGGTTTTATTATTCGCTGATTGTGTTCAAAACAAAATTGACGTACAACCTTACTCTAGGCTTAATCTGAGCTCTTAATGGACTATAAAACATAGATAAGACTTTAATAATCATCAAAATGTCTCTACACATTCATTCATATATTATTCCTAGTGAGGAATAGGTTCTACACTTTTATTCAACTTGAATTTTCAAGAGAATTTGAAGAATTATCATTAAAACCCTACTTTAGAACTAATACAAGTCTACAAATAGAGAAACACAAAAAAATTCAACTAAAAGTGTTTTAAAAAATTTAAATCACTTTAAAAATGTCATAAACATCATATATCTCCTATCTAAATTTTTTTATACACTTTGGCTTAATGGTTTTTAAGATATCGCCCTTTTAAGATTGTTGCACAAGGTTTTAACAGTGACTTACAAGTCTGTAGTGCTAAAAACTCAATATATTCCTCTTTACAATTCCTAAAATGATGACACCACTTTTATTATTTCAAAAAATGTCTATTATTCCATTATAAAAAGGCTTGTGAAAATTTCATGGCTAAAACTCAATAAATAATTATTTTTCTTCTCAAAACCCTAGCAGGCCTATATGAAGGCTGAAATCATTAAATAATTCATAAATTGAGTTTTTGAAATTATTTTTTAGATATAACACATGGATTTGGTTTTAACCACATTTATACTTCCTTTTTTATCACTTAAATTCCTTGAAAAATCATTAAAATGATTAAAAATACAATTTTGGCTTGGCTATAGGTGTACTTTTATGACTGTATCACTTAAAACAATGTTTTCAAATCTTGAAACTTAAGAAGCATCAAAAGGAGTGAAAAACAAGATTTGAGAGAATAAAAAAAATTCACTTACATGTGTTATAAACATTAAATTTAATAACTAACCACAATTAAGTGTCTTTATTTAAATATGCTTGAAAACTGACATTCAAACACTTGCAAAATATTGATAGACCTGTAAACTAACTCACATGCCTTTTAACAACAACCACACAACTTGCTTGCTATTTTTTTGTCTTCATTACTAATTTTTACTTTATTCATGATATGGATCTTATCACATGTCTAAACTTAGTTTCATCCTATTTCATTCACCAGGGATTACTCAATCGACCTAAGACTCCTCAAATATGCCTTGTTTAGTCATAATCCTACATTGCTTTCACCTTATCAAGGTTTAAGACATGATTTAAAACATTTAAAAGAATTTAAAACAAATAAATAGACCATAATTATCCCTCACATATGGATCAAGTCCATTATAACATGCTAAAACACCTCAAACTATTCAAAACAAATTCAAATTTTTGAATTTCTCATTTTGGTAGGAAACCTAGAAATGCCATCAAATGACTTAGAACTAACTAGTGAAGACTGGACACGGATTTTTATTAACTAGTAATGACCTATAATACTTTATAAAGACCAAAATAAACATAATTTAACTACTATTTATATGCACTTTTATCAGACTACTGGGGAACAAAAGAATTGTTCATAAGTTCCTGCTCATGAGTTCTTCAACACTACTGCCATGCTTGACTATCTTTGAAGGTATCATCCATGTTTCATCATTAAGTGAATGGTTATTCCATTTTATCAATTATTTAATGTATTATTTGTCTCTGGTCTTCTTCACCACCTTATTTATAATGGCTTCAATATGATCTACTTTACTTTTTGTAACTGTTGTTCCAAATGGATGATCTGATCATTTTTGCCTTTAGGTGCTTTTTATGAATTATCCTCTCCTCTTGATTTATCGACTCATGGATCCTATGACCTGATTAAATGGATAATTTATAATATGGACCTCCATTATCTTAAAATTTATACTCTCTCAACTATGTTTTAGTATATTTTTTTGAGATTTTGATTCCTCTTTGACAATAGTTTTTGCTAAATTTTTACCAAAAAGATGAGCTCTATAAGTTACAACCTGGTTTTAAAAAAAAATTGTGAAAATTTCTTTAGGCTATTTTTTCAAGTATCTAATCACAAGTATTTATTTCTCACTCTTGTATTTTCCTTGTGATTGAACTACCTTTAGTATTGAGATATTGTATGCACTTAGCTATGTATTTTTCACTTTCAGCTTCCTCTGATCTTCCTTTGTTGTACCTTCATGTGTAGTAAACACATTAAAGAATAAACCTATTCATTATGATTTTGAGGTCTACTTTCATTAACTATGAATATTTTTTTCCCTGATATACATCAGCTTGTACTTGAATCACTTCCTTTTGCTCTTCCTTCCTAGAAACTTTTATCTCTTCTTTCATATTTATCTTCTTTTTATGAATATTCCTTCCTCTATGGATTGTTTTCAAAATTATTATTTTTAATTGTTTTTAACATAAATTATAAGTTCTTCATTATTTTTCTTCAAGACAACTTCCTTCTCTTCATTCACTTGTTTCTGCTCTTATTGCCTTCCACGGTAATCTCTTTTAGAAAACTAACTTTTGAATCAAACTCCTTAAGATGGCTTATGTTTCTTATTGATGACAAATCACTTGATAATTTATTAATCACCTTATTCACACGCTCATTTAATAAATTCTAAGTTTTTAAGGGTAAAATAATTACCTTAATAGTTGTAGTAATTATCTTTGGCTCGAAAAAAATACATCACCTACCTCTTTTTTCTTAGCCTATTGTAAGAACTCCTTTTCACTTGTTAGCAACACCCTAGCATTGTCTTCCAATGATTCAATTTCAAATTTTAGTGGTACAAGTGTGTACTTATTTCCATATTTTTCAAAAGTGTAAGTATTAATTCTCCTATCATGTATGGCTTTCTTGTCAAATTGCCAAGGTCTGTCCAATAGGACATGCCAAACATCCATATGCATGACATCACACAATACCTCATCCTTATAGTTGCCTATATGAAACTCCACTTTACATTTTTCATTTACCAAGACTTGGTATCCTTTTTATAACCATGACACCTT
This sequence comes from Torreya grandis, assembly GCA_037957365.1. Taxonomy (NCBI): domain Eukaryota; kingdom Viridiplantae; phylum Streptophyta; class Pinopsida; order Cupressales; family Taxaceae; genus Torreya; species Torreya grandis. The sequence continues at coordinate 2,026,272 of JARHVA010000188.1, forward strand.
ATAAGGCATAAGGTGTGTTACTCTTTTCAAGCCTAACTTGTCAACCATTTTTGAAGATACAAAATTATCAATACTTCCACTATTTATAATTACCTTGCAACACTTACCTTTTAACTTGCAAGTGGTTCTAAACAATGTATTCCTTTGTGTAGGTTCCTTTATCTCATTATTAAGCTTGAGAAACACTCTCTTTATAAGAAAGCATTCTCAACCTTCAGGTGCATCTTCATGAGAAGGTGATCCCACACTCTCCTCATCAGCTTGGACAATTTGAACACTGCCTTGACTTGTTGAAGGATTCTTTGGGCACTCATAAGATCTATGCCCATTCTTGTTTCATTTAAAAAACTTACCCCAAAAAACTCTTGAATCTATGTTTTTTGCATATGTATTTTGACCTTGATTTTATGAGATACTCTCCTTCATTATGTGCTGTAATTGACTTCTACCTGCATGCTCTCCTCTACCTCTATATCTAAAATGTCGGCTTAGTTTTCTAGACACTTTCTCCTCTACTGTAAGGGAAAATTGGTATGCCTCCTTAAATAATATTGGTGATAGAAGACTAATATCATCTTGGATGTTGAACCTTAATCCATTAATGTATCTAGTGACCTTTTCAATATCTTATTCTATATGTCTTACTTTGATAATTAACTTGTAGAACAACTTTGTGTAGTCTTTGACTATCTTCTCCTTTTGCCTTAAGTTTTGAATCTTCTTAAAAATATTAGTTTGATAGTATTTTGGCATGAATTTTTATTTTAACTTGACCACCATTATGTCCCAATTCTTAATCTTTGATTTACCTTTCCTTCTCCTCTCATCTTGCACTCCATCCAACCAAAGTGATACATAAAATTTCAATATTGTATCAATAAATTTGGCATTTTTGTCATCATCCACTCACTTATACTCAAAGTGATTATACATAACATTGATCTAGTCAACCAGATCCTCTACATTCAAGATACCTTCATACATATGTACTTCTAGCTTGGGGTTGGAGCTAACTCCCATGATTACCCTGATAAATCTGTTTTCTGCCCTTTCTTCTCTTTCTTCTTCTTATTTGGACCTTTATTATTTATTCCTTTCATATTCTCTATCATTTATATCCCATATATCAATTCTTATTATATGTGTAATCTCCATGACTTGAAAATAAGCTTGTATATTTCTCATTTCCTTAAGTAATACTGCTTGAGTAGGCTACCTCCTTTGACCTCCTTTAGCTCTTGCTTTAGATGCCATATTTACAAGATTATTTCACAACTTATCAATCAAATACTAAGATCCTTTCAACTTGAAACAACCTAAATTGATATCTGATACCACTATGGTGTAAGGGTATTCTTATAGGTTGTTTATTGATTGACTATGTTCAAAACATAACTAACTTGCAACCTTATTCTGTGCATAATCTGAGCTCTTAATGGACTATAAAACATAACTCCAAATTTATGAATCATCAAAATGTCTCTACATATTCATTCATAGATTATTAATCTCAAAGAATAGGTTCTACATTTTTCCTCAACTTGAATTTTCAAGATAATTTAAAGAGTTGTCATTAAAACCTCATTTTAGGCCTGATTATAGGTCTGTAGATAGAGAAACACAAACAACTTAAAAAAAATGTGTTTTCAAAGCTTGTAATCACCTTCAAAATGGAATAAAAATCATTTCTCTCCTATATAAAAAGTTCTATACACTTTTTCTTAATGGTTTTTATGATATCTCATTTTTAGGACTATTGCATAAGGGTTTTAACAGTGACCTACATGTTTGCAGTATTAAAAATTCAATATCTTCTTATGTGTAGCTAATAAAATTATGAATCCACTTGGATTATTTCATAAAATATATCTTATACCATTATATAAAGTTTGTAAATTTTTCATGACTAAAACTCAAGATATAGTGATTTTTATTCCCAAAAGCCTAGTAGGCTTGCACCAAGGCTGAGAGCACTAAAAAATACATAAATTATGTTTTTGAGATTATTTTTTAGATATAAAACCTGGAGGTGGTCTACCTCACCTTTATCCTTCACTGTGTATCACTTAAAATCCTTTAAAAATCCATAAAAGTATTAAAAAGATAATTTTGGCTAGGTTTTAAGTATACTTTTATGACTGTATCACTTAAAATGTTTTCAGACCTTGAAACTTTAGAAGCATAAAAATGAGTAGAAAACAAGACTAGAGAGAATCAACAAACATTCAGTTACATGTGTTTTAAACATTAAATTGAATAACTTATAGCAATCAAGTTTATTTATTCAAATATGCTTGAAAGCTAACATTCAGACCCTTAAAAAATGTTGATAGACTTGTAGACTAACTCACACATCTTTTAACAATAACCACACAACTTCCTTGTTCTTTTTTAGCCTTCATTACTCCTTGTTCCTTTATTCATAATATAAAGCTTATCACATGTCTAAAATTAGTTTCATCTTATTTCATGCACTAAGGATTACTCAACTGACCTAAGATTCCTCAAATATGATTTGTTTAGTCATAATCCTAAATTACTTTCACCTTATCAAGGTTTAAGACATGATTGAAAATATTTACAACTATGTTTAAGGTTAAAAGAAATTTAAAAAAAGTAACTAGAAATTAAATATCCATTACATATGGATCAAGGCCCTTATCACATGCATGCTAAAACCCTTCCAACTATTCAAAATAAATTCAATTTTTTTAATTTTTCATTTTGGCAGGAAACCTAGAAATGCCATCAAATGACCTAGAACTAATTAGTGAAGCCTAAAAAAGGCTTCTTATTGACCATCAATGAATTATAATACATTATAAATACTAAAATAAACATAATTGAGCTACTGTTTACATGCACCTACATCATTTTTCCTCGTACTACAAATCATTTATGGTCAAAAGGTCTTAATGTAATTTTTGACAAGGCTTTCTAGATAGTCCCTAATATACCTCACAGTAAGTGGGGCTCAAAAGTTTGTCGAAGAAGAACAATAATTAGAGATTTATGAGAGGGTATATTCCATTTGTGACCACTTGAGTCATGAGATGTCAGTGAAGTACTATCAAAAATTAAACTTTGAGGGTAAGGTCTAATAGCTTAGCATCAAGGATAAACCCCTCACTTTCACAAAACTCTTTATGGGTAATTTCAGTATGCTTTTATGTCAAGTTTCCTCAATTTATATACTTCACCAAAAAATGGGGTTGGTAGTATGTTGGGGGATGAAATCCTAGTTATTTCACCCTAATTACTCATGAATGGCGATGAAGTCCACCTAATGCAACCAAAATAAAAAATAAAGTTCACTATTTTTGATCCTCAGGATCCCATAAGTGGGCAAGAGGAAAGTGCATACTCTAGTTTCACTTTGGGAAAAGGAAATAATAACCTATATGTTTTTGATCACCCAGGGCCCCACAAGTGTGTAAGGGGATAACATATTCCCAATAAGCCACCCACAACCACACAAAAAATAACACAGACACTTTAATAGAGGAAAACATAAGTATTTTAAAGCACCAAATTCAAATGTTGGTTCATTTTTAAGCACCAAAGTCAAATGTGTTTGTTCTTTAGATAAACCACTTATTTGACAATCAAAACCTGCAAAAAATAAAGTAGTATTTGGATTTGTGGCCTTTGACAAGAAGGAGGAAATCATAATGTTGATTTTTTAGGTCCTAGGAAATTTTCATAATGTGATTTCTTTGATTTATAGAATCAATATCACTAATATATAGATAGAAAGCACAAAGAATAGGAAATAGATGATTCCACTAATTAGTAGGGTGATTTCACCATTAGATAGGGTGATTCTATCAATTATAAAAAATGTAGACAAAATGAAAATAAAGGCATTAAAGAAACCTACCTTGGTAATTCTGTCAATATGTACATTGATCCCATCAACTTCTAAGTCAATTCCATCATTTCAATTTGTGATTATGAATTTTATTTAAACTACAATATGAGTGAAGCCTGATGACATTCCCACCATTTCTCAATGCGACTTCATCAATTTTTAGGTCAATTCTATTATTTAGATGAAAAACATAGAAAAATAAAAAATAGAGAAGAGGTGATATTATTGATTACCAGGATGATATCATCATTCAAAGTTAGTAATTTCAATGATTAGTTGAGTGTTTTTGACTCTAACCTAGGAACAAAAATTTGGAAAAATTAGAATAAAAAGAGAAGAAATTAAGCTCAAATCTTGAACTAATTTCACAATGGATACTATAATGTTTCAAAAGAGAATGTGGTGTGTGAGTCTCACTAGGTGTGCCATATGTAAACCACATGATTATGAGGGGGTTAGTAATGTTAGTATGCAATCAAAATGAAATAAACATAGCTTAAAGCCAAAGAGTGAGTCCTCAAATTGGGTAAGTTCAAGAAAGAGACAAACAAACTAAATGAAAGACAAATCAAATAATTATACCTTCCCTTTTGCATTTCTCATTCTTTCTAGAATTCAAGTTTGGATGAGCCTGGATGTAGTTTCAAAAGGATTTATAGATGTTGCATAATCATTTTGGCAGCATTTCCCCTATCACTATAAGCAATTTATTTGATAATTCTTGATGGCCTTAGGATTTCGCAAAACTTCACCGCACTATTTAGTCATGTTGGAATGAGGAGGAAACCCTCTAATTTATAGACTTGGATAAAAAATGTGGATTTTTGGATCAAATGGAAGCTCAATGGATGAAGATCAATTCTCCATCTTCATAAATGAGGGAGATGGAGTGTGTAAGAGGGAGAGATAAAGTGTGGAAGAAAGGATTAGGTCTAGAAGGAAATGCAAGATCTTGTCATAAACCTTGCTCACGCACTATAAAATTCCATTCAGTTACCTTGGGAAAGAGGAAGATTTAATGATTTTTTTTGTATTGAAATTAAGAATTAATGAATTTTTAATTGGAAAGTTATTGTGTGATGAGGAAATTAGTAATTCATGAATTTATAAAATTAAGAATTCCCCAAAACTATGGCATTTTCCCTTAGAATAATTTTAAGGTAATTAACAAAGGTTAATTTATAATGGGAAGTGATGTGAATTTTTTGGGATATGATGTGATAATAAAATAAAATATTAATTTATTAAGGGGGAGAATAGTGAGAGACTAGGAATGTTAGTTTGAATAAATGAATTGATTAGAAAATTTAGGATGATGTTAGTCAATTATTAAAATCGACCCAAAGTGTCTTATTTTAGGTGTTTAAAGTTATAATGCATTGATATGAACCAATGACATCTCATTATAATAGTTGTATTTACCAATTCTCTTACACACATTGCATTTTTATGAATATTCCTTTGCATCCTTAAACAATATTAGCCACCATAGGCCAAAGAATAAGATATTTTGCATGGTAGTCTCTCCTGTGTCATAGCCACATGCACCCCTTCATTTCTACACCCTTAACCTATAGTGCATCTAGGGATATGTCTGGCTAAATTTTGGCTTACATACCTTTCATATTATTTTATTACATTTTTCTATGTTATCAGTATGGTTGGCCTATGGAATAACCATGGCTAAGTAGGTTATATATAGGAGGTAGTAGTTAGTATTTAATCATCATATTGTGAATTATAATCTTATTACATTATTGTGGAGGTATCTTCCTCAAAGTAAATCATTCATAATGATCAACTATTTTATTAGTTTATCAATTTTTTTGTGGATTTGATTATTATGCTCTTAATTCTACTATATATTATTCCATTAATATGAAACATCTAAGCAATTTCATTATAAGTGATATCATAAAATCAATTTGGGAGAGTTTCTATGGTGTTGTTTTTCAAATATAGTGCTGTAGTGATTAGGAGAGCTGAAGGATTAAAAAATATATAGTTTGTGATATGAGAAGAATTTAATTTTTTTTCCACTGCAATATTGTTCAAAGTCTTTTTCCAAAATATATCTTTACCCATGAATGACATCATTAAGAACATGACTAACCTAATCTTAGGGGGCTCAAGGATATCATCCAACTTGAGGTTTTCATGTTAAATTTAACATCTTTTTTTGAAGCCATACCATTTACATGGTAGGCATAGGAAAAATATTCAGTCAAAAGAAGAGATTTCACTCATAGAATTGAACACAATTTCAAAGCACAATCATTTTTTCAACTTACAATATTGACCCTTTAGCAAATTGAAGAGAAGTATGTAAAAGGGATATGTTTTGGATGTGACAAGTGGAGCAAAGGACATGAATGTGCCGAGAATAAGTTTTTCTACATTGAAGGAGTTAATGAAGATGAAGAAAATGATGAGGCCTTAGGTGAGGGTATGGAAGAGCCAAAGGAGGAATCTTAAGATTTTCACCCTAATATCTCCTATCATGCCCTTTCAGATATTAATACCACTTAAATTCTTAAGGTGGTGGGATTTATCAAGAAATAAAAGGTGATTGTTGATTAACTATTGAATGATTTTTAGCACTATTATTTTCCATAGAAGTTCACCCCAATAATATGTATACACATCCTAATTTATAAATGATTCTTGATGATCACCCAAAAGTTGTTGGAATAATTCCAAAAGGACTACTACCAAATAGAGAACATGATCATGCCATAAGACTGATTCTAGGTAGTACAAAACCAAACATCAAACTATACATATATCCATATGCATAGACAAGTGAAATTGAAAATATGGTATATGAGATATTGGGGGCAGGTATTATCCTACATTGCCAAAGTGCATATTCATCCCTAGTGGTTATGGTGTGGAGGAAGGATGACACTTGGAGGCTGTACCTTGACTATAAAAAAATAAACAAGTACGCCATCAAAGATAAGTTCCCTATTTCGGTAATTGATGATTTTTTAGATGAGTTACATGGCAATGTTTATTTTACCAAATTAGATATTCATTATGGGTATCATTAAATTTAGATCAGAGATGAGGATATCCCTAAAATAAGTTTTAAAACTCATGAAGACCATTATGAGTTTATAGTCATGCCTTTTGGTCTGACAAATGCACCATCTACATTTTAGAGTTTGATGAATACTATCTTTAAGCCTTTTTTAAGGAAGTTTGTGTTGGTGTTTTTTGATGACATCTTAATCTAAAACAAAACTTGAGAATAACATTTTAAGCATGTGAAAGATGTACTATTAGTTATGAAACAACATCAAATTTATCTTAAAACTTCCAAATGTGATTTTGGAGTCCATGAGGTGGATTACTTGGGTCATATTATGTTACATAAAGGAGACAAAGTTGACCCTAAGAATATCAAAGCTATGATGGAGTGGACGTGCCAAAAACTCTTAATAACCTTCATGGATTTTTGTGGCTAATAGATTACTATCATATATTTTTACAAAATTATGGCAATATGGTAACTCCACTGACAATATTGTTGAATAAATATTCCTTCCATTAGATTGAACCAACTACCAAGGCATTTGAGAAGTTGAAAGAGGTTATGTGCACCTCTCCAATTTTAGTGATCCCTAATTTTTATAAAACATTTATTATTGAATTGATGCATTAGGATATGACATGGGGGCTTACTCATACAAGAAGGAAAACCCATTGTATTTAAGAGTCAACTCAAGGGAAAAAACAAGATCAAGACAATCTATGAGAAATAGATGATGGTTATTCTTCATGCAATAAAATAATGGATACTTATTTGATGGGTAGACATTTTTCAATAAAGACTGAACATGATAGTCTAAAATACATTTTGAAAAAATGATGTTAGGTTGTGGAGCTAAAAGCTTCACTGATGTAGACATGGAGGAGGTTGCTAAAGGTTGATGAGTTGCAGAGAAATCAGTGTCAGTCTGATCAGCCGACGTCGGTCATATACAGTGAAGAAGAGCAATCGACGTCGGTTAGGTATCAGCTGGCGTCAGTCACCTCCAGGCAGACAGGGACCGACGTCGGTCGCCTGTGCGGTTCTGGAACTATCAGTTGCACGAACAGTTAGTTAACGAACCAGTTGTTTACATGAAGAAGGCTAATTTTAGTCTTGAGCTACGAATCTAATTATTGTAATTAGGTGTCTAATTATTGTTTTCATGAGATCTATTTAAGAGACTCATGGGCTGTATTTTAATTTTTGCTAGAGAGTAAGAGAGCAAATATTAGCTCCTTAAGAGTGAAGAGAGCATGGTGTGTTCCTCCTAGTGCCATAGTACCAAGTGTGGGTGCTGGTTTGGAGAATCAGAAGGATTCTTCATGTATGTAGGATCTTGGTCAGCAGGGGTACAAGGCCACATTTGGAGATCTGCATGGTAAGTAAGATCATTGATCTGCAGGTGTATGTGTGTGCATGGTCTAGGTTTGCAGGTGTGCAGAACCAAGTTGATTTGTAGGTGGCAGTAAGATCAAGGTGACAGCAACACAATAGGGAGCAAGATCAGGTAGGATCTACTTGGAGTATGGTGTGTACTCGGTTAAAGAGCAAAGAGGAAGGTAAGGTAGTCCCTTCCAAAGTAAGATCATTTGAGTTGCAGGTTGTTGCAAGTTTATGTGAGATCTATTTGGAGTATGATTATGTACTTGGAGTGTATGGAGCACTTGTGGAGTGCATGGAGCACTTGTGTACTGGCAGTAATGATACTGACTAGTTGGAGGTGAACACCAACTCTGTGTTTGAGTTGTGTGTTGGGACTGTAAGAGAGAGAGTGAGCTCTTGAAGAGATTTACTATTTATGCCCTAGAGGTGTGGGAGCCCTAGAGGTGTGTAAGGAAGAAGAACTGTGGCAATCTTCTTTGTTGTATTTCCTTCTGGAAGAGTATTAATACAATTGGGTATTGTCTCTCATATTCTGTGTTGTTTTTGAATTCTAGTTACTTTTTACTTCTGGTTAATTCCGCATGTTAGTTGCTTGTATATGGTAATCAGTTGTGCTTCCTTAGGTTCCTAACAGTTGGTATTAGAGCTAAGGTTTTAGGGAGTAGGTTTTGTGTTTGGTTATAGGTCACTCTCAAGAGTTTCTGATTGAGTGGGAGTATAGCAATGGTAGAAGAAAGTAAGCTAAGAATGGAGGAATTGAAAAGCACAAATGGTCAATTACGGTGTGATGGAAAGAAAGAGCAGGTAAAGAAAGATTGTTGGTTGGTAGCAGATCAGCATGAAGGAATTGAAGAAGCAGATGTTGCAGGTGTTGTTGCACAGGATGCTCTGGGATGTTTCTTGGATAAAGTAGAATCTTGTTTTATAGATTCTATTGCCTCTTTCCATGCAGCTCGAAATAGAGTATTTTTCCATGTTAAGGTCTTTAGAGACTTTGGAAAGATTTATTTAGGAGCTGGTGTGCCTTGCCAAAGAATTGGCAAAGGGGAAGTGAAGCTGAAATTATAGGCGGCCAACACATGGGTGTTGAAGAAGGTCATGCAAGTCCCAGTCTTGAAGATGCGGCTAATTGCTTCAGGAAATTTGGGTGATGAGGATGCACAAGAACTCTCACAATGGATGCACTTGAATTAGCGTGTAGTAAGAAAGTAGGTACTCTTTATCTACTTACTTGTAAACTGATTCTTCTTCTATTGCAAGGATGTGGCTTTATAGGCTTGGTCACATGAGCAAGAAGGAGATGCATGTTCTTAAGCGGAAGTCAGATGTCTTTGACAGACTTAAGAATTGGAAAGCCTTGGTGTTCTTGGAGGAGATGATGGATAGAGATTAGTGGATGGGACTAGATATCTCTGAGCAGAGCAGTTTGGATAGGGTTTTGATCCAAAGAGAGCTTGCAAGTAAAAAGTCATCACTCACAGGTGAACACAGTTATTAGCGTCAGTTAGGGGGAACCGACATCGAACAGACAGGTGCTGATGTCTGTCATGTGCAGACTAGATCTAGTGGTGTCGGGTAGGGTGGCTACCAATGTCAGTCATGAAACTGACATCGATGACCAAGTAAGACCGATGTCGGCCAAAAAACTAGCATCGATAGAAAGGACAGTCACATGGGAACCGATGTCGGTCGGATGCAGATTGTGTGGTGACCGAGGTTGGTCACTGAGATAGATTTTGGGCAGACAGCAAGCTATCAAGGAGTCTCAAACACCCATATGGAAGACTGAAAGTGTTAAGTAAGCCTCAAATTTGTTGTTCCTCTTCTTTATATTTGTTGCTCACTACAGAGCAGGAAGGATCTAGGAAACAGTGGGAGCATGGCATGAACAGGATGTAGAACTAAACAAGAGATTTGGTAGGGTTGCCAATCAGAAGAAAGCATTGAGAGATGAATGGATACCTTAGTTAAAGAATAGAGAGAATGGACACGTGAGATGGAAGGCTAGGTCATATGGTCTTGAGGAAGCTGCAGGACAGTGGTACAGGGTTTGACAGGTGGATGACAAAGCACAACTTTAGTCAATGTCAGTGTAACCATTGTGTTTGTCTTACCAAGTGGATGATGATTGCAACATTATCCTATTACTGTATGTGGATGGTATGCTAGCTAGCAGGTTCATACATATAGGGTTTTGCTGATCTAAGAGTAAGGTTAGTTCAGTGGCATGTCATGAGGAATTTGGAGTAGCAAAATTCTTTGGCATGAGAGACATGGAAGATCACAGGTTGATTTTGTCTCCAGTGGGAGCTGATGTGAATCAGGTGTTAGCGAGGTTCAATATGTAAGATGCAAAACTAGAGCACACCAAGGGATGGATAGTTCAGTGTCTAAAATCACATGAGGTTTGGTATAGACCTGAGTTTGCCCAAGCAGTGGGTGCTGTCAAAAAGTTTGGAGCCGATCTGGGAAAGAAGCACTGGAGGGCAGTTCAGTGGATTCTCAGGTATCTAAGCGGGACAAGTAGTAGGTCGACATGCTATGCAAGGTCAAGTTCTTTTCTACATGGGTTTGTAGATGCGGATGCTGCAGGTTACTTGGATGACAGGAGGTGCACCACAGGTTGTGTGGTGGGTGGTCTTCAGGATTGATCTTGAAGAGGGATACAAGCCAGGAAATAGATTAGACGGTGTACAGGGACATGTACAGTGTAGCTATTTATCTCCAAGTGGGAGATTGTTAGGTTGTGGAGCTAAAAGCTTCATTGATGTAGACATGGAGGAGGTTGTTGAAGGTTGCTGAGTTGTAGAGAAACTGGCATCAGTCTGATCAGTTGACATCGGTCATATACAGTGAAGAAGAGCAACCGACATCAGTCAGGTATCAGTCGGTGTCAGTCACCTCCAGGCAGACAAGGACCGACATCGGTCGCTTGTGCAGTTCCAAAACTATCGGTTGCACAAACAATTGGTTAACGAACCGATTGTTTGCATGAAGAAGGCTAATTTTAGTCTTGAGCTACAGATCTAATTATTGTAATTAGGTGTCTAATTATTGTTTGCATGAGATCTATTTAAGAGACTCATGGGCTATATTGTAATTTGTGCTAGAGAGTAAGAGAGAAAGTATTAGCTCCTTCAAAGTGAAGAGATCATGGTGTGTTCCTCCTAGTGCCACAGTACCAAGTGTGGGTGCTGGTTTGGAGAATCAAAAGGATTCTTCATGTATGTAGGATCTTGGTCAGCAGGGGTGCAAGGCCACGTTTGGAGATCTACATGGTAAGTAAGATCATTGATCTATAGGTGTATGTGTGTGCATGGTCTAGGTTTGTAGGTGTGCAGAACCAAGTTGATTTGCAGGTGGCAAGAAGATCAAGGTGACAACAACACAACAGGGAACAAGATCAGGCAGGATCTACTTGGAGTACAGTGTGTACTTGGTCAAAGAGGAAAGAGGAAGGCAAGGTAGTCCCTTCCAAAGTAAGATCATTTGAGTTGCAAGTTGTTACAAGTTCAGGGGAGATCTACTTGGAGTATAATTGTGTACTTGGAGTGCGTGGAGCACTTGTGGAGTGTGTGGAGCACTTGTGTACTAACAGTAGTGATATTGACTGGTTGGAGGTAAACACCAACTCTATGTTAGAGTTGTGTGTTGGGACCATAAGAGAGAGAGTGAGATCTTGAAGAGATTTATTGTTTATGACCTAGAGGTGTGGGAGCCCTAGAGGTGTGTAAGGAAGAAGAACTGTGGCAATCTTCTTTGTTGTATTTCCTTCTGGAAGAGTATTAATACAATTGGGTATTGTCTCTCATATTCTGTGTTGTTTCTGAATTCTAGTTACTTATTACTTCTAGTTAATTTTGCATGTTAGTTGCTTGTATATGGTAATCAGTTGTGCTTCCTTGGGTTCCTAACAAATGATTGTCATAATAAGAACACAAAAAAGGGTGACTAAAATGTTGAGATATGACTTTAAAATAGTCTATAAAAAAGGAAAAGAGAATGTGGTAGCAGATAACTTTCCAAGAGGGATAAATCAATTGAGGCATTGTTATGCATAATGACCATTTAGCAAGTAGATTGGTTAGAAGAAGTAAGATCTGAATGGGAAAATGATAGGGATACATAAGTCCTAATTTATAATCTTCAAAAAGGTTTAGGTGTTTTCAAAAAATTTAAGTGGAAAGTAAAGACATTATGATATAAAGATATATTTTACCTATGTAAAGATTCTATCCTCAAACATAATATCATTCAAGAGATTCTTTCATCTCTAATAGGGGGCACTCAAGATTTTTGAAGACATATCATCGAATTAATAAAGATTTATTTTGGGAAGGACTTATTGATCAGTCTCTTGACATGACCAACAATAGGCAGGAATTGTTAATCCCCATCTCTCTTGAAAGGAGACTTGCATGAAAAAATCTCCCCAAGGTCTTGGTTACCAAGTCTTAGTATGTAGGACAACTTAGTTGGCTTGTTCTGACCATTCTATATCAAGAGTCTTCAATGAATATTTTAGACAAATTACTATGCATTTAGATTATGAGCTACTACCTAGAGAAATCAACATATAGATTAATCATGAGATACAACTGATTTCATATGTTTATTGAAAATATGATTCACTAATGTATACTTGGTAATAAACAAGAGCATGCATTCAAGATAAATATGTAACTACAAATTGTAACTAAGAAATTGAACTAATCTAATCTAATCTAACAGACTGATAAAAAAGAGAAAGAGGGAAGGGTAGGGAGAAAGATAAAAAGAGCCTACTTTGTAATGGATTAGGTATGTTCCTATTGAATAGATATGTCCCTAGATAAACTAGTCCTTAGTTGAGCTAGACCTAGCACAACTCCAACTAAGATTAATACAAGAGTCTGTGAAATGAAGTATTAGTGTCAATGAGGAGAATAGGGTCACCATATACATGTGAAAATCAATTTTATCAAATGATAAAGCTTTCATATTAAGATATTTCCATGAAGGATCATTTGGGATTCATCAATACTCAATTGAATTATAGACTCGGCCTCAAACAACCTCGACTCAAAGAAGACTAACTTAGAAAATAAGAAAATGCTAAAAATAAATGGGCATAATCTCTCTAATATAGAAAAGATCAACCCTTTATTACAATGCAAGAGTTAACATTATATATACATATAGTTCCATGGAGTTTTAATTTTTAATTCACCCATTAATAGGGTGCTTTTAGAAATCATCAATGTGATTGGAAGATGTAGTTGAGGAGGTAGTTTAGATCTCTTATAGATTAGAGGCATACCCATGTTTTATACAGTTCACATCATGCCTTAATTGAATGTTGGCAATTGAAAGTAATTAGGATTGCATCAGGATTTCCATATGACATGCTTCTATGTAACCAATAACCATCCCCATTTAAGGCTAAAATTTATCTTTTAGTTCCTTTCTTAGTTCCAAGTGCAAACCAGACCCATGACTCATGCCTTATTCATGATTTTCAGTTGAATTCTCCCCCTTATGATCATTACACCAATTATAATGCCTTTAGTTCCATCATTTATCATCATGTTTTTGAGTATAATTTGATTTTGTTATTGAATTGAATGCATAGTCCCACCTCAAATTTTGATGGTCTTGATGGGCTAGATGATCATCAATTTTAAGCTAGTGTCTTGTTGATGTCATTGCCAATGTGTCTTTTATTGGCAAAGTCATGCCATGCATACTCTCTACATTCTTCTGATATGCGACTAGGGCTCAAAATGTGCTATTTGTACTTTGGTCATGGTGAAGTGAGATTTTACCACGTGGCATCATCTCATTTACCTAGGATCTTTGATGTGCTTAGAGTTTGTACAGACTACCTTGAGATAATGTATCCCTAGGATCATGCCACTTGGTAGCATCCCACTCACCTACTTGCCTGAAAGGATTTTGCTTGTGTATAGAGTGATCTAAGGAGATAGGTCATTGGGATATTGACACATGGACGTATCCCAGTGCCTAGAGGGTTAAAGGCTTCTGATTAATCTTAAACTATCTAAGCCCTATGGATTAGTGAAAAGATGCCATATGGATCCATTAGCCTTTTAAAGAATTAACTAAGTCCCAAAGAAGTGGAAAAATTACACACAATTCTAAGAGAGATTGCCAAAAATTGATTGAGTGTCAAAACACTTTTGAGAATGGGTTGGGGCCTTTGGGAAATATAAAATTGTATTGCATGGCACAAGAAATGCTCTAGGTACCTATGGGAAATGACAAAGAGCGCTATTAGCATCTCTGAATTAAAATGACTACATTTTTTGAAAGTAAATAGCTAAGGCAAACGTTGAAAAATGATTATGGCAAAAAGCCTAATGAAGGCATGAAAGCACAAAAAATAACATAAAAGGAAGCCCAAATTTACCAATTTAGAGCCAATTTTGTCTATTTTATATAAAAATGACCAAGTAAAAGAATATACCTGTATGAACACTTAGTCATTTTAAATCAAAATAAAGTAGAAATGGATTAAATTATGTAGGAAAAGAAGTACAAAATCTGAAATAGTTAGATAATTTGCATAAATCCAAGGCAAAATGGTCTACAAAGGAAGCTTTAAATGTGTTACAAAACACAAACATGGAAACAAACCAAGATTTAATAGAAACATGCAAATTTAGTTTTTTAAATAAATGAAGCCCTAGATGTGATTTCTAGACTAAGTGCTTATGATGATTTTTTATTATTATTAATGCTTGTTTAATCCATGAAGCACATTTAGACTTTAAATATTCACATCTAGCGAAAATGCACTCCTAATAATGAAATTCAAACAAACAAAACCACCAAATTTATTCAATACATAAGCCCAGACTCTAGAGCAAAAAGAGGGTCCTTGTTTTTCAATTTAAAAATAAGGCATGTTGTGCAAGCAACAATAAATGATAACTCATGCTGGTAGATACTCTTGAGTATATAAATAATATAGAATCTCTAATTTTTCAAGAGGAAAAAGTATTAGCTACAAGCAATTACTTAGAATATAATCTAGAATTTGAAGGCACTAAAGTTTATCTCAACTTGTGATATACTAGGCTACAGTCCTACTAAAGACCATATATGTGTGTGATCAATTGATTAATTCATTATATTTACATTCACACACATTAATTTAGATTTACATAAGGCCATAACTACTAAAGGAAAAAAATATAGTTTATCTTGGGAGGAAGTGGTATGGGCATTCCTCTATTGCCAGCCAGGGGTATATAACCTCGATAGAGATATCTTTAGTCCCTTGCAAAGACCTTACTCCATTGCAAACTAGGATAGAAATAATGTGGTGAAGGCTTCTAAGACCACCCTTTCAAAGAATATTTTTATATTTTACAATAGGGTAAAACTTATTTTGAAAGGACATTTTGCATTTTCATCATTAGAGGCTTGGTGACCAAGCCACAGGTATAAGTAAATCAACAAGTTCATGACAACTCAAGACATATCAAAATTTAATAAACACTACATTTTTATTTAGATATTTCATTAATGTATTAGATGGTTTTGAAAAAGATAATAAAATTTATTAATTCACAAGCTCTATCATGAATCATTGACCTTTAAGATTCTGTAATTGAACAAAGCAATCACAACAATTCACACAAGGTTTTCAAGCAAAATTACAACTAGGATCTTTGAGTGTCATCTATGCTACCTATGCAACAACCTACCATTCCATTTATTTGATTAATAGGGGAACCTCAAGGCAAAAATAAAATGACTAGACAAGACAAAACTAGAAAGAGATACTAAACTAATAATAATGGACTTGAAGGAAAAAACAAAAAGCAAACAAGAAAGAAAAGGATAAGAGTATTTATAGGAATGTTCAAGTGATTGCATGCTTGAACCAATTAGACACCTAATTTTTAGGATTTATAGAAGGGAAAAGGAAACATATAATTACATTTATGTTATCCTTTATGATGTAAAACACTATCCCATAATGATTTATAAATATCCAATTCATGTAATTTAAACAAAACATGATTGTAAAATTTATCTAAGTGTTTGCATCTAATTTGTTGAAAGCACAAGGGATAGGGGGTGAGAAATACCTCTACCTAAACTTAGAATTATGATGAGGAATAAGGTTGAGCATTAATACATAATAAAATGTGTCGATCACCCAAATTATCAAAGACTTCATCTTCATTGTTGCCATTATATGAATCAATTGGTGGATAATATTTGATGCAAATGGATGCTTACATAACATCATTTTTATTGTCTTCATCATCTAGAAGGCATAAGAGTGGATCATATTCTTTGCATATTAAAGACCTTCTAAATTTATCATCAATGGATAAAGTATGTGAATAACTGGGTTGGATTAGATCATTCTAAGTTTGCAGCTCCATTGACATGACTTGTTCATTTAGGCCACTTTGTTCATGACTTCCCATTCACAACTTGACTGCCTCTGCTACTAAGAGGAATGTTTGAGTTCTATCAACTAATTTAAAGGTAAGGCTAAACTAAGGAGAGAGATTATCAATTTTGAACTATTATAGCTCATTTTCCTCAAAGGGATAACCCCCGTATTCTTGTTTTATTCTTTTTGGCACCACTAGTTTGACTCAACGTTGTCTTCTTCAAGTTCATCCTCTTCTAATGATGAGGGGAAGCCAAATTTATATCATAGATATCTCCATTATCTTGGATCAATTTTTATAATGTATGATTAGCAACATATGATAAGGATGCTTCAGATGAATAATATGCATCTTCCTCCTCTAGCTTCTCTAGTTTTTCAAATGGTTCTTATAGTTGAGTACAATATTCTTCAAGTTATTTTTCTTCATTTTGTGTGGACAATTCTTCATCAATTTGATTTTCAACCACTAATTTTCATTTAATAACTATTGCTTCCTCATCTTTAGAGTCATTATGACCACTACTATATCCTTCAAATAAGGGATCAAGCTTGTGTAATGGGACATTCTTATTGTGCATAATCAATTCAACATTAACATCATAGCCAAGTTCATAGACTCCAAATGGTTCATTATGGTATGTCGCCTCATGGATTGGATTATGCATCACCTGATGATCTTCTCCTACAATAAATGTCATGCAATTATTAAAATTATCAGAATAAACTTGATTACTAACACAAGGAAAATTCTACTAACTATACAATGAATTGACCAAATCAAATACATTAATAAAATAAGCAAGGCTCTCATTAGTTTCAGGAAGACTATTATGTTTATAAGTTTGAGGCAATATTTGACATTAGGGAATAAATTGGTCTATGTGATGACTTATGGGCAAGCCAATCAAGTGATTTTTGATATAGACACTTGGATACTCTGAAAGAACCAGGCCAACACCATATCCTATGTCATAAAATGCTCTTCAATGATCAAGGATTCTTGATACATTGATGTCAAAGATGCAAGGGTGGATGGAGTATTACAAATGAGGATAAAAGTCAATGGATCAGATGAATTGAGCTATACTCCAATGGTTGCATCATATATTTATAGATAAGGAACTTTTATCCTCATAAAATCTATGAAATCTATGGTTGAATGCACTAGTTAGATCATTAGGCTCTTTAAGTGCTATGGTATACTAGTAGAATAAGATAAAAGTGTTGATAGGCATAATAAAATGGTTGAGAAACATATTTTCAAAGATGTCCCATGTGATGATGTACCCTTATGATATACTAAGGTACCAAGAGTATGTTACTTGATCTAATGAAAGGGGAATATGCAATAATCCACATCCTCATGCTGAATTTGTCTTCTAACAAGGGATTCTATAAAAGCTTGGATGTGTTATTCAATAAACTTGACCCCACCATAGATATATTTTGTACATAAATTGTGGGGGTTTTTGGGAAAGCCATAGGAAGGCCCTATAATATTAACAAGGCAAGAATGTCCATATAACCAAGCAAAGGCCATTATGGGCTTAAAATATCAGTCTTCAAGTCTTATAACTTGGAATATTACTAGGCAAATATCTAAAAATAAAAGGCAAGTCAAAAACACTCTAGTTCACCCTCATAGCACCATAATTATTGATCAATATCTTGACACAAGAAATAATAGGCAAAAATGGTTAATCCCCATCTCTCATGAAAAGAAACTTGCATGAACAAATCTTCCCAAGGTCTTGGTTACTAGGTCTTGGTATGTAGGGTAACTCAGTTAGTTCATTGTGACCATTCCATATCAAGGGACTTCAGTGAATATTTAAAACAAATTAGTATGCATTTATATTATGAACTAGTGCTTAGAGAAATCAACATACAAATTAAGCAAGAGATATAATTGCTTTCAGATGTTTATTGCACATATGATTCAATAATGCATAAATGACAACAAAGATGAGTAAGCAATCAAGATAAATATGTAACTATAGATTGAAACTAAGAAACTTAACTAATCTAATTTAATAGATTGATAAAAAGAGAAAAAGAGGGAAAGTTAGAGATAAAGAGAAAAAGAGTTTGATTTGTAGTAGATCTGGTCTATTCCTATCGATTACATGAGTTTTAGATAAATCAATCCTTAATTGAGTTGAACCTAACACAACTCCAACTAAGGATGATGCAAGAGTATGTGGAACAAAGTAGAAATGTCAATGAGTAAAATAGGGTCACCATATACATGTGTAGACCAAGTCTATCAAATGACAAAGCTTTTAGATTAAGATATTTCCATGAAGGATCATTTGGGATACATCAATACTCAGTTGAATTATAGAGTTGACCTCAAATAGCCTGAATTAAAAAAGACTAATTTAAAAAATAAGAAAATGATAAAAATAAATCATCATAATCTCTCTAATCTTAAAAAGATTAGCCCTTTATGAAAATGTAGGAGTTGATATTATATAGAAACATAGATCCATGGATTTTTAAATTCAAATTCACCTAGTAATGGGGTGGTTATAGAAATCATCAATGTGATTGGAATATGTATTTGAGGAGGTAGTTGAGATCTTTGATAGATTGGAGGCATGCACATGATTTGTGTAGTTAAAATCATGCTTCAATTGAATGTTGGTAGCTGAAAGAAGTTGAGATTAGATTATGATTTCCATATGGCCATGCTTCTACATTACTTATTACCATCCCCCTTTAAGGCTGAAATTTGTCTTTTAGCTCCTTGCTTGGTTCCAATGTGCATGCCACACCCATGATTCACACCTTATTCATGATTTTTAGTTTAATTATCCATATTTTGATCACTATGATAATTATAATGCCTTGAATTCCATCATTTGTCATGATGTTATTGAGCTTCAATTTGATTTTTTATTGATTTGAATGCATAGTCCCACCTCAACTTTTGATGGTTTTGATGGGTTAGACAATTGTCAATTTTAAGCTAGTGTCTTGATGACATCATCACCAGTGTGTATTCTATTGGTAGGGTCATGCCACACATCCTATCCATGTTATTTCACTACTTGATTGAGACTATAAATGTGTTGTTTTTCATTTGGTCATAGTGAAGTGGGATTTTACCACATGGTGTCATCCTATTTATCTAGAAGCTTTGATGTGCTTGGAAACTGTATAGACCACCCTTGGGCAACGGATCACTAGGATCATGCCACTTGGTATCATCCCACTCATCTAATTTCATAGAAGGATTTTTATTATGTACAGAGTTCTCTAGGTCAATAGGTTATCAAGATCTTGACACATGGATGCATCTTGGGCACCTAGAGGATTGAAAGATTCTAAGCAATCTTGAACTATCTAAGTCCCACAAAGTGGAAAAAATATGCCATGTGGATCCAAGAACCTTTTGAATAATTAGCTATGTATTGAAGAAGAGAAAAAGTGACACATAGCTCTAGGAGAGATTGTCAAAAATAGACCGTGTCAAAATTATTTTAAGAACATGATAGGGCCATTGGGAGCTGTGAAAGGGTGCCATTTGGCACAAAAAATGCTCTAGGTACCTACAAGAAATGATAAAGAGTGCAATAAACATTTTTATATTAAAAAAACTATGTTTTTTGAAAGTAAATGGCTAAGGTAAAGGCCAAAAAATGACCAAGGTAAAAATCCAAATGAATGCATGAAAGCACAAAACTTAACATAAAAGGAAGCCCAAATTTACCAATTTAAAACCAATTTTGTCCATTTTATTAAAAAAAGACCAATTAAAAGAATAAAACTACATGAACACTTAGTCACTTTAAATCAAAATAAATTAGTAATGAATATAATTACTTAGGAAAAGAAGCAAAAAACTCTAAAATAATTAAATAATTTACATAAATCTAAGGCAAAATGGTCTAAAAAGGAAGTTTTAAATATGTTTTAAAACACAAACATGAAGATAGACCAAGGCTTAATAGAATCAAGCAAATTTATATATTTAAATTAATGCAGTCCTTGATGTGATTTATAGACCAAGTGCTTATGATAAATATTTATTATTATTCAAGTTTGTTTAAATCAATGAAGCATATTAAAAGTTTAAATCTTTACATCTAGCAAAAATGCACTCCCAATATGGCAATTCAAATAAACAAAACCACCAAACTCCTTCAAGACATAAGACCAGACTCCAAAGCAAAAAGAGGGTCCCTATTTTTAGTTTAAAAATGGGACATGTTGTATAAGCAATAACAAGACTCAAAGGTATGTATGTATATATATATATATGTATATATATATATATATATATATATATATATATATATATATATATATATATATATATATATATATATATATATATATATATATATATATATATATATATATATATATATATGGTAGAATACATTGTAGAATAAATTTATGGTAGAATACATTGTTTGTCAACAAAATAAATGAGAAACTATTAAGACACCAAGTCTTATGTAACCTTTATCCATTCCTAGCTAGAGGTGGGAGGAGGTTTCCATGAATTTCATTACAAAGTTATTGAGGTTTGAAAGTAGAAATGTCATTACAGTAGTTGTGGATAGGCTCACAAAATATTTTCATTTTTATTCCTTATCACAACCATTTATACCCAATACAATAGTTTTTGCTTTTCTCAATATAGTTCAAAAGTTGCATGGTACCTCCAAAATAATTATAAGTGATCATGATCCTATCTTCACCAATAACTTTTAGACTTAGTTATTTACATGTTTGGGTGCTCAGCTAGCTCATAGATCATCATATCATCCTCAATATGATGGGAAAATAGAGTTTGTCAACAAATTCCTAGAAGGGTATCTCTGTTTTTTTACATTCGATAAACATGAACATTGGGTACATTAGATGTCACTAGTAGGATGGTGGTATAACACTTCCTTCCATACCTCTTCTAAAATGTCTCAATTTGTGGCACTTTATGAATATCATCACCCATCCATAAATTTATTCTTGAAGGTGTAAGCCAAGGTTCAAACTATTGAGGAATGCATTTAACATCAATAGGAGGTAATAGCTAGTTTAATGGAGAATTTAGCAATGACATATAATAGAATGAAGTGACAAGCTAATTAATACCAAAATGAAATACATTTTGATATCAGTGATTGAGTATATTTGTAATTGTAACCATATAAGTAGATGTCTTTAAAGTAATATAAAAATGATAAAAAACTTTCTTTTAAGTATTATGGTCCTTATCAAATCTTACAAAAAATTAGCAGTGTGGCATATAAGTAGGTGCCCCAATCTACTCACACATTACTTGAATAAGGTCATTGGATAGAGAGTTCCTACCTAGAATAAATTACTTGAATTAGATGAAGGAAGAGTCATTTGGAACCTAAGAATATCCTTTACACTCACACAAAAAGGCTATGAACAAGAGAGATTAAGGAGTATTTGATCAAATTGAAGAGTATGAATTATGTAGATGTAACATGGGAGGATGAATATTTATTGAAACAATATCCATATTTGATTCAATGTTAAGGGAAACATTATTTTTAAGGGGATAAACATGCTACACCCTTAACCTATAATATGTCTAGGAATATGTGTGGTTAACTTATGACTTACATACCTTTCATATTATCTTAGTGAAATTATATATGTTCTTGGTATGGTTGGCCTATGGAATAACCATGGATAAGTAGAGTATATATATGAGGTAGTGTTTAGTCTTTAATCACCATATTGTGAATTATAATCTTATTACATTATTGTAGAGGTTTCCCCCTCGAAGTGACTCATTCATAATTATCAATTATTCTATTCATTTTTTAGTTAATTTTATGGATATGATTATTTTGATCTTAATTATACTATATAATTTTCCATTATTGTGAAACATCTAAGTAATTTCATTACAAATGGTATTAGAACATCAATTTGGTAAAGTTTTTATGGTATTATTTTTCAAATATGGCATTGCAATGATTAGGAAATTTGAAGGATTGAAAAATCATAGCTTACGATCTAATAAAAAATATTTTTTTCACCACTACAATATTATTTAAAGTCATTTTTATAGAATCTATCTTTACACATGGATGACATGATTAATAACATGCCTAACCTATTCTTGCAGGGCTCAAGGATATCATCCAAACTTGAAGTTTGCACATCTAATTTAGCATTTATTTAGGAAGCCATACCATTTGTGCAATATGAAAAGGACAAATATTTAGTCAAAATAAGGGCTTTCACTCATGTCCATGAACACAATTTCATAACACAATCATTTCTTCAACCTAAAATATTGACCCCTTAGTAATTTTAAGAGAAGCATGCAAAAGGGTTATGTTTTGGTTGTGACAATAAGTGGACCAAAGAACACAGATGTGCTGATAAGAATTTATTCTACATTTAAGGAGATAATGAATATGAAGAAGACGATGAGGCCTCAAGTGAGGGTATGGAAGAGCTAGAGGAGGAATCTAAATATTCTCACCCTACTATCTCATTTCATGCCCTTTTAGGTATTGATACCCCTCAAGATATTAAGGTGGTGGGATTCCTCAAGAAATAAAAGGTGATAGTGTTGATTAACTCAATAAGTACATATAATTTCAATAATAGTAAGTTGGCTGCTAGTTTAAACTATTTTATTAATCCAGCTCTAGAATTTCAAGTCATGATTGTAAATCGTGGCATAATCAACTGTTATGGAAAATACCATAGTATTAAGATTACCATGGGTGATTGCATGCTTAATTATCCTATGTTTTCTATTCCCATAAGTGATGCTGACATTTTTTTGGGAATACAATGGACCACAACATTGGACATAATATAGATGAATTTCCATAAATTTTCATGCACTTTCATTATGAAGGTAGGGAATTTGAACTATGGGGTGTATGGGTAAACTCTACCTGATTGGTTAGTTCACATTTGATGACAAAGATTATTAAAATGGGGGTTGAAGGATTTGTAGCATGATTATTTTCCATATAAGTTTAGCCCAAAAATATGTCTACACATCCCAATTTAAAAATTATTCTTGATGATCACCCAGCTATTTTTGACACAATGCCAAAAGGACTACCACCAAGTAGAGAACAAGATCATGCCATACAACTAGTTCTAGGTAGCACACCACTGAACATTAGACCATACATGTATCCATATACATATAAAATTGAAATTGAAAATATGGTACATGATATACTAGGGGAAGGTATTATCCTATATAGCCAAAGTGAATATTCATCCCTAGTGGTCATGGTACAAAAGAAGGATGACACTTGGAGGATGTGCCTTGACTAAAGACAACCCAAGAAGTACATCAAATATAAGTTTCCTATTCTAGTAATTTATGATTTTTTAGCTGAATTAAATGGTGTTGTTTATTTTACCAAACTATAATAGGTATCATGCTCCATCACACACATGTACAAAACTTTATCATGTTCCATATTATAAATTATTCACCAATTAGTTGATAGGGAGAATTGTCGACCACTAGTTTCTTCTCTTCTTTTCAAAATCAACTCAATAAGGGAAATTCCCAACTTAAGTATAGTCATAATTTTAGATAGATATTGTGGAATGTTTTTATCTTTTTATAATTGGTCATCTAGCATCCCATATTATATGTTCTGCACATCTTCTGATGAGATGATTTGAGATAAATGATTAAGTATAGTGTTTTATTTTCTAGGCTTCACTACCATAAAAAATTGAAATTGTTGGAAGAGCATGATCCAATTAAAAATTATTCCATGTGAAAAAATATTATTTACAAGATACTTGAGTGTTTTATGGTCCATGAAAAACATAAACGATGTGGCAAGTAGATACTAGCAAAAAATTTGTAGCATGTAGACCTTTGTGAATAATTCATGTTTGGTTGTCATATAGTTTTGTTTAGACAAATTAAGCTTATAAATAGAAAAATAAATACAATGATAAACCATATCATCCCCAATTTGTGTAAAAATTACACCAATAGTCATTATTGATGCATCAAAATGGACATGGAATGGATCATTCTAGTCCAAAAATTATAAGATCAATACACTTATGAATTTCTTCTTCAGAGTGTCAAACACCTCTTTTAATTTTTTCATACAAATGAATGCACCATCCTTGTGGACTAGTTATTCCAATGGTGTAGAAATATTCATGTAGTTTTTGATGAACTTGTAAGAGTAGCCCATATGACCTAGAAATGTGCACATATCCCTTTGTGTTGTCGATACTTCCAACCAAAAAATAATAATGATCTTTGTTAAATATAAAAGCATTCCTTATTTACAAATGACATGACCAAGTAGAGTTCCAAATGGTGTTGCAAAAATAGTCTTCTTAAAATTTAGAAAGATCTGTATCTAGAGGCATCACTCAAACATTAGGCATAAGTTTATGTGGTGGTATTTTACCAACCCATAGACTATCCAATCATTGAGATATAATTGGAGGAAGTGATGAATGCACTCTCTAAATGTAGCCACAATAATGAAAAAGAAAATAGATGGCATGTCATTTAGCCCAAAAGGAATGATATTTTATGCAAAGATCCGCATTTTTTTTATAGATGTCATATTTGTCTTGTCCTCTTCCTCAATCTAAAATTGATGATATCTAAATATCCCATAAGTGAAAGTATATATCTCACAACCAACCACTCTGTCTAGGATTTATTTAGTGATTGGAGTTGGAAATAGGTTGATAACACATACAAACTTAAGAAACCAAAAATCAACACATATCTAAATGTGTCCATTCTTATTGATGTTTACTAACACGGGGATCACCCATTTAGTTTATTCAACTAGATAAATAACTCTAGTAGCCAACATCATAGCATGTTGTCTATTTCTTCCTTCACTTTAGTGTATAAATTGAGATTTATCTTGTATGGTCTTTTCTTTATAGGTCTTGAGCCATAAATAAGTTTTATTGTCATTTTTCCTAGAGAGGAATGCACACCCCTCATATGATTGTAAATGCATTTAAAATAATCGTAATTCTCATGCAATAACTCAATAATTTTTATCAGTGCTTCATTAGACCAATTATCACTCATAGTAGCGATCATTGGTTCTTATTTTTCAATATTGGTATTTACTATTTTAAGGGGTTCAAAGTAATACTCATGTTAGTACCCTTATGAGTTAATAACATCACACTTCCCATAGGAGGTTTTTGCCTTTAGGTGGTCTACAACACCTCTAGGTGGTATTTTATCCACCATGCACACTACTTTTTATTTTCCACACTTGTATTGCCAGTTAGTTTTTATCCACACATCATCATCATTCTCACTAGACTTGATATCAATATTACATTCTTAAAACATGTTTGGAAACACTATGCCCTTCTCACTATGTAATTTTATTACCCACTCTTCCATGATGGATTCATTGTATAAAATGGCTCAGTGTACCCAAAATGAAGGTTAGTAAAAATCGAGCCTAGGTGAAGAGAATGAAAAGGTATGAACAAAAGCAATTTTCACCTCCCCTAAATTAGTACTCTCCCATCACATCTCATAAATGACATACCATGCATGAGCCCAAGTCTTTAGTGTTTTATAAAACACATGGACCATAGCCTTTGAAGAATCTGGTCTGCACCTCTTGTCCTTGCCTCTTTGTAGCTATAAAGATGTTTTTTAGAGGAAAAATGTTTGCCATAACTAAGTATGCCTCATATTATTAATGAGTTTAAACTGAGTGTTTATGGCTTCCTTAACACTAACCCAAGTTTTTAGGATTGTCTTGTACATTACCCACCAATGCATAACAATACTCCTCAAGATATACATCAAAGTGCTCAACTACTCATCCTCTTTCAAAACACTTCTTATATATCATCCACAAATGTTGTGATATCCTAAGATCCTTCATACCATGGCAAGACATAAATTTTGTATTTATTGAGGTAGAAGACTCTCCTCATTTTGGGTGTGACATGCAAAACTAAAACCTTGGTTCCTAGATTCATAGTAGTTTTGACCCTTGTGTTCCCTCTTGTTGTCTTACTCAATGGAAATTTATGCTCTGAATATTTAGCACCACACTTTTTCTCTATTTTTTCATAAAATTCTTACATCCATTAGTCACAAGTGACACTAGTAGTGTTAGACATGGAGTTATCATCTCCCCAACTTAGCACTCCATCATCAACATCATGATTCTTCATGCATTATGTAGTTATGATGTAAATTAGTTTAGCTTCTGATCTATTTCCAAACTTTCAACATAAGATGGTCAATGGTTATTATTAATTAGAATAATTATGCACTGTTCCCCATTTTCAAATCTCATGAAACACTTATTTAAACACATATCTACATTATTTTCATAATGCCATGCCCTACAAGGTAACACTAGATAATTTTTAGCCTCAACCAACTCGATGACTTCAAATTGTCCAATAATTTTTACTCCCATGATATCAACACAAACATTCTTTAAATTCCTAAAGGTTTCATGTGGGTCTTATTTGCCATTAAAATTACATGAGGTGATGACTTAAAAGTTAAATTCCCATCTTATATAAGATTTATGCATGAGAATGTTGACCTTGGCTCTAGTGTCGATGAGAATATTACACACCAACCAAACATCTATTATGGCATCAATTAGAAGTTATCGATCATAGCTAATGTTTTATGCATTTTTAAATTTAGATATTTTATTATGTGTGGTGCAAGACTTTAGTTGTTCCCATTGCTTATTTTATCAACTAGTTCTTAATCATAGGAAACATCCATTTTGAACGTAATAATACACAAATATCAAAAATTTCATTCCCAACCTTTTCCTCTTGAGTCCTCTATTAAAGCACTTCCATAGCCTTAGCCTCAAATTTTTGGGCATGTTGGAGCTCACCTTGTAGGTTATGGATCAAATCCATGACCTCCTACAATATCTCTTTCTAGTGTATCCCATTAGGGTATTTTTTTTTGGAGGACCCTATGTGATGTCTCTTGTCTTCCATCTTAGATTCATACCTTGGTCAAACTTTTTGTGTTGGTGGTTTAACTATTTGAGGTTGGGTTGTGGTGCCACTACACATCATAAAGTTCACCTTCGGTCCATACATTTTTTGACCTCCCTTATTTTCACCTATTATTCCACTAGGTACATGATGTATATCATGCATGCCACCTTCTTTGAATTGTACTTCTATGTTAGCTTTGCATATAGATCTGGGCATTCTTATAGTTAGGGCTCACTGTGATAATACTCATAAGTGGGAAAATTTGGATTGTATTTTTGATAGTGGTATGGAAAACCATGCTGATTACATGTGCAAGGAGGAGAATATATACCACCTTATCTACCACCACTTCCATGGTAAAGGTTATGATAATCATATTTCCCTTAGTTCTAGTTGAAAGAACTAGTTATTATTTTTTGTGCTCCCTATTTGTGCACCTCATGGATCTCATTGATCACCCAATAATCCTCAATGTTATGGGTGAAGCCTCATATATTTTTCAATACAAGGGAAAATTTATTTTTGTCACTCATTGTAGTAGGGGACAATTACACATATCATGACCTTCATGACAAATGCCATAGGATGTAAGGAGTGCTCAAAGGTTACACTCAATGTAATTATTCTTATTGTGCCTCTTGAATTATCATTAAATGAATTATAAGACACTATAAGTTTCATGTGTGTTATTGGAAATGAAATTTTATAATTATGAGGCCATAAAAACAATCTACCCTTCTATAAATGGATTAACTCCCATGTTCACTCTCCCAATAGCCTCAATTCTCAATGTTGCCTCTAACACCTTATGTGGCTCTATGAAAGTATTCATTAATAAAGAAGATATGAAGGGTAGTAGTAATCCTCCCATGAACCATTACACATGTTTCACTGGATGTATGTCAAATGAGAGATTTGATCTTAAATTTTTTAAACTTGCATTGTAAGCACAAACACTCTCAATCAGCTCCTGTTTGAATTCTTTTAGATAAAAAATTCATGAATATCAAATTATTTTAATAAATATGCCTTAAACTAATCATAATACATATTAGATTGATTAATAACATACTTATGCATACCAAGTATGTGCACAATCAAAAAATGTTGTAGTGAATTGGGTCATTTCATTTATAATGCAGTAATGCTCTTTACATACCAAACAAACTCACACTTATGTACATGATTTAAAACATTTTCAACTCCTCTATACTCTGGTGATCTCAAGGAAATATCATAGATGATTTATTGGAAAAAATTGGTTGTATTACTAGTGTCATTGGTGTGAGTAACCCACTAGACATTGCTTGGAAGCTTAAACTTTGTCCACCTCTTGGGTTGCCTTCTCCCATTCTAGAAAAATTTCATCCTTACATGGAAACTACTTAGTTAGTTCAAATATTTATTTATGCCATAACCAGGTTGGATCCTTGAGTTTCTATTAAAACTCCAGTGGTTGTTGTTCCTTTTTAAGTGTTACTAGTATGTGGGGTTGGATTAGTGCCCCTTGCTGGGGGTATTCATTCTCAACATAGTTTGGGTCTTATTTTGTGCTAGTTTTTCTAATATAGGTTCCAAAATATTATAAGGTATTATCTACTATAATATAATATTTTCTTATTCTTTTCTATTTAACTCTTAAATATGAGACAAAAGAACATAATCTTCACTTACTAGTACTTGATAAAGAAATGCACAATATTTCACTCTTGGTGGACCTTGGGTGGGTGCTTATTTTCATTGTTGTTCTACATGATTCTAAGGCTCCAAGATCATTTAGTTTCATTCTAAAAACTGTTACCTTACTCACTAATGCATGATTTATCCTCATCAAATTGCACCTTCTTAGCACAAAAACCATCTAGATTCCATCCCCGTCCAATGTGGGTCATCACAACATCTCCCAAAATTAGCTCTCCCCTCTCATTCAGGTCCTTGGTGGCAATTAATTTATGTTGAGTCTCATCATACCTATGTCATTTGAGTTCATGTTTATTTGGGTTGTCCATGCTGAATTTCAACTCTCTTCTCCTTATCAACACATGTGAACCATATCCACCCTTTATTTTATACTATTTATGTAGACCATGTGTGAAATAAACCTATCCAATGATAGGTAGATTCTTGATCCCACACTATACCAAGAGTTTCTTGATCCCAAAAGGAATTTTTGAAATATAATAACCTCTAGGTTCACACAAGAATTGATATTTAGCTTCTCAAGGATAATAATATGTCAATATTGAAAACTCTACAAGATAGTTATTCAAGGTACCACACTAAAAAACATCAATTATTCTAACCCAAATAATATATGTGCACTTCAACTATTTTATGCATTATTAAATCCAATAGTAATTTTTTCTATAGTTTATACTTCTGCTCATAACATATGCAATAATCCATGTGTGTAAATTTGGGTAGCTCATTGAATAAAAATTTGTACAATGGATTGTGTAAATGATATTTGACCAAATTCTTAGGTTGTGATTGTCTAAGGTTATGATGATTTATTACAAACTCACAATCTAAATTTTCAAACCATCACTCAATGATTTCCATTTAGATATAGTGAATCATATCTGCTCACCATCTCAATAACTTGTTAAAATGTGTCCCAACAATGAAAC
The DNA here is from genome assembly GCA_037957365.1 of Torreya grandis. Taxonomy (NCBI): domain Eukaryota; kingdom Viridiplantae; phylum Streptophyta; class Pinopsida; order Cupressales; family Taxaceae; genus Torreya; species Torreya grandis. Next base: position 2,056,595 of record JARHVA010000188.1, read on the forward strand.
CAAAATGTTGGAGGTTTTCACTCACATCCTAGATTATTCACCACATGCACACCCAAACACTTATAAAATCAACATGCCTATGTATCAGGCTAATGAATATCATGATCAATTGAGGCACAAACTGAGTACTAAGTCACAACTATGTTAGCTATGTAGAGATGTCATTCACTTAATACCTTATTACTCAATATAATGTGATCGCAACCCAATACTTGGTTTATTCATTACACTTTTGTATAACATAGTTCAAATACAAGTTTATATTTAAATGTTTCCACACATAAGTATATATTCATGATTCAATCCTAAACCAATACAAAACTATCACATAAATAAAGCAAAAAAATAAACAATCATCTAATAAAACTTGTACATCTTATCATTAAAGTAAATAAGTCCATACTATTCCACTAAGTAACATTGGTTTAAAATTTTATTATCATAACATTAAAAATTCTATCTCTATATATTTTACTATTTAGGCAAGGTGATATTTTATAGAGATGAAACACAACCTTTCAGTTACATACCAATAATGTGCACCCCTTAGGGTACACAACCACTTTATATAAATAACAATCTTAATTATTTTACATTAAAAGTCTAAGTCCTAATAAAACCGCATATCTGCACCATGATGCACTAGATTTAATTAGAGGTCATTTATTACAACTATTTTACTTAATGATCTGTGCATAGCCTTTGCATAGCCAAATACACTCCTTATTTTTTATCCTACACATAGATTGATCTTTTCACAAAATCTTGTGCACTCATTTGAATAAATATTTCTCAAACTCCCACATACAAGTCCCATGGTCGATCATAAAATTCTATACAATGATAACCTTAGGTTATAGCCTACACATCTCACTATGCAGTCCTTAGCTCATAGTTCTGCATGCCTTATTATAATATACTCATAGACTAGCCTACTCCATCAAGCCCTAGTTAAACATAATCACATGCCAACCTACCTTGACATCATGCCTTGACTAGTGGCCCCAAATCAGCCCAAAATATTAGGATTGATTTTTGTTACCTATCAATCAAGATTCTTAGGATCATGATCATTAATGAACAATGGGAATCACATGACAAAATAAATGGTAACCACCCAATTAGAAACTCTGATATCAACATACAAAGAGGGTGAGACGTGTCAAATCCTCCTTTGTTATACTCTACAATAGTTTTAGCTGCCCTTATAATCATGCATGTTAAATATGTAACATACACATCTGACCATAGATAGTTAGGTAATTATCTAGATGTAATACACTATCATATCACAAATATCATGTTTCATGTATCTATTCTATAACACATGCAATGTAAAACATTGTACATATTTTCCCTATTATTTCTTATTGAATAAAAGTTTCATTATTGCAAATAAGGCTTCCACTCCATTGTATGTGATTTGGTTATTTTGTCTAAATACATCCTTGCACATTAACTCTACACAAACAAACTCGGTTATCACCCACACAACTAGTCCTAATCCCTATGGTGAAGATCATTAGTATCATAACATAGCTCTTTTCACTTTATATTCTTGGCACCACATGAACACAATGTGAGAGAGAGAAGGTATAATAATCAGTTCTATCTCAAAAATTCTAGAACAATTTTTTAGTAAAATTAATATGGATGACACCCATAAATAACCTATGATAACCCCAAAATTTTGAAGGTTTATCACCAATCCAATGGAAGCACAACATACCAATTTTTTTGGTCAATTCCATGAATTGATTATGCATCTCAACCTAATGCCTTCCCATCCATATCCATAGTATGTTCCCCAATGGTTTCAATAACAAACACCCTTTAAATTACATGTCAATCTTTACATCCCTCTATTTGAAGGCAATATTGATGCCAAAATATTAGATTCATGGATTCAAAAAATTGAGGCATACTTATAAATCAACTACTTCACCAATGCTAATAAGATCACCTTCACCCTATTGAAGATGTACATTTTGGTTGCTTACTAGTGGGAAATATTTAGTGTATATAATGTGTTCTAATCAAATCGTTCTTTTTTTTGATGCACTGAAGGAGGAATAATTCACTCTCTAAACTTCCATGATGAATACATCAAGTTAAAAAAACTACATTAGTGTAAGGATCAATTAGTGAAAGACTAAAATAACATATTCCATGACTACTCTACGTGCCTTTGTGAGAATTTGAGTGAACAACATAAGGTGTTGAAGTACATCAGTGGACACTCACCTTATATTTGTGTGAATATAGAGTTATTGACTTTTGACACTTTGGGCCAAGCATATCACAATGTCACCAAGATTAAATCCAAGGTAAAGATGAATCAACATTATAACCTCTTCATCTAATGCAGTACACAAGGGCCAAACCTCACATAATTACACATCTTAGCCTTTTGTGTAGAAGTAAAAAACTTCTCACAAAAGTGAGCAACCTCAAAATATTGTTCAACAATTAAAATATCACGTGCCTTTTGCATCAGACAAAGGAAATAAGAAGTTTGGTGATAAGTGGTGCCATTACCATCACTAATCCACTCATAATGATTTTGAATGTCATGCATAACAATATTTGATCACATAATCTGTACCAGGACCCACATATATGGAAAACACTGATCTATATGCCTCTTGTCTAAGTACCAACACCTCTGCGATCAACATCTCTAAGGAGCGTGAATGTTTTTTCCACACCAAGTTTTAGGTGAAGGGTTAGTGTCTTCATGCAATCATAGATAATGGTAGTCAAAAGAACATCATAAGGCAATCCACATTTCAACACTTTGGTCTTGTCACTGCTATAAATCCTAAGCCATATTATCTAGGGTAGATGTAATAGGGGAAAGATATACATGTTTGATGATAATGAAATTTTCAATACAAAATCAATCTTATGGAGGATAATTTCACTTGTGACATTGCACTTTATAAGTCTATGAAATATTACTAGGGAGACCATACTTGTATGACCAACAAGATACATATCAAGCCAAGCTATAATGTTGGACTATTCATGCACAAGACCACTTCTACAATATCTTTGAGTTAATGCCCATGACCAAGGTCACCTTGGTCTCTGCTAGGTAATGCCATAAATTTATCTCACACATGTAAAAATTTGTGTTTCTCATAGCTTGCCTTAACACACCTACTTAGAAGATAAAACACACTTTGATAGCACACACCATTCACATAATGTTATAGTAGAAACAACTCCATAAGTTATTTTATAGTAGTGTATCAGATTATTTTCAAATCTTGAAGGCCTTCCAATGCACTACACAATAAATAACCACATAGATTTGGTTCATGGATCCCATCTTCTAAATAGTCCTTTGTATTGCATATCAATTTGGGAGAATGATGAAGTATAATGCCAAATACAAGAGCTCCTTGATTAGGGCAGAATTAGGCCTATCTCTTATCCTTGATGGAGTCTGATAGTCCTTGCATCCAAGAAGGGTGGGTCTTGGTGACTTTATATAAACTATCATGCACTCAACAAAATAATTGTGAAGAATAGGTACCCACTGCCACACATTGACAACGTTTTAGACCATCTCTAAGGTGCATAATACTTCACCAAGATTGAATTGAAGTTAGGTTACCATTAGGTTCTAGTCCATCCTAAAGATGTCTAGAAGATAACATTTAATACATAGGAAGGATTGTACATATGGTTATTCATGACTTTTGACCTAACTAATGCACTATCCAATTTCATGTGCTTGATGGATTATTTACTTAAGACTTTTATCAAATCCTTCATCATCATATACTTGGATGACATTATCATATTCAACAAGGTCTACTAGGAGCATTTGGAGCACATCTCACACATCTTAGACACCTTGCATCAACACAAGTTCCAAGCCAACTTGGTAAAGTGTACATTTAGTGCTATGTAGATTCAATACCTAGGCTACATAATTCATTGCATAGGCATCCATGTAGATCCATATAAAATTAAAGTGATTTAAGATTAGCCTATTCTATATAATCTCATAGAATTAAGGAGTTTTATTTTACTTAATAACTTCTATCATAGGTTTATCCTTGGTTTCTCACATATATCTTGGGCTCTCAATGAGATAACATGTACAAAATACAAGTTCAATTGGACTCATGCATGGTAATGTGTTTTTGAGGCACTGAAGAAAATCCTCTATGCAATACCTATTCTTGAAATGCCTAACATTGGGCATTATTTCAAAGTTCACACTAATGCATCTAACTATGCACTTAGTGTAGTGCTCGTGCAACATGAACATCCAATCACATACCACTCAAAGATGTTTAAAGACATGATGCAAAGATTCTCTACCTATGAGATATAAATATATTCTATTATTCATGCAATCAAGTAATGGGGCCACTATATTCTTGAGAATGAGATAGTTGTTCAATCAGATCACAAGCCACTTTAGTTCTTATAGACACATAAAAAGCTGGAGAATATGTGGCATATGAAATGGATGACTTTTAATAAGTACATCTCATGATTAAGCACAAGAAAGGGAAGGACAACAAGGTAATATATTACCTTAGTTTATCACTAGTTCACTTGTTCATCATGGTGATAGACACATGTTACCACAACTTCATAGATTGGGTATCCCTCTACTCAACTGATCAAGACTTCACAATGACTTAACACCAACTTAGTGTAAGGTAAATAAGTTTAGGAGTTCTATTTGTTTTATCAGCTTCTCTATAATCTCAAACATATCCATGTTCCTAGTGGTGCACTTAATCAATGACACATTTTGGAGATGCAGTATGCCAAGACCTCATGATACTTTAACATGACAAAGACTTTATCCACATTATAGTCACTTATTCTAGCTGCACATGTGCACATACTGGAAAGTAATATCCCTTGTAGAGAGGTAGTGCTTTCTTGATGATCACAATGTGTGAAATTGTATATGATGTATGGTTTGATCTCTAGGTCTTGTAATTTCACTTGCATAATCATAATCATAATCATGTATATTAGCAATGTTCACTATACAATGTTATCAAGTTTATTACATTGTGTTTAGTATTTGGTAAATCAAAACAGTAGTGAAATTTAAGTTTTACCCTTGGTCTATTTATTTGTGTTCTAAATCGATCTGAGTGATTTGGTGGTAGACAATTCCTCGAGCACCATTTTGATGTGTGTATTAATAACATCTTATAGATACATTTGGTTAGCCTTATCGACTTGGAAATAGGTATTTTGATGCATATAATTTTGGGTAAGTCTAGATAATTACTAACAAATAACATTATAATATTAATTAAATCATGTTAACCTTAGATCAAAATGGAGACACTATTGTGTAGGTTTCTCACCTTTTTTAGGTTCATTCATAAATGAAGGTTTTTATTTTTTAATAATTTCATAAAAATATTTATCACCCAAATGGTTTTCGAGTGACTATCCCCTGTACAATATTATATTAGATGTTAGATCTTGTTTTTCATATAATCTCATTTAATTCAAAAATTCAAAAATTAAATAAAATTTAATACATTGAAATAAAAAATCTTGTAATGATTTTATGATAATTCAAATTAAATAATAATAAATAATCAAATAACTTTGGCATTAGTTGGCATAATAAATAAGTAAGCATGGTCAAGTTAGGATTTGATATTATCATTGAGACACCTATTCAAAATAACCATTAATGCTCTCCAACTATAAGCATGGCTCCCTACACCCTCCCATGCTACTTTGGATAAAGAAAAGTAAAAATCAAATCTAAAATTAAAATAAAATAAATGATCCTACTTCCCCTCCCTAGAAAATTTGAACTTGTCCCCTTATATACATTTAATGTGCTTGGGGAAAAGAGAAAGAAAGAAAAAACTAAATTATCTTGATGGGAAGAACATGTCTTGTTAGTGAATGATATGGATTTAGAAAGCCAATGATAAAGGGAACCAAGGAACAAGAAGGTGAAGCTAAAGGAATTTTAAATGTATGAATGGAAGATTTTAGGGAGTAGTTGGTTGGTGCTGTAGATGGGAAGAAAGAAGAGAAGAATAAGAAGAACCAACAAAGAGGAAGGAGGAATCAGTGTTGAACATTCAAGTGAAATCTCCTTCCAAAATCCAGTGAGTTTTCCAATAAAATAAACAAATTAAACCATGAAAAAATTAATAGATTCTTTTTTTGGTATTTCTTTGCTTGTAAATTTAATTGAGTAGATGTTGTTGTCTACCTGATTGAAGCCATGCTTTGGGTTGTGAGAGTATATTTTACTATATATACATATTTATGACTTTTTTTTTGTTAAATTTGAAACCTTGGATGAATGGTGGCTTGTAAAATGTTATAAAAGGATTTACACCAGGCATAAGATCTTGTGTTGTCTTTATTGATTTTGGAACTGTAATAATTAATTTTTTTTAATAATTTTTTTTGAATCAAATTCGATCAAAATGAACCTAAGTCCTATCTATGATTATTCAAATAATCATAAAGCAAGGTCTTCCACTTTCATAAGCACAAATAAGTGACAATGTAAAATTGTTGGAATTAAGCAAAGACTTGCCTTAATAAGTCCTTAATATCCATAATTAAAAGATTTGATCAAATTCACAATTTTCATAATATAATTCATCATTATTTTTCTCAAGTTGTAAGGATTTTTGCTTGTTCTAATCATTAATTTTCCCTTTAGAATATGAGTTAAAAAAATAGTTAGAATGGCAAAATTAAGTCTAAATAGCAATTATCTTAGGTTAAGAGAATTGGTATTTGTCACTAGAATAATTTTTAGCTTAATCAAGCCAAAACGGTACCTCAATTCTAATGGGCAATAATGAGGAAAAAAAGACATCCCTAAAATCATTATTTTCCCTGCGGAGTCGTTCAAGAATTGACATCTTATAAATGGCTAGCAGTCAAATTCCTTAGAAATGAAAGTTGTTTCCAATCCTTTTTAGCTTCATATTATCCTAGGAATTTTCATATTAAGTCTATCATGATGTTTACCATTTTATATAAGCCCTTTTGAAATCTAATTCGTTAGCTTTTCTCTAAGAAAAAAAGTATTATGTTGTTAAATTCAGTTTGGTTTGGTAGTTTTGTTTCAAGTTTTATTCACCTTAGGACTATTTTAATGTTTCCTATTAGATGTCTATAGTTCCTAAAATTGGTTCTTGGATTCATAATTTTTTTCTTTTTCCAAATATTTTATTAAAGGTCATTTTTTGAGCCCTTTTGTGTATTTGTGCCCTAGATGTACCAGCTTGCCACCTTCACTCTTAGAAAACACAATGATTTAGTTCACCTTGTTAATCCTTTACCATCTTTATTACATTATCCTCTTTTTGATATATATTCAAAGTTATGAAATAGAGAAAGACATTAGTGTTCCTAGTAATTGAGTGACCTCATCAAGAGCGTGATCTAGTTTCACTTAGTTTTAACCAATATTACTTATCTTCATAATTGTGTTGTGGTCCTTTGGTGTTAGTATCATAGAGGATTCAATATAATTGGACTTGAATCTTAACTCAACTAGTGACCAGTTTGTCATAATAGGGTGATGTGAAGCTCATGTGTGTATGGGTGTTTAAGTGTGTAGGATTAAGAAATCCCTTGCAATAAGTTCTGTATACCGATTATAGTCCCTTCTATATCTATTAATTGAGATAAATAAATTACCTAATTATTTGTATAAATGTTTTTATCACACTCATTGATAACATTTTGAAAACTTCTTAATATTGACCATAAATCAATTATAATTAGTACAAAAGCATCATTGAATTGATTAAACAAAAAAAATTACATGGTTTTTTTTGGGACAAAATTTTTGGGCATGACATTTGGTATCAGAGTGAGATACAACATTGGGATCTCTAGGAAAATTTTGTATGGCCAATTCAGTTACTTTGTTGAAGAAAGAGATTAAAAAATGTGCACTTTTAGTTGGTCAATATGACTCATGATACTTTCTACATAGAGGTACTATATCATATGCGATTTTTGGTTGGTTAGATACTTCATAGATGGTTGATTAATTTATGATGCGTTAGTGGGACATTAAAATGTGACACTTTTGGATAGTATAGATTAAGGGACTCTTGCAGTGAGAGAGACATCCACATCAAGAAATTTTAGTTGGAGTAGTCTAAATTTAAGGTTATTTTGATAGTAAAGACATGTATATTTTCATATGAGCCACTTTGATACTATGTACAAAGGTTTGTCATTAATATTCTCCTTGTGGATATGATAACGGTAGATGATTTATAATGATTCCATCATGGATGGAATATATCCATCAGTTGGACTGATGAGGATGGTTGTTAATCTCATTAGGGATGACATAGATTTATTGGCTGGATTGTTGAGGATGGTTAATAATTTCATTGGGGATGACAGATGTACATCGATTGGACCGATGAGGTTGATTTGACCTTGTGTGATACCAATAAATTGTATTATGATAAAAGTTGTATCAATTATTGTGAATCAATGTAAGAAATGTATTTGAGTTAACCATGTGTATCCTTAGCTTGTAAAGTTGTTTTTGTGCTTCTATAATTGTAAAACTTTGTTGTATGATCATTGTGTGTGCATAAATTAGTGCATGCATGATATTATGTTTATAATCCCAATTTTGATTATGATCACCAATGTGATCATGAAATACATGTGTAAATGTAATGTAAAATGAACTCTACACTAAAATCATACAATGTAGTAGTGAAACCAATGTGTGATTGTGATGTAAATACTACAATTGTGTTATTGAGCTAACTCATAGTTTTGTGAATGTAAATACAATAGTGATGTATCTTGTGCCTAAACCTCACATGTATATGTTATGTAAAGTAATGTTTATCCTTGAAAACATATTACATCTAAGTAAAATTGTTATTATATACTAATATGTTGTATTGTGCAACCTTACATCATTGTTCTAGTATTTGGGTACTGATGTAAGTATGGGGTTCGAAGGTGGAGTAAACTATGTTTATATTTTTATAAACCAATTCACAGGCTAGGAAGTGGAGATTCTTGTAAGCTAAAAACCCACTTTTCCCTTTGTATAAGGTATTTGCCTGATTATTTTAGGTGTGTGCACCATGAGTGCCTTAGGCACTATGGTCTCTTCATGTATAAAGATCACTTTATAAATAATGTGTTCCTTCACCTACCCCTTAATGGTTATAAAAAGAATAACCTTCATGATTTATACCTAATGCAACCTTGTGAACCTTTGGGAGACATATGGAGAGTGATGCTTTCCTCTTACCTCCTAGAGGTAATTGAGGCTTATTTAAATCCTTCTCCCCTCAGGTGGATTTCATAGCCACATAGTGCCATAATGAAAATATTTTATGAGATTATTGTGCTAATTTATTTTTATTTGGTTTCCATTTTAAGTTGTCTTACAAAACCATCTAATTTTATTTTATGAAGATATTTCTTTGGTTTTTAATTAATTAGATTAGAATTTCATTTATGACCACTTGTATTTCACTTTATTACACAATTTGAATGATTTTTTAATATTTAGTATCTCCTTTGGAAGATCTCTTTAAGACCATTTGGAATTTGATTTAGTTATTAGATTTTATTAGTGAGGTTTTTGATTCTAAGTTTGAATTTTGGTTTCATGAATGTCACGATGTGAACACTGTACACCTATTACACATATGGAGTAGAAAAAGTAGCTTGAAATATATCTATAGGGTGTGCTAAGCTAGCTTACGAGGTTAAGTCTCATCCATCTTCCCACCCATTAGATGTGGTGGTTTTATACATGATTTAGCTAAAGCACTTGTTATCTTTCTTTTGGGAGAACTAAGTAGAATTTTTTTTTGGGAGGTCTAAGGGGGTTATTTATAGAGCACAAATATTGTTCAATTATTTATTCATTGATATTGCTCTACTCTAATGGAATTTGATGTTATTGCTCAACATTGCTTGGTATTGTTCTTTGTGGTTCTCTAATGATTCAACACATAACCTTCACCTTATATGTTCACCATATGGGATGGAACATAGCTTGGTTACTATTATCACAACAAAACAATATTACTATTGTACATGCTACTTATTAGAGTTATGCAATGGCATAATATCCTTGGTATCAATGGGTTGGTGATAGATGTGTATGACAATATGACTTGCATCAGAGTGACCTTGTTTTCACTTGCCCATTTTAGAGGCTATTTGGGTTTCAATTGGCACCTTATGATATTGATCAATATGACTTAGTTGGGTAGTATAACTCAATATGATTGTTGGGTTTATCATTGTATAACATTCATGGCATTGCAACATGTTTCCTTAGATTAACACTTATTTGTCACATGGTTTATTTATCATGGGATGACATGGAGTTGTTTTGTATGATCTTATGGTATATTGGCACTCATACTCACATGCTTATATCAGTGAGTATTTGGGTTTATTTATTTTACTAATGGAACTTTAGGTATCAAAGGATTTCAATGGTATTTCAAGAAATTTGATATCAAGTAATTAATGCATTATTGTTCATTATGGGTTATACATCGAGGACAATGTTAAGTTTAAGAGGGGAGAATGTAATACCCCTTGTAGTGAGCCAATGTTTTCATGATGATCACAATGTGTGAAACTATATGTGATGCATGGTTTGATCTCTAAGTATTGTAATTTTGCTTGCATAATCATAATCATGTGTGTCCATAGTGTTCACTTGTAGTGTTATCAAGTTTTTTGCATTATGTTTAGTATTTGGTCAACTGAGATGGTAGTGCAATTTAAGTTTTAACCTTGGTTTATTGTTTTGAATTCTAAATCGATTTGAGTGATTTGGTGGTAGACAATGCCTCAAGCACCATTTTGATGCATGTCACAATATCGTCTTATAGATGCATTTGGTTAGCCTTGTCAACTTAGAAATAGGTATTTTGATGCATAAAATTTTGGGTAAGTATAGAGATTCACTAACAAAACATTATAATATTAATTAAATCATTTTAATATTGGACCAAAAGGGAGACACTATTGTGTAGGTTTCTCACTATTTTTAGGTTCATTCATAAATGAAGGTTTTCATATTTTAATAATTTCATAGAAGTATTTATCGACCAAATGGTTTTTGAGTGTCTAGAGACTATACAAGATGATATTATATGTCAGATATAAATTTTTATAAAATATTATTTAATTCAAAATTAAAAAAATTAAATAAAATTCAATACATTGAAATTAAAGATCTTATAATTAGTTTATGACAATTAAAATTAAATAATAATAAATAATTAAGTAACTTTGGCATTAGTTGGCTTAATAAATGAGGAAGCATGGGTAAGTCATGCTTTGATCTTGTCATTGAGACACCTCTTCAAAATAACCATTAATCATCTCCAACATATGCATGGATCCCTCTACCCTCCCATGCCACTTTTGAGAAAGAAGATTTAAAAATAAAATTAAATTAAAATGAAATAAATGATCCTACTACCTCTCCCTAGAAAATTTGAACTTGTCCCATTATACACATTTAATGTGCTTCAGGAAAAGAGAAAGAAAAAAAATTAATCTTGATGGGAAGAGCACGCCATGCTAGTGAATGATATGGATTTAGAAAGCCAATGAGAAAGGGAACTAAGGAACAAGAAGGTGAAGCTGAAGGAAATTTAAACACAGGAATGGAGGATTTTGGGGAGTAGTTGGTTGGTGTTGTATATGGGGAGAAATAAGAGAGGAATAAGAGGAACAAAAAAATAGGAAAGAGGAGTTAGTGTTGAATAGGTAAGTGAAATCTCCTTCCAAAATCTAAGGAGTTTTCCAATGAAATAAACAAATTAAACCATGAACAACTCAGTAGATTATTATTTTTTATTTCTTTGATCGTAAATTTAATTGAGTGGATGATATTATATAATTGATTAAAGCCTTGATTTGGGTTGTGAAAGTATATTTTCTTGTATATATATTTATGACTTTTTTTTGTTAAATTTGAAACCCTGAATGAATGGTGGCCTGTAAAATGTTATAAAAGGATTTACATCAGGCATAAGATATTGTGTTGTCTTTAATGGTTCTGGAACTATAATAAATTAAGTTAATAAATATTTTTTAATCAGCTTTGATCAAAATGAACCTAAGTCTTATCTATGACTAGTCAAACAATCATAAAGCAAGGTCTTCCACTTTCATAAACACAAATAAGTGACAATGTAAATTTGTTGGAATTAAGCAAAGACTTGATTTAGTAAGTGCTTAATATCCCTAGTTAAAATATTTGATCAAATTCAAAATTTTAATAATCTAATTCATCATTATTTTTCTCAAGTTGTAAGTATTTCTACTTGTTCTAATCAATATTTTTTCCTTCAAAATCTAAGTTAAACAAATAGTTAGAATGGCCTGAAACTAAAACTAAGTCTCAATAGTAATTATATCATGATAATAGAATTGGTATTTATAACTATAATAAATTTTAGCTTAATCAAGCTAAAATGGTACCTCAATTCTAATGTTCGACCATGAGGAAAAAAAAACATCCCTAAAATCATTATTTTCCCTACGAAGTCATTCAGGAATCAACATCTTATAAATTAATAGAAGTCAAATTATTTGGAAACAAAAGTTATTTCCAATAATTTATAGCTTAATATTATCCTAATAATTTTAAGAATAAGTATATCATTATGGTTACCATTTTAGATAAGCCCTTTTGAATTCTAGCTCGTTAGCTTTTCTCTAAGAAATAAAGTATTATGTTGTTAAATTTAGTTTGGTTTGGTTGTTTTGTTTCAAATTTTAATCACCATAAGAATATTTTTATGTTTCTTTTGATATGTATATAGTTCCTAAAATTGGTTCTTGGCCTCAAAAAAAATTGTTCCTTTTTTATAATAGTTTATTAGAGGTCATTTTGTGAGCACTTTCGTGTATTTATGCCCTAGATGCATCGACTAACCACCTTCACTCTTTTGGAAAACACAATGATTTAGTACAAATTGTTAATAATTTAACATATTTATTGTATTATCCTCTTTCTGATATGAATTTAAATTTATAAAATAAAACAAGATTGTGGTTTTCCTAGTAATTGAGTGACCTCATCAAGAGCATGATCTAGTTTCACTTAGTTTTGACCAATCTTACTTGTCTTCATAATTGTGTTGTGGTCTTTTGGTGTTAGTATTATAGATCATTAAATCTAACTAGACTTGAATCTTAACTCATTTAGTGACTGATTTATCATAGTAGGATGATGTGAAGCTCATGTGTGTATGGGTATTGAAGTGTGTAGGATTAAGAACTCCCTTGCAACAAGTTATGTATATCGGTTGTAGTCCCTTCTATATATGTTAATTGAGATAAATAAATTACCTAATTCTTTATATATATGTGTGTATCACACTCCTTGATAACATTTTGAAAACTTTATAATAATTTAACCACTAAGTAATTACAATTAATAAATAAACATCATTGAATTGATTTAAGAAAAAACATACATGGTTTTTTTGGGACAAAAATTTTAGGCATGACATGAAATTCCACACAAAGTATTGAATTCCTTATTACATCAGCAAGACCATGAACAAGATGTTAGGAATTTTCACACCTCTACCAATTTCATCCAGACCATGGGAGTCTATTGGCATACTAGGTTGCCTATGATGAGATACTAGCATGACATTATGTTAATTATGGTGGATAGGTTTTACAATATGCCTATCAGGGTCATTTTCAAGAAAGACATTTACATAGATGGCATTATACAAGCCTTATTCAACCATGTTTGGGTTCATTTTGGGCTTCCAACATCCATCATATATGATAAAGATCTATACTTTTTAAGTTATTTTTATTAAGCATTATGGGACTTGATGAGTATGTAGATGGATCAATCGATGGATTTTTATCCACAAGTATATAGGAAATTTGAAGTTGTTAATTACATACTTATTCATTTTCTATGAATGTACAACCACACACATGCTTGGACTTGGGATGATAATATCTTGTACATTCAACATGCTTAAAACATAGCCCTTCACATTTCTATAGGTCATAATCCATTCCAAACATGTCTTGGTTTTCAACCTTTGGCACCTCTAGACATCTCCTACCATGAAATAGTCAACATTAAGTCACAAAAATAAGAATGGGAAGTGGAAAAAGCTAAGAAGTTTATGTGACACATTAGTCTCTTCATTAATAGGTTTAACATATTCTCTCTCACACACAAGTGAAGTATAAAGAGTGTCATGATGCACATCGCATACCTCATGCATTTTGAGTTGGTGATAATGTTTAGCTACACTTTCAAAAGGAACACTTCAAAGGTACACACCAAAATATCAATCCTTTGTGCTATGGTACTTACACCATTATGTGCATAGCTAGTGAGAATGGATTTGTTCTTGATCTACCTTCATACATGGGCATGAACCCAATATTTAATGTGTAACTTCTCAAGCCTTACACTCTACCACTTCTTAAGACAACAATGATACATATTTATAATTTGGATCCTAAGCACTTGTGCCATATAGAGAAGGACTAGATCATCAAAGTGAGAGACACACACACCTATCATGGCATACATCCATTTTTCTATGTGGTTAAGGTTGGATAATATGTTGATCAAGCTCAGTGGTACACTTATTAACAACTTTGAGTGTAGTTTATTAGTTGTAAACCAATGAAATGGAGACCATTTATATTCAATAAAGGGAAAATTTTTATTACTTACCTTCTATATAGCCAAACTCACCCCTCATTTGTTCTCTTATGCATAACTTACACTTCTCACATAATCGTACACACTCCTTTGCATGAATATTGCTCACACTCCCATGCATAAGTCCCATGCTTAATCATAGACTTTCATATAGTGATCAACTTAGATTGTATCCATGCATCTCATTATGCACTCCTCAACTCATAATCCTATGTGTGTTACTGGTATATTCTTGTAGACTAGCTTGTTTCATCAGGTCTAACTTAAACATAACCATGAGTCAATCTACTTGACCTCATGCCTTAACTAGTTACCCTAGATTAACCCATAATCTAAAAATTGATTTATGTTAGCTATCAATGAATATTATGGGATAACAATCATTAGTGAATAGATAATAATCAGGTGATCAAATTAGTGGTCACTACCCAGGAAACTCTACTGTCAACATGCAAGGAGGGTGAGATGTGTTAACTCTTCCTTAATTTTACTCTATAATAGTTGTAAAAAATCATGTAATCATGCATATTAAATATGTAACATATGCATCTAGCCATAGATAGTCAAGTTGATGTAATACACAATCATAACATAGATAGCATGATCCATGTATCTATTTTGTAACACATGCACTATAACACATTGTACCTATTTTACCTATTATTTATTATTGAATAGAAGTTTCATTTCCCATAAGTAAGACTTCTAATCCATTGAATGAATTTTTATTATTCTATCTGAATACATCTCTACACATTTACTTTGCACAACCAAACTCTATTGTCCCCCACACACCTGGTCGTGGGCCCCATGGTGTGGATCACTTAAATATCCATCTGGTAGACTCACTCTTTAAAAATAGTTTCTATCTCATTTTATCCTCCATGGTCTAAAAAACCTACTTGTCATCCTTTTTGTCTTCATTCCATGCTAACCAATTCATTTCCATTGGTGCATCTTCAAACTTGATCAATCTTCTATTGTGTGCTCTTGGGTTCTTACTTACATCATGCCATCTCATCCTCATGTGCTTCTTGCACTTTCCTATTCTCTACTATACTTATTACTCTACATTTTGCCTTAAAAATGTACTCATTTTATGTTTCATGTAATTAAAATTGTGAACTTGTACACTTAGGCAAAACTAGGGTCTAGTATTAGGGAAGTTATGTGATTGCAAGGTTTCTCAACACAACATAGTGTCAGACAAAGATTTGAATTTTGTTGGAAATATCTAGATGACATTGTGGGATAAATTGAATACCAATTTACAATCAAAATTAACATATCATCCTCAATTAGATGGACAAATGGAGGTAGTCAACATAAATCTTGGTAATCTATTGATGTTTGATTGAGGGTAAACCAAAAATATGGGATAATATTTTGGCACAAGCTAATTTTGCATAAATAATTCATTGAATAAAAATATAGGGAAGAGACATTTCATATTTTTATGGGCCAAGTCTAATAGGAGTTGTAGAGCTATGCAATTTCAAAAATAAGAAAAGAAAAATCACTAAAGTAGAGTATTTCTATAGAGCATATGTGAGAAGTGCATAAATGAGTGCACAAAAAGTTAGAGAAAGTAGTGTATGGTAAAAACAATGTGTAGATGTGAAGTGAAGAGAAGTATAATATCAGGAAGGGGACTTAGTATTATCAAAATTAAGGAAAAAGAGATTTATAAAAAGAACCTATGATAAGTTTAAATGGATTTTTTTTGGCCATACAGAGTGTTACGAAAGTTTTTGAATAATGTATATGGGATATAGTTATCTGAAGCGATTGATATATCACCTATTTTTAATGTGGTTGAATTGTATTCATATTATGAAGGACAAAATAGTGAAATAAAAAATGCAAATTTTAAATAAGTGGATTGGATAATGCAGATGCCATAAAAAGAGCATGATGAAGTGGAACAAGTGATCGACACATGAGTTGGAAAGACTACGTGGAGAAAGGAATATACAAAATATATAGTGAAGTATAAAGGTCACATAATTAAATATGTGACATGGATAATCACATCATAAGTTACAAAACATAGAATAACTTAGTAAATATATTAGAAAGTACATGAGTAGGAGCTCATGTTTATTTTTTTACCCAAGGTATATGATGTAGTAACATTCATGTTCATGTGCAATGTTACCTCAATAAAAATATGTTAATTTAAGATAATTCAAAAAGTATTGTTTTATGAAAGTGCCTTATTTCACATATGTCATTGTTTGTAAGTTTGTGTAAACCTTGAGTTGTGTGTAAGCCATGTTATGTTGTTTTGCACCACCTTTGAGCTCACACTTATTTTATGTAGTTTTGTGTAGATTGTGAGTGCACATATGTCTATTGTTTTGTTTTGTGAATATTTTGATGTGAATATTTGTTAAATAAGTGATGTTGGTATTTTTCATAGGCACATTATTACAAAAAATTGTGAAGTAACATCATAAGTTTGTGACATATTCTAGAACATGAGAGCTTTCATTATTTTACACAAAATCAACATGGTTGGTGTGAATTATTAGAGGTGTTGATTATTTACCATGAAAGTACAACATTCATTTGTGAGTCATTTGGATAGATTTTTGTAATGTATGATAAGGTTCTTGTCAAATATAAAAATCATGGCATAAGGGGTTTTGGTGTATTTATTGATCAGTAAGTCTTACAACTTAGATTTGGGAGGTTGTGACTTTTATTATGTGTATCTTGGTTGGGCACATATACTCTTATGACATGTTATGGGAAGGAGCCATTGCATTTTATTCCTTGAATCATTAGAAGATAGTAAGGATTAATTTAATATTTCATGTGATTTAGTATGCTATGATGTATTGGAATTATATGAGACATTTAATATTTATAATTTAATAAGGTGTGTTTAATGATGTTAGTGGGTTGTTGAGAATTAGTCTTAAGTAGGTGGGGATTTCAAATTTATAAACATGCCCCTATACTTGAGGTTAATAGTTACAAAATTAAAAAACTTGAGGATATATATGAGATATTATTCTAAGATAGACATACTTGTAAATACCACCAATTAACAAGTAAATATATAATGATCTAATGTTGTGACACACCTCCTTGCGATATTGATGATGTTGTTGTTGTATGTGACTATTTTAAATCATGTTGTTGAAATTTAAAAAAGATCTGAGTTATGGTGTTGTATTTTATTCCATTTATGTTATGTATTATGAGGGTTGTGTGGTCTAAGTCATCTATTAATTGATACCCCTAGCCATGCTTGCATCAACTTGTACCAAAGTAATGTTAAAATAAGAAACATATATTATTCATTGGTTATCTCAAGGAAATAATGTGAAATTGTTCTTTCACTTAGATTAAGTCACATACATGTGTGAAGTTACATGAGCCATGATATTGTACATGTGGGATATTTAGTTGAAACTTTTAAGGGTTCCCAAAGTGACTATCCTTGCACATATTATTTAGTCATAATATATTGTGGAAAGTTAGGGCTCTCTAAAAGGATATATTCAAAGTACTAAACACAAAATTATGCTTAGGAAAGACATCTTTCTTTACTTCTGCTAATGATGAAATATTCCATAGAGTTTTAGATGCGAGATATTCATAGAGCCATATTCCTAGTAGATTTTCACATTTGGCCAAATTATCATTTTATGTGGTTGCAAAAAGTGATCAAACCTTTGCATGACTGATTGAATGTGGTCTTCATCAGAAAACATAGTGTGCTTTTGGAAGATCTCCTATACTATTCCAGAGTCTACTTTCTAACATATCAATCATTTACAAAACTTAGGTAACTCATATTCAGGTAAGCATATCTTTTACCCATATTTTTATCATTTCAAAGTACTAAGTTTAATTTATCCATATACCCTTGGCCCTAGGTAGATTGAATTACTATTTATTATTATATTAGTGACATTTTTGTGTGTGTCATTGTTTACTTAATTAGTGGTGTTTTAAACATTTTTGCCCCATTTATGTATTACATTTTAGTGAACCCAACCCTTATGATAATATAACTTTAGGCTTTCATATCCTTATCCTTTATAAGACCTAATATTGTTCAAAGATGACTGCTATAGGGTTTCTATCAATCCTATTTCACTTTACCTTATCATTAGGATTCTCTTTGCTTGAACCATGTGGGATTTTCCAAGCCTTGGTTCTCTTCCTCTTACTTGGACCATGTTGGGTTTTCTAAGCTTTGGCCTTCTTTCCCTTGGTATCTTACACATATGCTTGTGTTTCTTCCCTATTCTCATGGGTAGATATGACTTATATCAATCATTTATTTCTATGATGGCACTGAAGTTTCAAAACTTTTATATTTTTTTAGGCTTAATGATATGGTTGTTGTGAAAATGTTTATTGATGTTTCCATTTTTTTTACCCACATTTCTCATCAAATATTATTATATGGTTTAAAACATGATAGGGTTGTATGTGATAAAAATGTTTAATATGTTAATACAATTACAATTTGTAACTTTGTTTTCCATCCTCTTAGTGATATATATTATATTTCTCATCCTATGATGATTCACTATGATGTAGATGTTGTAAAAAATTGAAGGGGTAGAGAACATGGTGCTTATGTTTTTCCTCCTTTCTTTTAGCTTCTATATGGGATAAACAAAAACATCCCTCCTATTCTTCCTCTCACTCCTACTTGAATTAGAATTCAAATAACTAAGGATTATGATCTCATTGACTAAATTAAGAATACACATGCTAAAGTATCCGACTTAGAGTTGATTGAAAGGTTAAATATTTATATGGATGTATTTTATGAGATCTTACATGATGTTACTCTACCACATGATACTAAACAAACTTACTTATATTATATTGTTAAAAAATTATAGGATAGCGAGAACCTAATCTCTATTGAGACAAATGATTTACCTCCTAAAGATATTTTGGACCAACATTTACCCTTGTACATTCAAGTTATCATTTATAATAATGGAATAAAATGTGTACTCAAAGATAATGGCTTGAGCTTGTATATTTATGGTAAGACATTTATTAATGCACTTGAACTTGGAAGACAAACTCTTAAACATTAAAAAAAATCATAAAAGGATTTGAAAATCAACTAAGAAAGGATTAAGAATAAATTACATTGAAATAAATGTTTTACCTCAAGCTATAACTATAGAATTTCAAGTGATATACATTTAATTGAGATATAATATTTTACTTGGTAGGACATGGATTAATGCTATGAATGCAATCATCTCTATGTTACATAGATGCTTAAAATTCATCCATGAGGGACCATATATACTTGTCTTGTGGATAATGTTCCTTTCTAGTTTTCAAATATGGTAGAACATGCAAAAATAATTATACCATAGCTAAATAAATCAAAACCATTTGTTATGACACCTAATCAAGTTGTTTCAATGGATCAAGTGCACACATTTACATTTGATAATTGTAACATTCAAGATGATAATGAAGAGGATGAATATATATATATATATATATATATATATATAAAATAAGGATGACCATTTATTGAAGCTTAATTTCAATTAAATTAGTTATGGGGAATATAGAGATGACATGCACACCCTTATTATTGGTCAATTATATTTCACCTTTCAAGATTATATACAATTTATTCCATTATCTATGCATAATGATACAAAATATTATGATGATAAGGGTAAATGGATTCTGATATATAAGTTTTGAAACACTTATAAATTAAGATAACCATTTAATATTAATGAAGAATCATTAGAACAAATGGATTTGGTCTCACATGTGCACAAACAATGGGATATAAAGGTTATGGTCTAGGTAAATGTTGACCATTTTTTCCCAACAGGCCAAAAATCGGTCCCCTTCTGTCCCTGCTATTCTAGGCCATTTCATTTTTTTATTTTGCATGAATTTGGCAATTTGTATGGACTCAACAGTAAAGTTTCTATAGATTCTATAGGTCTATTTCTATGGACTCTACAAGTTTTCTATGGACTTCACAGGGACTTCTATGAACTCTGTAGGTGTAGTCTTTTGGTAGATGAAGAACCAGTTTAGAGAGTTCAAGGTTTTACAAAGCTTCTTTAGACTCTTGTCTGAATAAATTCAAAGGAAAGAGAGCTAAAATGTTTCAAAGACACTTTTTATTAGGGTTGGAAGAGTGGTTCAATGACATAATCTTTCCAAGAGTTAGCACCTTTGAACTGTTGAACCATTGAATCGGTTCAATGCTTTGATTCAAAGCTTGGATCAATCGCTTTGGTTTAGCGCCTTGGTTCATCACTTTGGTTCAACGACTAAGTTCATCAGCAAAGTTCAATGCAAAATTTCATCGGTAGGTCCAATCAAATGGTTCATCACTTCAGTTCAAAGCCTTGGTCCAACAACTGTTTGAACCATTGAACCTATTCAATCAATTGGTTCAACGGTTGGTTTAAAGGAGTGGTTCAACGATTGGTTCAAAGGAGCAGTTTAATCAAAGAAGTCAAGCGAGCCTCTTGAAGGACAAGTGCCCTTACAGAGGGCACTTGGTCAGCAAAGACACCCTTCAGAAGGGTCGATTTCAATAAACCTAAAGGGCACTTTGAAAGCAGCTGTGGGAATTCAAAATGTGCAAAAAAAACTAAGGCATTGAATGAATTCTTTCAGACTTTTTGTCTGAAGGAATTCCTTTGGACAAAAATTCAGAAGGAATTCAGAGGACCGTAGGAAGTAAGCCAGGAAAACTCTAAAGAAATAACAAGCGGTTGAGATAATTCTCACAGACTTTTTATCCACGAGAAAATTATTTGGGGAAAAAACCTGCAAAAAAGGCCGAAGAGACAAAGGCCACCGAAGGGCAGGTGCCCTTGCAAGGGACTCTTAGTTGTCAAATTAAGGGTATTTTTCTAGAGCCAAAGGGATACTTCCCCTTTGGGAGGGTCTGAAAGAAAAGGCTGAAGTAAGAAGCTGACAAAAAGTCCAAGGGTGACGGGCTTGAGGACATCAAAGTTAAACATGACAAACTAGCCATTGGTTTTCAAGCGATGACAGGTGCACGGACATCAATTTTAAGGTAGTGAAATAGCTATTTGTTTTTTAAATGCTTGAGCACCAACTAGAAAAGAGCCCAAGGAATGCAACAACCCGCTAGAAGATAGCCCTTGAGGGCTAAAGGAGCCAGAAAGAGACAAGGTAAGGAAGAAGACAAAGCATAGGAAAAGACAAAGTATCCAAGTGGCAAGAGGAGATGTCAACTCAAGGATTTATTCCTAAAGTTGGAACAACACTTGCTAGGTGGTCACCAAATGGTGCAAATAGTAAGCAATGCGACTTATTTTCTCCAGTTTGCATTTATAAGTAGACAAGCCGCATAAATGACTTGAAGGGAGCAGTCTGTTGGGATGCCAAATTCAAAGCAAGAACTGACAATCAAATGGCTCCCTCTTCCCAAGGCTCAGAGTGCACATGGGCCAGCTTACAAAAAGAACACCAAAGTCTTTCCCAGAAAGTGCCAAGTTCCCTTCCTCTTTCTATATATTGTAAAATTTCTCATTTGAGAAGGATCCACTCTCTTAGCCTTAAGGCAAAAATATAACCAAAAATATCTCAAGCTTGTAAGGTAGAGCTCTGCTAGATTTTACCTTGAATCAGGACTTAACATTTTTACCTCTATCTGGACTTACACTTTAAAGCATATGTCTGTGTTCTTCTTTTGTGTTAAGTCATTGTCTTTCATGTTTTTCACAAATCGATTACAACATGTCTAATGCATTGTGAAGTCTCCTTTCTACAGGTCTACCAAAAGTGTCTATAGCATGAATATAGGTGCATGTGAATAGGCTATCAAAGTGTGTCTCAGAACACCTTTGCTAGTTCCTTCCTCCTTGTATCTCTACGGACCCCTGACTCACTGAAATAGAAGAGTTTCACATGTTAGATGAAGTGTATGGGCATTTCTTCCTGGTGAAAAGTGTATGTTCAGGCTAAGTGGGTCAACATTTTTTGGTGTATCACCTTTTCATTTTTAGGCTTAGGTTCTATTTTCATCATCTCTCTCTCTCCCTTTTCATCCCCCCCTTTTTACATTTATTTGTTAGTAGTAGGAGAAACCAGGGCCTAAAGGATACATTAGAGGGAGCTAGCCCTTATAGTGAGACTCTCCCCTCTAGCTTTGCTGGTCCCATAGGCGAGAGGGGAGTTTCCATTGTTGCGTGTGGAAGGCAGGAGCTTGGCCTCCTACCAAGGGTGCAATCCACTGCGTCAACAGTTTTTGGCATGCCTGGTGGGACCAACTAGGACAAGTTGTGTCCAAAGAGTTGAAGATTATTTGGTGTGTTCTTCAACCAACTAGCCTTTGGAGGCTTTTCTATCAACACCAATGGTGACTCTAAGTTGAATCAGCTAGTTAAGCAATCCAGGTGCCATGAAGAAATATTATTTTTTGTATGTATAATTCCTTTACACAAAATCATGGACCTTGTATTCCTTTATATGACTATGATCAAGCTCTAGATATCTAGGGAATCCCCTCAAGTAACCCTCCTAGTTACCCTTCAACAATAAGGGAAGTGGTGTTGGAGTTTGAGAAGCAGGTAATGGAAATCGACAGACTGGATGAGCAGTATGGATATCAGTAGGAGCTGATGTACAAAGAGGTGTGTTTGTTCAAGAAAGCTCAGGTCTTGAAATCCATGGAAGAAGAGGTAGAAAAATGGAGGAATCCATTCATGCAAGTCAGTCAGCCTTGCATGCCCCATCCTATCCTAAAGAAAGCCCCCTCTTGTGCACCAAATCCTTTCTATCAGATAACACTTGCTCACTCCAGCTTATCTGATGCATCAATCAACCCTGCTCTTGACCCTGTGTGCCTAGCCTTCAAGCATCAAAGAGAACTAGAACAACCTCTCATGGGGATGAAACTCCTAAACTCCTTATATCATGAATCTTCTTTTGGGGGGAACTTTTTGAACTAGCACATCTCTCTTGAAACTGCTCCTACCCATCTCTGTGATGATTCCTATGAGCTCTAAGAAAGACTCTTTTAGGATAATCTAACCAATCATATTGAATATTTAGAGGCTAAGATGAGACTACTTCATGAAAGAGAGATGGAACTTTTAAACCTTGTAGAGGAGCCCCAGGACCTTAGAGAAAATGAAGTTGCTGCCTGTTCATAGGAGCAAAATTCCAATTTTGAGATCCTGAAATGGAAGCAAACAATAGAATCATGGGGCAGGAAGGAGGAGAAGAAAAATTTTGCTCAAAACCTTGAAGAAGATGAGGCTACTCTTGCTCATGATGATGCTGGTGACCTCTAAAAAAGGCTCTTCCAAGAAGATATGGCCAGAAGAATTACAGAGTTGGAATCCAGAGAGAGATTCCTCAGCCAATGTGTGATGGATGGTTCAGACCAAGCAACAGATTCCATGTCTAAACACACCCCATCTACACATTTTCAAGAGAGCTATCAAGCCACACCTGATATTGATGAAGTGCTAGCCAAGTGGAAGGAAGAGAATCATTTGATTCTAGCTCAAGGACTGCCTCCCCTTCCACATGGTTGTTTCACTTCACCCCTTCTCAAGGAAGAACCTATTCTGTAGGAGGTAATTGAGGAGTACAAGATCCAATCTATAATTTCTTGAGAGGCTATCATGAGTGACAATGAAGAAGAAATCATCATTGATGCTCCTTCGGAAGACATCATCAATGATGGAGAAGACACAGGGCATGTATACATGCGGATGTTCGAGTAGTATGAGGAGGAACTTAAGCATGGTGAGCTCTCTCCCCCTTTGTTTGATGAACTTCCTTGTTACTTCATTGAGGAGGATGACTACGCTGAGGAGACTGAATTGGAGGAGGACCAGATGGATGCCTTTGAACATCTAGAAACTCTGGTCTTTGAGCAGGAAAAGGAGAGGTCTATCTTCCTTGAGGAAAACCTTGAAGAAGAAAGCTTTGAATAAAGAGGTGATGTTTTGTGGGATTAACAATTGATTTGTGATTCCATTTCAGACACCACCATAGTCACCCTTCTTTAAGAAGGCCAAGAGGAAGCAGAGGATGAGTTTGACAAGGTATTCAATGAATCAAAAGGGAACAAGTCAAACCATGATACATTGTAAGGGGATCATGCAAAACAAAGGGCTTATGGTGATGAGCCAACAACCACAGATTTCTTGGTGATATGCACCAGCATGAAGGACCAACATTCAACAAGCCTCCAAGAACAAGAAGAATACATGTATGTTGGAGGCATGTTTGATTCTGATCCACTTAGATGTAGCCCAATCCAGGTGACAGGCAAGAGGAGCAGGTCACCAAATCTCCTTTTCATTTAGCCACTTATCTGGCACCATAAATCTTCTTGCCAGGAAGGGTACTTAAGGAATTTTCCCTTTGATCCAAGAGGGAAGCAAATATTCCTGGTTAGCTATATATAGTAGTTTGCTTTTAGTTTCTTTCCCTATTTTCCATAAGTGTAGTTTGCACAAGTAGTGTTTTTAGCCTTGTGTGTGTTTTCCTTTGTTTGTGGGGTAAAAGCTTCATGTTTGATTCTTGGATCTATCAAGGCAGTGGCTAACTCTTTCAGAGCTAATTCTGATTATGTACCCAATAGACTAAAAGACAATTGGTCTCTTAGCATAGTAGGCATGCTTCCCCTGGGAGTCACCAATTTGTTGACCATTTTTTGCCCAACAGGGCAAAAATTGGTCCCCTTCTATCCCTGCTATTCTAGGCCATTTCATTTTTTGATTTTGCATGAATCTAGTGATTTTTATGGACTCAAAAATAAAGTTTCTAGGGACTCTGTAGGTCCATTTCTATGGACTCTGTAGGTTTTCTACAGACTTCATAGGGACTTTTATGAACTCTGCAGGTGTAGTCTTTCGGTAGATGAAGAACCAATTCAGAGAGTGCAAGGTTTTATAAAGCTTTTTCAGACTCTTGTCTAAAGAAATTCATAAGGAAAGAGAGCTAAAATTTTTCAAAGACACTTTTTATTAAGGTTGGAAGAGTGGTTCAACAACATAATCTTTCCAAGAGTTAACACCTTTAAACCATTAAACCATTGAACTAGTTCAATGCTTCGGTTCAAAGCTTGGTTCAATCACTTTGGTTTAGCACCTTGGTTCATCACTTTGGTTCAATGACTAAGTTTATCAGTAAATTTCAACTTAAAATTTCATCAACAAGTTCAATCAAATGGTTCATCACTTCAGTTCAAAGCCTTGGTTCAACAACTGTTTGAACTATTAAACTGGTTCAATCAATTGGTTCAACGGTTGGTTCAAAGGAGTGGTTCAACGGTTGGTTCAAAGGAGTGGTTCAATCAAAGAAGTCAAGCGAGCCTCCCAAAGGACAAGTGCCCTTGTGGAGGGCACTTGGTCGGCAAAGACACCCTTCGGAAGGGTCGATTTCAATAAACCCAAAGGGCACTTTGAAAATAGTCGAGGGAATTCAAAATGAGCAAAAAAAACTAAGGCATTAAATGAATTCTTTCAGACTTTTTGTCCAAAGGAATTCCTTCAGACAAAAAGTTTGAAGGAATTTAGAGGGCTATAGGAAGTAAACTGGGAAAACTTCAAAGAAATAACAAGCGGCTGAGACAATTCTCACAGACTTTTTGTCCATGGGAAAATTGTTTGGGGAAAAAACCCGTAGAAAAAGCCAAAGAGACAAAGGCCCCCGAAGGGCAAGTACCCTTGTGGGGGACTCTCAACTGCCAAATTAAGGGCATTTTTCTAGAGTAGAAGGGATACTTCCCCTTTGGGAGGGTCTAAAAGAAAAGGCTAAAGCGATTTCGATGAAAAGTCTAAGGGTGACGGGCTCGAGGATGTCAAAGTTAAACACAACAAACTAGCTATTGGTTTTCAAGTGATGACAGGTGCATATATGTCAATTTTAAGGCAGTGAAATAGATGTTTGTTTTTTGAATGCTTGAGTGCTAACCAAAAAAGAGCCTAAGGAATGCAGTGACTTGCCAGAAGACATCCCCTAAGGGCTAAAGGAGCCATAAAGAGACAAGGTAAGGAAGAAGACAAAGCATAGGGAAAGACAAAGCATCCAAGTGGTGAGAGGAGATGTCAACTCAGGGATTTATTCCTATAGTTAAAACAACGCTTACCAAGTGGTCACCAAATAACATAAACAGTAAGTGGCACGACTTGTTTTCTCCAATTTGCATTTATAAGTAGACAAACCGCACAAATGCCTTAAAGGGAGCAGTCTATTGGGATGCCAAAGTCAAAGCAGGAACTGACAATCAAATTGCTCCCTCTCCCAAGGCTCAGAGCGCACATGGGCTAGCTTGCAAAAAGAGTGCCAAAGTCTTTCCTAGAAAGTGCCAAGTTCCCTTCCTCTTTATATATATTATAAAATTTCTCATTTGAGAAGGATCCACTCTCTTAGCCTTAAGGCAAAACTCTGACCAAAAATCTCTCAGGCTTGTAAGGCAGAGCTCTGCCAGATTTTACCTTAAATCAGGACTTAGCATTTTTACCTCTATCTGGACTTGCACTTTAAAGTATATGTCTATGTTCTTCTTTTGTGTTAAGTCATTGTCTTTCATGCTTTTCATAGATTAATTATAGCATGTCCAGTGCATTATGAAGTCTCCTTTCTGTAGGTTTGCCAGAAGTGTCTATAGCAAGAATATAGGCACATGTGAATAGGCTATCAAAGTGTGTCTTAGAAAACCTTTGCTAGTTCCTTCCTCCCTGTATCTCTATAGACCCTTGACTCACTAAAACAGAAGAGTTTCCCATGTCAGATGAAGTGTATGGGAATTTCTTCCTGGTGAAAAGTGTATGTTCAGGCTGAGTGGGTCAACATTTTTTAGTGTATCACCTTTTCATTTTTAGGCTTAGGTTCTATTTTCAGCATCTCTCTCTCCCTTTTCATCCCCCCTTTTTAAATTTATTTGTTAGCAGTAGGATAAAGCAGGGCCTAAAGGATACATCAGAGGGAGCTAGCCCTTATCTAGAGACTCCCCTCTAGCTTCGCTGGTCCTACAGGCGAGAGGGGAGTTTCCATTGTTGCATGTGGAAGGCAGGAGCTTGGCCTCCTGCCAAGGGTGCAATCCACTATGCCAACAGTTTTTGGCACGCCCAGTGGGACCAACTAGGATAAGTTGTGTCTAAAGAGTTGAAGAATTTTTAGTGTGTTCTTCAACCAACAAGCCTTTGGATGCTTTTCTATCAACACCAATGGTGACTCTGAGTTGAATCAACTAGTTAAGCAGTCTAGGTGACTTCAAGAAATCTTATTTTTTGTATGTATAATTACTTTGCACAAAATCATGGACCTTGTAATCCTTCATATGACTATGATCAAGCTCTAGATATTTAGGGAATCCCCTCAAGCAGCCCTCCTAGTTACTCTTCAACAATAAGGGAAGTGGCGTTGGAGTTTGAGAAGCATGTAATGGAAATCAACAGACTGGATGAGTAGTATGGATATCAGCAAGAGCTAATGTACAAAGAAGTGTGTTTGTTCAGGTAAGCTCAGGCCTTGCAATCCATGGAGGAGAAGGCATAAAAATGGAGGAATCCATTCATGCAAGGTAGTTAGCCTTGTGTGCCCCCTCCTATCCTAAAGAAATCTCCCTCTTATGCACCAAATCCTTTCTATTAGATAACACTTTCTCACTCCAGCTCATCTGATGCATCAATCAACCCTACTCTTGACCCCATGCACCTAGCCTTCAAGCATCAAAGGGAACTAAAATAACCTCTCATGGAGATGAATCTCCTAAACTCCTTAGATCGTGAATCTTCTTTTGTGGGGAACTTTTTAAACTAGCACATCTCTCTCGAAACTGCTCCTACCCATCTCTATGATGATTCTTATGAGCTCCAAGAAAGACTCTTTCAAGATAATCTATCCAAGAAAATTGAAGATTTAGAGGCTAATATGAGACTGCTTCATGAAAGAGAGATGGAACTTTTAGACCTTTTAGAGGAGCCCTAAGACCTTAGAGAAAATGAAGTTGCTGCCTGTTCACAGGAGCAAAATTCCAATTTTGAGATCCTAAACTGGAAGTAAATAATAGAATCATGGGGTAGGAAGGAAGAGAAGAAAGGTTTTTCTCAAAACCTTGAAGAAGATGAGGCTGATCCTACTCATGATGATGCTGGTGATCTCTAAGAAAGGCTCCTCTAAGAAGATATGTCCAAAAGAATTACAGAGTTGGAATCTAGAGAGAGATTCCTCAGCCAATGTGTGATGGACGGTTCAATCCAAGTAGCAGATTCCATGTTTAAACACACCCCACCTACACATTTACAAGAGAGCTATCAGGCCACACCTGATATTGATGAAGTGCTAGCCAAGTGGAAGGAGGAGAATCATTTGATTCTAGCTCAAGGACTGCCTCTCCTTCCACATGGTTGTTTCACTTCACCCCTTCTCAAGGAGGAACTTGTTCTGTAGGAGGTGAATGAGGAGCAGAAGATCCAATCTGTAGTTTCTCAAGAGGATATCATGAGTGAAAATGAAGAAAAAATCATCATCAATGCTCCTTCGAAAGACATCATCGATGATGGAGAATACACAGGGCATGCATACATGTAGATGTTCCAGCAGTATGAGGAGGAACTTAAGCATGGTGAGCTCTCTCCTCCTTTGTTTGATGAACTTCCTTATTGCTTCGATGAGGAGGACAACTATGTCGAGGAGCTTGAATTGGAGAAAGACTAGATGGATGCCTTTGAACATCTAAAAAATTTGGTCTTTGAGCAAGAAAAGGAGAGGTCTGTCTTCCTTGAGGAAAACCTTGAAGAAGAAAGCTTTGAACAAGAGGTGATGTTTCATTGGGATGAACAATTGATTTGTGATTCCATTTTAGACACCACCATAGTCACCCTTCTTCAAGAAGGCCAAGAGGAATCAGAGGATGAGTTTGACAGGGTATTCAACGAATCAGAAGGGAACAAGTCAAACCATGATGCATTGCAAGGGGATCATGCACAAGAAAGGGATTATGGTGATGAGCCAACAACCACAAATTTCTTGGTGGTATGCACCAGCATGAAGGAACAACATTCAACAAGCCTCCAAGAACAAGAAGAATACATGTATGTTAGAGGCACGTTTGATTCTGATCCACTCAGATGTAGCCCAATCTAGGTGACAAGCAAGAGGAGTAGGTCACCAAATCTCCTTTTCATTCAACCACTTGTCTGGTGCCATAAGTCTTCTTGCCAAGAAGGGGCTTAAGGAATTTTCCCTTTGATCTAGGAGGGAAGTAAATATTCTTGGTTAGCTATATATAGTAGTTTGCTTTCAGTTTATTTCCTTGTTTTCCCTAAGTGTAGTTTGCACAAGTAGTGTTTTTAGCCTTGTGTGTGTTTTCCTTTGTGTGTGGGGTAAAATCTTCATGTTTGATTCTTGGATCTATCAAGGTAATGGCTAACTCTTTCAGAGCTACATCTGACTTTATGCCCAATGGACTAAAAGGCAATTGGTCTCTAAGCATAGCAGGCATGCTTCCCCTGGGAGTCACCAATTTGTTGACCATTTTTTGCCCAATAGGCCAAAAATTGGTCACCTTATGTCCTTGCTGTTCTAGGCCATTTTATTTTTTGATTTTGCATGAATCTAGTTATTTTTACGGACTCAACAGTAAATTTTCTATAGTCTCTATAGGTCCATTTCTACGGACTCTACAAGTTTTCTACGGACTTCACAGGGACTTCTACAAACTCTACTGGTGTAGTCTTTTAGCAGATGAAGAACCAATTCAGAGAGTGCAAGGTTTTACGAGCTTCTTCAGACTTTTGTCTAAAGAAATTCATAAGGAAAGAGAGCTAAAATGTTTCAAAGACACTTTTTCTTAAGGTTGGAAGAGTGGTTCAATGACATAATCTTTCCAAGAGTTAGCACCTTTGAACCATTGAACCATTAAACTGGTTTAACGCTTCGGTTCAAAGCTTGGTTCAATCTCTTTGGTTCAGCGCCTTGGTTCATCGCTTTGGTTCAATGACTAAGTTCATCAGCAAAGTTCAATGCAAAAGTTCATTGATAGGGTCAATCAAATGGTTCATCACTTCAGTTCAAAGCCTTGGTTCAACAACTATTTGAACCATTAAACCGGTTCAATAAATTGGTTCAATGGTTTGTTCAAAGGAGTGGTTTAACGATTGGTTCAAAGGAGCGGTTCAATCAAAGAAGTCAAGCAATCCTCCTAAAGGACAAGTGCCCTTGTAGAGGGCACTTAGTCAACAAAGACACCCTTCAGAAGGGTTGATTTCAATAAACCCAAAGGGCACTTTGAAAGCAGCTGAGGGAATTCAAAACGCACAAAAAAAACTAAGGCATTGAATGAATTCTTTCAGACTTTTTGTTCAAAGGAATTCCTTCAGACAAAAAGTCTGAAGGAATTCAGAGGGCCACAAGAAGTAAGCTGGGAAAACTTTGAAGAAATAACAAGCAGCTGAGACAATTCTCACAGACTTTTTGTCTACAGGAAAATTGTCTGGGGAAAAAACCCGCAAAAAAGGCCGAAGAGACAAAGGCTGCTGAAGGCCCCTGAAGGGCAGGTGACCTTGTGGGGGACTCTCGGCTACCAAATTAAGGGCATTTTTTTATATTTGAAGGGATACTTCCCCTTTGGGAGGGTTTGAAAGAAAAGGCTGAAGCAGGAATTTGACAAAAAGTCTAAGGGTGATGGGCTTGAGGACGTCAAAGTTAAACATAGAAAACTAGCCATTGGTTTTCAAGTGATGATGGGTGCGCGGACGTCAATTTTAAGGCAGTGAAATAGCCATTTGTTTTTTAAATACTTGAGCACTAACCAAAAAAGAGCCCAAGGAATCTAGTGACCTGCTAGAAGACAACCCTCGAGGGCTGAAGGAGCCAGAAAGAGACAAGGTAAGGAAGAAGACAAAGCACAGGAAAAGACAAAGCATCCAAGTGGTGAGAGGAGATGTCAACTCAGGGATTTATTCCTACAGTTAGAACAATGCTTGCCAAGTGGTCACCAAATGACACAAACAGTAAGTGGCATAGTTTGTTTTCTCTAGTTTGCATTTATAAGCAGACAAGCTGCACAAATGCCTTGAAGGGAGCAGTCTGTTGGGATGCCAAAGTCAAAGTAGGAACTGATAATCAAATGGCTCCCTCTTCCCAAGGCTTAGAGTGCACATGGTCCAACTTGCAAAAAGAGTGCCAAAGTCTTTCCCAAAAAGTGCCAAGTTCCCTTCCTCTTTCTATATATTATAAAATTTCTCATTTGAGAAGGATCCACTCTCTTAGCCTTAAGGAAAAACTCTACCCAAAAATCTCTCAAGCTTGTAAGGTAGAGCTTTGCCAAATTTTACCTTAAATCAAGACTTAGCATTTTTACCTCTATCTGGACTTGCACTTTAAAGTATATGTCTGTGTTTTAATTTTGTGTTAAGTCATTGTCTTTCATGCTTTTCATAGATTGATTACAACATGTCCAGTGCATTGTGAAGTCTCCTTTCTGCAGGTCTGCTAGAAGTGTCTATAGAAAGAATATAGGTGCATGTGAATAGGCTGTCAAAGTGTGTCTCAGAACACCTTTGCTAGTTCCTTCCTCCCTATATCTCTATGGACCCTTGACTCACTAAAATAGAAGAGTTTCCCATGTCAGATGAAGTGTATGGGCATTTCTTCTTGGTGAAAAGTGTATGTTCGAGCTGAGTGGGTCAACATTTTTTGGTGTATCACCTTTTCATTTTTAGGCTTAGGTTTTATTTTCAGCATCTCTCTCTCCCTTTTCATCCCCCTTTTTACATTTATTTGTTAGTAGTAGGAGAAACCAGGGCCTAAAGGATGCATTAGAGGGAGCTAGACCTTATCTAGAGACTCTCCCCTCCAGCTTCACCGGTCCCACAGGTGAGAGGGGAGTTTCCATTGTTGCATGTGGAAGGTAGGAGCTCAGCCTCCTGCCAAGGGTGCAATCCACTGTGTCAACAATAAATATGAACAAGATATTAAAGAGCCTATTCTTCCAAGTTCTCATTAATTTAATCAATGTATTGGATACACGAAGATTATAAAACAAAAAATATACATTCTCAAGTGAATCATGGATCTTATAATAGTGTTATACAAGATAAATTTATTTATACTCACTTTCTTAAATGCAACATGATTTATGCACAAGAAGTAAAATAAATCATGAACATGCAACATTATAGTCTCAATAACCATAGGATTGAATATTTTTATTGAGGCCTTTCTTAATGTAGTTGGATTTGGAATAAAAATGCTTAAACCTTCATAAATAATCATAAAAGGCTTAAGGAAAAATTATATTGAAATAATTTTTATACCTCAAACTATAACTATGGAATGTCAAATGATATCTATTAAAGTTATCTATAATTTTTTACTTGGTAGGCCATGGATTTATGTTATGAATGTGATGCATTATACATTGCATAATTGCTTAAAATTTATCATCATATATACTTTTCACGTGGATAATGTTCCTTTCCAATTTTTCAAGATGGTAGACCCCATGGAGAGAATCATCCCACAACTAGATAAATCATAAATATATATGTTATGGCACCTAACCGAGTTGTTCCAATATATTTATATCTGATAATTATAGTAACACTCATGGAAAATATAGAGATGACATGCACATATTTAGATTTGGTTAATCATATTTCATCCAAGACTATAGATAATCTATTCCATTATCCTTTCTTTATGATATGTTGCATTACAATGATAAGGGTAAGGGGCCTATGAGAGATAAATTTTGAAACATTGTTAAATCAAAAGACCCTTATAATCTTATTCAAACATCATTACAATAATATGGATTCAAACTCACATGTGTATAATAAATGGGATATAAAATATATGGTCTAGGTAAACATGAGTAAGGTATTAAAGAACCTATTCTTCTAAATGTTCTTCAAGATATAAATGTATTGGGTACAATGAATTCAAAAATAAAATATATACATTCTTGAGTGAATCATGGGGTTTATAAGAGTGTTATACAAGATAAATTCATTTAAAACCACTTTCTTAAATCCAACATGAGTCATGCATAAAATAAATAAATAATGAATATGCAACATTCAAGTCTCAATGATCTCAAGCTTAAAATGAATGATCTTAAGTGTTTGGTTATTAACATTGAACACTTGTAAACAAATTACAATTATTATCATAACAAATAACAGAAATTTATAAATACCAATGGGATGTTTAAAGATAAAATTTCATATAAGCTTAAATGGGTGACTAAGAAAGAAGTGAAAATTAAAAAAAAAAACTATGATGATAAAACAAAATCATTACTTAAAATAGTTCAAACAAAAAATTGACTTAATAATTTATACAATTGCATTGGAGACACCACTTTTGTTAATGATAGTTTATTATATTCACTTCATGGTCATAATAATTGAAAAATATGTGCTTTTGAACATATAAATTATCATGACTCTTCAAGATTCTATGTATCCCACACTACATACACATGATCATAGATTCATAGTTGGTTTTGGGGACATTGTGGCGACATTTTATTTTCCATTTATTCTTACACTGCTTTGTCTTCCATTTATTGTCCTATCATTTTATTTTCTTTGAGAATTCTCATAATTTTATTTTACTATTTTCTCTTTGCATGCATATGATTTAATTTTATTATATATTTCTTTGTTTGGTCATTAGATATCATTGAATCCTTTATTTGACATGATCCATATAATGTTTGTATTTCCTCACATTTCCATGATACACATCATACATATATAGGTGACATGAGACTTAGATACTAAACATTAGATTATATTTTGTTTATGTTTGGGACATATCCTTATTGAGATAAGATTCATTGTATTCTACCTACATATGGGGTGAGTTTTTTCTAAAAATTATAAAATGAAAAGATATAGTAAAACATAAAAATAAAACTTTGCCTTCATCTTTGTGATCATATAAATATACACTGATACATATCACGTTTATCTACCCATTGCTATAGTTTTACATATTCATTATTATACATGATTCTTATGGTATTATTTAAGTGAGATGAAAGATGTACATGTTACATATGATCATGGAATCATATATGTCTTTTGGCTTCATAACACCCACATCCATGGACATTGTCACATGGTGACTTCAATATAATGAGGGCATATTATTGAATGGGTTTACAATATTAGCATTCCTAATTTATATTTTCATACAGAGATTAATATATATCTTGATCTAGCTTACATATTAAATGTTACATTGCTTTGATACATGCATTGTTTTTATAGACACTAAATATGGTATTCGACACTTGGAAATGTTAAACTTGACCTAAAATTATCCTACATTACTTATGTGTCTCCAAACAACTCTCACTCACCATTCATACACACCTACATGCTAATTGTGATCCTAATATATCCTAAGTTGCTATCAGTCACCTATGAAAACCTCTCAATCTCTGTTAAATTAATTAAATATTATATTCAAACATTTTTAGAATACCACATTTAAATTTATATGTCCCAAAAATTAACATCAGACTTACAGAGTAGCATTGATGTTAATGTCATGAGGTTGACATTACCATATTTTACCTTGTAACGACTATTTTTATAATTAAAACATTTCCATAGGTCGGTCCTTTCACCTAGCACGTTGGTGGCATAAGAAATTACCCAATTGAGTGTGTATAAATATAAAATCAAGGTCAATAATATTTACAATCTATAATTCTCAATAAGATACCAAGTGTACTATTAAACATTGATAATATATACCCTATTATTCCCAAACTATAAATCAATCACCATGAGTAGTCATCAACCAAGTCTACAAACTAGGTCAACTTCCAACATTGTCAAGATTAAATCCAAATTTATAGGTTCATTCATATAGTGAAAGGGCACAATCTCAAATTAACACTAAGAGGAAGAACTACATGTGACTTGACTTCCATATTCAAAGTATTGATTACATAGGCAATGGCTAATCATCAATGGGGGTGATTAGGGTCAACTTAGCCAAATTAAACTTCCTCAAATTTTATAGGTTTTCATCTTTCATAAGTGGAAATAGGGTTTAAAGTATAAGGAAGCTAATTTTGGAGTTGTACATGTAGTCAAGGGTCATAAATCACATATAGAAATACATATCAAACATATTCATTACACTATATGGTCATAGAGAGATAACCATACCTAGGATAATAATGTCAACCTCAATCACCATAGTTGACATTTCTACCCAAGTATGATGGTATTGAGCCTATGCATACATAGATATAGTTATAGATCTAGATGAATCACATGCCTACTTCTAGGTTTACAATATCAAAATACAATCACAGTCAATTAGTCAATTAATAAAGCTAGGTATCTTGATCTCATTTATAAATTCCATAAATATAAAATTACATTTTTAGATCCATCTCAATCAATTACATTCATATTTATGCTTGAATACCATATATTACAATTGGAATTAATTCTACAAGTTTAGCCTATTATGATTCACACTAATCTAAAAATAGGGTAAACATATTGGTGAACCCAAAATGAATAAATTTGAATGTAACTAATTGAGATAGATCTAATAATGCAATTTGAATTCATTCTACAAGTTTAACATATTATGATTCACATCAATATTATAATAAAATATTAGCGAACCATATATTTATTAAATAGTTCCAAACCCTAGGTTTCCATTAAGGTTTCATCCTTATTTCTAGAGTTTTTAGATCTATGCCTTAGGGTTTTATTTTTAGACTTGATTTATGACTCTCCCTCAAATTGAAAATTACACATGGCTTTGATAAATGAACATTTATTCTATTGGTTAACTCAAGTCATGATTACAATCATTTCATAATTTTATAATTTGTTATTTATAAGTTGGATGAAACATTTATACACCATTAAGAATAAAATGAATAACAAACTATCCTTAGCCTCCCTTAATACACTCCCCCTAGATGAAATTATTATGATATTTGAGACCATTCATACTCAAAAGGGTGTTAGTTTAATCCACCCTCATACAAATAAATTTGATGATGAGGATGAAAGATAATTGACTAAATTTATTTACCAAAATAAAAAAATGCATGAAGTAATATTGTATGTGGCCTAAGATAAACAAGAAAGGCTATCCCAAGCTATTACACTTGGGGAACAATGTAACTATTTTATGATTTAAATCAAACCACTACTATCGATGTTATTCCTACACCTCCAACTACACATGTGATGTCCACCCAAGGTGTGGGGGAAACACATAACCTTCCACATATTTATATATGGGAGACCGACTCCAACCCTATGATGACTATGCATATTACATCCCATACCTCACATACTACATGTTCTCTTAAGTAAACTATTATAGATATGCAAGATAAGGTATTATAGTTAGAGCAAGGTACATACCGAGATTTTCATTCATTGGATTCGCATACTTTTATCCATAATCCATTAACTACCAAGATAGTAATATATCCTATACCTTTAGGGTTTTTATCTCCCAAGCTTCCATTGTATGATGGAAATGGTGATCCTGAATAACACCTTTGATCCTTCCATGTAACATGCTTAGATTATGCAACCAAAAAATATTTATTGATTAAGTTATTTCTAAGAAGCCTTAAAGACTATGATTTGATGTGTTTTATGACCTTACACCTCAATCAGTTAGTGTCTTTCTTTATCCAATCAATTTATAGTACATTTATCTACAACATTGATGAGAAAATATCTTATGCACAAATTTTCAAACACAAGCAAGGGTCCAATGAGCCAATCAAAGAATATATACTCTAATACAAGACTATGGTAGCTAAGATGAATAATATTATATAATAAAATGAGTGACAATATCTTCAATAAAATCTTACTTACACCACTTCATGAGTCTATGTTATTCAAAAAATTACATCTTTTGATGAGTTATGCCATACAATGAGAGGTTGAGAATTCAAGCTTTGTGCACTCAAAAAGATTAAGTACACTTTTAATATAAGGGAAAATAAAATGCAAAATTTCAAATAAATCAAAATTATAATGGAAAATAAAATAAGAACAAGAATGAATCCAAAATTATAGAATGCGGTATAACAACCTACAAATAGGCTACTATTACCTACTCCACAAAATATGGTTTTTTCATGCTTACCTCAACCTCCTCAAAAATTTATAGAAAAATTACTTGAGTGTAATATTTTATCTCTCCTTCCACTAGTAGTGGTTGATACAATCAAATATTTACCCAATAGATATGATCAAAATGCTTATTGTGATTATCATCGATGTGTTAGAGTTCTAAAAACTGTTGCTTTAGATTAAGGCAATAGATAAAATATCTTATTAATGAAAACACTATTAAATTAGGGACACCCATAGAGGATGTTGAACTAGAAATAAATCGTAAATATAAGTTGAAAATATTTAATGACCCATTTCCAAAGCATGAGGAAATAAAGACCAAGGATACTTTTGAAGTACAATATACATACCTTACATATCCTCCTCCTGATACATATAGCCATCCAATATACATGATTACATTATAATTATATTACCATAATGACCTATGATTACATTTTATGATAGTGATATTGTTGATGATAACTCATATTTCTATGTGTTATTCATATAAGCTCACATTAATGAATCTATACACAATATTATGGTTGATAATGGTTAAAGAAAGAATGTTTACACCATGAAACTCCTCAAATATCTTCGATACACAAAAAAGGATATAAAATATTGTAGACACCTAAAAAGTGTCTAACCCTTTGTCTTCCTCTCTCCCCTTGGTCCCTTGCCACTTCGACTATCCCTAACCTACCTAAGTCTTATTAATTGAAAATAATCATCTATTTTTAATTAAATAAGTCCATTTTCCTTCTCCTTGCCACCTCGCCACCCTAGGATACCTTCCTTGGATCCCCTTTATTCCCCACATGGCCATTTAATGCCTAAGACTCCCATTCCAATCTCTTCACTCGCCCATTTAACCCCCGTCGACCGTTTCATCCTCGCATTCATTTGACCCGGCGGTTGGGAAACGGATGAAAGGCTATTTTTAGCCTTTCTCTGGCCTTTTAGCCACCGACGTCGGTCAACCGTCGACCGACGTCGGCGATATTGCCGGCGTCGGCACCTTTCATAACGGCTTCTTCACCGTTATCTCCTTCTCTTCGCTCTCAGCATCTCTCTCTGGGATCCCGGCTCTTGAATCTTTGCATCAGACCCTTGTATCCGTCCTTTCACTTGACCTCTCTACCAATCAATCTGATTCTCTCCCTCAGGTACACAGCAAGCTTCTGCAAGTGAACAACAGGGATTCTCCATCAACAACAGGCTTCACATCCGACATCATCAGCAACAAGATCAACACCTTCTTCAGCAGGGCACAGGTAAGTACTCTGTTTGTTTTCTTTATGCTTTCTAGTCATCTGCTTTTAAACTAGATTCAGTACTTCTTTTCCCCAACCCAGACTGCTAACCAAACCAGGCAGACCCGAATTCCTATCTCTCTGATCGGCCTCCTTTATCTCTCTATCCCTTTTCGACATTTTGTCCATTATCCTAAGACCTCTGCACAGACCTTCAACTAAAACCAGACTCTCCCAGACCATTTTATACGTCCACAGACCCGTCCACAGACCAAGCCCAGACCAGACTCTGTCCAGACTCAACCAGAAACTACCCTGACCCGTCTGGAGGCCATTTCCCTGACCGACGCCGGTCATTACCCCGACCGACGTCGGCCACATAACCGACATCGACACCTTTTACCACCGACGCTGGTAGGACCACCGACGCCGGCGACTGTGACTAAGCCGACAGCTTCTTCCAGGTAAGCCTTTGCTTCCTTTTCTCTTTCAGTTTGCTATCATTTCAGTCTATTTTAGCATTCTGTCATTTATCAGTCATTTATCTTTTATCAAAATAGTGGGTTGACCTCCCTTAAGGAAGTTCTCATACTTCTGGGAACAAGCTTTCGCTTGGCAATCCACCATCTATCTATCTAACGCCTATTTGTCCAAGTTTTCTTCTTTGCAGGTGTCATTCCTCCATAGCCAAAGAGGGGTACTCACAAACGTCTGGATTACGGTGCACAATCTTCATCCAGGTACTTCTAGCCTTGTCCATTTCTTTAGTTTCTTCTCTCTCTTGAATATAGAAAGCAAATTTTGAATAGAAACATTCTGGCACGCCCGGTGGGACCCTAGGTTCCTCCTGGGTTCCTTTTTCTTCTTCATTCATTTAGGAGCATTAGGTTCTTACCTTTTCTCCTCCTTTTCTTCTCAATGACACTATAAGTAGGAATTAAAAAGAATCTTTCTTTTCTTTCTTGCACATTCTAGACTAGTCCAACGTCATACTCTCAACCCTTTCTCAAACTTGTCTTCATAACAAACATCACATTTCGACTTGGGCATTAAAACACTTTGCATTCATTTCTGCTTGTGCTTGCATCTTCTTAGTCCACATCTAGTAACTTAGACGCATATTGAATAAATCGTAGACACTTGATGTTACACTACCAAACCACATGCACTAAAACGAACATAAAAATTACTTGAGACAAGGCCCGACTGGGATTTCATCCCCCAGCGGATACCTTACCCGTCCCAGTGACCCTACTTGGATTTCATCACCAAGGGGGAAGCCCACTCCGTTCTCTTGTGGAGGATAAACTCTAGGTGAGGTATATCTTGGCTAAGCGAGACCAGCTAACCACTGGAATCGTGAAGTGAGGGGAGCTTGCTCCTTAGCACCAGGCCACGTACCAGACCTAACACAAATTTTTGAGCACCTAAAACAAGACCCAAAACCAGCTCAAGACTTCTTCTTCTAGGACCTTCTTGACAGCCAATCTCCCCAAACATTCATCTGAGGCATAAGCCACAGATTCTAAAGTTAATTCCTAGGATTTATCGCTTAGGCTTGTCTGTCTCTCTCTATTCTTCTCTTCTCATCTGTTTGTTTGAGTGAGTGAGGACGCTTTCTTCATTGTTTTTCCAAAGAATCTTAAAATCTTTTGGTTCTCTGGAAGACACAGTCACCGGCATCGGTCCTGTCATCGACGTCAGCTTTCCTCTCTTACCGGCATCGGTTATCTAACTGACGTTGGCTATCTTCCTTACCGACATCGGTTTTTAAACCGACGTCGGTCTCTGTCACTATCCTTTTTTTCAAAACCAGCAACCTAAAACCTGTCCCTTCTCTGTCAAAAACTCCATTCTAAGTTTTTGGAACTACAAAAACATAGTTTCTGGAATCTGACCCTCCTTTTTGACCATGCTCCCTCGTCCCTAACCAGTCCTATCATGGAGTTCCACTCGGAGACTAAAAGAACTCCTACAGGACCGACCCCGACCCCGACCCCGACCCTGACTCAAATTCCCATCATCCCTGAAGGGGATCAAGATTTCGAGAGATTCTTGGACCTCAGTACCGCAGCCCTCCAAAACTATCTCGTGAGAAACCCAACGCGAGACCTTTCGGGTGACGTGGCGACGACATCCACACCATTCGCCACCCAACCCTTTATGACTCAGGCTTTCGCCTCAACTATTAACCCAACCATGGCCAATACGCAAAGTTTGGCCTCCCCATCTATTTTTAGACCGACCTCCATCGGGGTTCCATTACCCCCTCAACCACCTGCAATTCAACCAAGTTCTACATCATATCAGAACTTGATTGTCTCGACCCCTCATACTCTTGTGCCCACAAATGTAGGAGTGCCAACCTATCTTTCTACCAGTGCCACCATTCAACCACCTTTGGTGGTGCCTAGTGAACTTATACCTTCGACCTTCATAACGCAACCACCTTTAGCCTCCACTTCTACCCCTACGACTAGTCATCCGTACATTGTATAATCAACTATGTCGCACGCCTCCTCTAGCCTCTTCCAAGCACCTTACAACCTAGGGGGCGCTCAACCCACCAATCCGTCAGCAGACATCATTAAGATGCTGATGGATAAAATGTCTAGTCTCGAAGCCTCCATTTCCAGTTCAAGCAATACTTTGTCATATGAGCAAATTTGCAATGAGCCCATCCATCCTTCCATCTCTATTCGACCATACCCTAACCATTGGGAGCTTCCTAAAT
Organism: Torreya grandis; assembly: GCA_037957365.1. Classification (NCBI taxonomy): domain Eukaryota; kingdom Viridiplantae; phylum Streptophyta; class Pinopsida; order Cupressales; family Taxaceae; genus Torreya; species Torreya grandis. The sequence goes on from JARHVA010000188.1 coordinate 2,098,421, forward strand.
TCACTCGCTTTCAGAGTAAGGAAGACCCACAACAACATCTACAGACATTTAGACATGCCTGTTATCTTATTGCCCATGATGATGCGTTACTTTTACGCACGTTCCCTATGTCGCTTTCTGGCCCAGCCCTTGACTGGTATAGTTCTCTTGCCAGACACTCTATCTTTTCATTCATCCAACTCGCCCAACTATTTCTTGACCATTTCTCAATCAACATCACCAAACAAGTCTCAATCACAGATCTTTATTCCATCAGGCAATTTGATGACGAATCTGTAGTCGACTTTGTCGCTCGTTGGAGAGGTCTGATCAACCAACTCTCCTTCTCTTTACCTCAACCTGAGCTCATTGAGCTCTTCTCTCGAGCATGTGCCAGACACATCTCTTCTACCTTGCGGATTCAGACATTTCGCACTTTTGACGAAGCTTTCATCATGGCTCGAAAGCTCAAACTCCGTGCCCTTGAAGAAGATAAGGTCAAATTGCATCATACCAACGCTAAAACCAATGGCCATTCTTCTTCCAGACCTTCTTCTTCTGCCAACTCCAAGTCCAAAGGAGTGGCCAAAATTGTGGTCGTTAGATCACCATCCTCAACAACAACGAATTATTCCCAACCTTTGACATCTTCCAGCATTACCAAACAATTCTAACAACGGTATATCCAGCGTTCTTACACTCCACTTGGAGAACCATACGCTTCCATTTTGGAAAAACTTCTCAAGCAGGGGGTCCTCAATCTCCCTACAATCCAACCACCTCAATTTGACCCCTCTAAAACCCTCCCTACATGGTATAGAGAGGCCGACTTCTGCCACTTTCACCGCATCCAAGGCCATGACATTGACAACTGCCAAACTTTCGAAAACATCATCCAAGACATGATCGACAAGGGGGATCTTGTTTTAGATAACCCAAACGCCCCACCCAATCAACATATCGACATCTTCAAACACCCTTTTCCAAATCATCCACCTACTCAGAACAATGTCCAAACCATAACCAAAGATTCTCATGACCATGACATTCACACGATTAACACTATCTTACCTCTTGTCTCTGACCAATCTCTTTCACAAGTAGAAGAGTCTTCTTCTCCTATTCGTCTATCACCAGATGAAGAACCCTCTTCTCCTATTAGTCCTCCATCTATTTCTCCTATATTGGAGGATGCCTTGACCACACCTACACCATTAGCCCCACCTTCATCTAATGACCATACCTTGCCTACTCCTCAAGCACAAGCAGAAGGCACAATCATCCCTGCCTCCTGCCATCTGGAGGAGCCACACTCTCCTATTTCTTCTCCACCCAGAGAAGAACCAGTCTCTTTACCCATTTCAATCGAGGAAGACCCAGTCATGATTTCCTCTTGCCCTTTGCCTGAGATTGTTACATCTCACTCACCTTTGTCCACATCCAAATCCAAACCCACATCTAACCTTGCCTCACAAAATAGTGGCCCTCGACCCAAACTAACGAAAGTCACTAGACCACATCGGAGAATTTCTCCCCCACCTTCATCATTGCCTTCAATCTTGGGCCCGCATCCGTCCACTTTAATAGGAGTACTGCCTACTCCCATCCTTCACAGAGGCACATCACCTCCATTACTCCCTCAACCCATCAAACATATATCTCCCTCAAACCATCGACCAACACCTCTTATGCCTCTTAAACCAAAGTCATCAACCCCTACTACAATAAGACATCTAGACCCATTAGCAGGTTCTTATACCTTGCTTTTATGGCAATTGTTGCAGTCCTCTCGCCTCGACCTCCCGCCTCTCAGACCATATCAATCTCTCAGACCAAAACCACCCTGGTTCAACGACACTTGCATTTGCGCATATCATCGCACACCTGGACATGACACGGAGCATTGTTGTGCCCTCAAGGTTGCCATTCACCAATGTCTGGCGAATGACACCTCTCTTCTCGACCACGTTATCAATAAACCCTCAACACCGCCTCTCTCATCGACTCTCGAATCAAGACCCTCTTGGTTCGACAAATCTAAATTTTGCAACTATCATCACACTCCGGGACATGACACTGAGCATTGTTGTGCTCTCAAAGCTGTCATTCGTTAACAATGGAGAAATGATTTCCTTCTCACCAAGGACCCTCTTAACCACCTCTTCGACAAAACATCAACCCCGACCCATGCCTCTCCAACCTCATCGCCTAAATTGGGATCTCCACGACAGATTATGGTCCCTTTATCGCCTTTGAACCCATTATTTGACATTAATATAGTCCATTTAATCACCAAGCCTCAGTCAACCTTGACTAATCTATCCAACATTCTCCCTAAGCGACTGGGGGAATCCAACCTTATCCTAACTTTGATCAAACATTCAACCAAACCTCGCCCAAGTCTCGACCAACCATCGACCATGACATCGACCATAACCTTACCAAACCTTCGACCAAACCTTCGACAAACTTTGACCAAACATTTTACCACACTTCAACCAACTCTCGACCAATCAACAATCAAATATCATTCAACCAATCCTTTTTATCTAAAATATTCAACCAGTCTCGACCAATCAACAACCATATCAGTCAACTTCACATCCACCATCAACATCTGACCAATTTGGAAAGAGCCAAATGGGGCAAGTCCGCTCCTAATTGACTCAGACCTTAACGCACTAGCATGGCCCAAGGACTTATCAGACCTTGAGCCCCCTTAATGCGTTGCATCTTCGACCATTCTTCTGTTAGTCGAGTACTCGTCTACTTGACACATAACTTGAACTCATCCCTTGAGCAATCCTCATCCTCTTGATCCTCATCCCTTTCAACCCTATTCCCCTTTAACAAGTCCTCTACAACCCTTTTATGACGCACGGATGCTTTGTCCTAATAAAAGGGAGTCCTTGAACTTCTACAGTCTTGTCCATGACCCACAAAAAAAAAAAAAAAAAAAGATCTCAAAACAAATCCAAGGTCACAAAATCAAATTCAAAAAGATAGACTGATCCCTCGAAGGACAGCTGTACTATCATTGTTGTAGCTAATAGACTGATCCCTCGAAGGACAGCTATTCAAACATTATATAAAGCAAAAATATAGACCACTCCCTCGAAGGATGGCTATGACTAAATCTTGCTACAAACAGCAACCTTTCTTAGAAGCTTCCCGCATTGATCAGCTTCGCAACATGACCATTAAATCACAAGACATCTCTATGTAGGCTTCCCGCATCGATCAACCTGCACCAAAAAAAAAAAAAAAAAAAAAAAAAAAAAAAAAAAAAACGGGTCATGGACTTGGCTTGTAGTTGTCTCAGGGTCTCCTATAAAAAGGGGCAAGGTTATTCTTGCTCTTAAACTGGGTTACCCTATCCTCCTCCTATCACCTGCTCAGGGGACTTCGAGCTCACTTAACATCAAGTGATTCGACTATTTCTCTAGCACAACACTGGTCCACGACGCAATGCATACACGGGGCTTTTGTTCTAACAACCCCTATCCATGCTGTCCTTTTTGGTCTTTGTCAATGAAAGAGCAATTCACCTTTCACTTATCTTTTTCTTTGGTCACATTAAACCAAACCAACTTTAACATTTTCAAACCAACCTCAACATTTTCAACATGACATCAGGCATCGCCTTGTCCTTTTCCCATAGTTTCCATGGACACCAATACACATGGAAACTATCGACCAGACCCAATTTATGTTAAGCATAAACCAATACTTGCTGAAGCATAAATAGACCCCATTCATTTTTAGCATACATCCATCACGACTATGGAAAATTGCTAGGGATGAAAGACCTTTCGACCAATGTTGCAGAATACACCATTTGGAAAAGGCTGCAACATCTCTTCCCCTCATCATTTCATCATTTCGACAATCGACCAAACTCATCATCGATCATTTTGTCCCTCGCAGTCCGAACTACATTGGTCTGAGGCCCTATGACTAGGGCTATGTAGGCAGCACTCAGATACCACATCCTCTGAGGTTAGCTCGACCACCCCCGTTTGTTCGTCTCCCTGATGGACAAACCTTCTTTCCCCCTTTTAACCATGACCTTGACCTTGACCAAGACCAATCCATCGATCCCTTTGACCATTCCTCCCTTTTAGGGAGAACTACATTGGCCTGAGGCCCTTCACACAAGGGCTATGTAGGTAGCACTCAGATCACATGACGTTTTCTGAGGTTAGCTCGTTCACATCCTTTCGTCCATCCATCCCCTTGACCAATGACCATTGGAGATCATGCATATCTCCTTCGACCTTCGACTACTTCCAAGCCAATGTTGCCTTGGTTATTTTTTCGTGTATGCTACCTCACGGCTGGTTAGCAGAATTGTCTGCAGACCCTTTTTTTTGACCCTTCGCAAGTATAGGATCGTGAGCCAGTTGATCCCTCCTACTTGTGGCACTTTCGTGTTTTTGGGAGCACTTCCTGAGCCTGGGATACCTGGAACACGATGACCATTTGGAGCTTCAGCTTAGATTGAGTGACCCGATCAGCAGACGACTAAATGCTGGGGCTCGATTACTTTGATTTTAGCACTCCTCGACCCTTTTGACTGCGACCATTTGACCTACCTGTCCCATGACGTGGTATACGCACAATCACGACTTTTGTAGCATTTTCACTCACTTTTCATCTTTCTCATCCACCTTTTGTCAAATCAGCACCCGACATCAGGTTCCTTCCCTCGACTCCCGCTTTGAGGGGGAATACCTCATCCATACTTCGGGGCAATCTACATCATCTATTACCTGGGGAAACCACCTCCTATTTTTGTCTTGCAGTTCGTCTAGAACAACCAACAAGACAAAAAGGGGCAAATGTAGACACCTAAAAAGTGTCTAACCCTTTGTCTTCCTCTCTCCCCTTGGTCCCTTGCCGCTTTGACTATCCCTAACCTACCTAAGTCTTATTAATTGAAAATAATCATCTATTTTTAATTAAATAAGTCCATTTTCCTTCTCCTTGCCACTTTGCCACCTTAGGATACCTTCCTTGGATCCCCTTTATTCCCCACATGGCCATTTAATGCCTAAGACTCCCATTCCAATCTCTTCACTCGCCTATTTAACCCCCGTCGACCGTTTCATCCTCGCATTCATTTGACTCGGCGGTTGGGAAATGGATGAAAGGCTATTTTTAGCCTTTCTCTGGCCTTTTAGCCACCAACGTCGGTCAACCGTCGACCGACATCGGCGATATTGCCAGCGTCGGCACCTTTCATAACGACTTCTTCACCGTTATCTCCTTCTCTTCGCTCTCGATGTCTCTCTCTGGGATCCCAGCTCTTGAATCTTTGCATCAGACCCTTGTATCCGTCCTTTCACTTGACCTCTCTGCCAATCAATCTGACTCTCTCCCTCAGGTACACAGCAAGCTTCTGCAAGTGAACAACAGGGATTCTCCATCAGCAACAGGCTTCACATCTGACATCATCAGCAACAAGATCAACACCTTCTTCAGCAGGGCATAGGTAAGTACTCTGTTTGTTTTCTTTATGCTTTCTAGTCATCTGCTTTTAAACTAGATTCAGTACTTCTTTTCCCCAACCCAGACTGCTAACCAAACCAGGCAGACCCGGATTCCTATCTCTCTGATCGGCCTCCTTTATCTCTCTATCCGTTTTCGACATTTTGTCCATTATCCTAAGACCTCTACACAGACCTTCAACTAAAACCAGACTCTCCCAGAACATTTTATACGTCCACAGACCCGTCCACAGACCAAGCCCAGACCAGACTCTGTCCAGACTCGACCAGAACCTGCCCTGACCCGTCTGGAGGCCATTTCCCCGACCGATGCCGGTCATTACCCCGACTGACGTCGGCCACATAACCGACATCGGCACCTTTTACCACCGACGCCGGTAGGACCACCGACGCCGGCGACTGTGACTAAGCCGACAACTTCTTTCAGGTAAGCCTTTGCTTCCTTTTCTCTTTCAGTTTGCTATCATTTCAGTCTATTTTAGCATTCTGTCATTTATCAGTCATTTATCTTTTATCAAAATAGTGGGTTGACCTCCCTTAAGGAAGTTCTCATACTTTTGGGAACAAGCTTTCGCTTGGCAATCCACCATCTATCTATCTAACGCCTTTTTGTCCAAGTTTTCTTCTTTGCAGGTGTCATTCCTCCACAGCCAAAGAGGGGTACTCACAAACGTCTGGATTACGGTGCGCAATCTTCATCCAGGTACTTCTAGCCTTGTCCATTTCTTTAGTTTCTTCTCTCTCTTGAATATAGAAAGCAAATTTTGAATAGAAACAAATATATTAAAATAATTATAAAAGGGTTTAATAAACATACACATGACATCTTTAGACATATTATGCTATCTCTTAAGGTAGGCCCCACTATAGTGGCTATTTCATTCCTAAATATATAAAGTAATGGGGATTTTGGTTATTGGGATGCACTTGGATTCAGAGGATCTATGTTATACCTTATATAGTTCAGAAATGTGTCAATTATATACACTACAACATGGTAGTTATAGTTTTAGGTATTTGATATGAGTACCTATTATCACTTATAAGTGCACCCTTGTAAGAATGTGTATTTGCTATCACTAATGTTGATAAAATGGAAACTCTCCAAGGTGTGGGTGGACTTATATTGGAGATAATTTCTCTATTAATGGCTGGTTTCCTTTGGTACACTCACCTACTTCTCTCTAAACTCTCTAATTTAGTGATTTTTTGACTAGGAAAAAGTTAAAAGGAATAATACTCAGGCTAAAATTAAACATGAAAATTGAAAATTTAGGGTGATGCACCAATGTTAAGGTAAATTATTCATATACTTGACACACTTTGGAAGATAAATAACTTGCACACATTCACTTCATCTTCATACAATGAATCTTGCATCAATATTTCATAGAGGTATTGAGAAATATTCACACTAACATGGAAGGAATGAACATAGGTTGAATTCACTTCAAAATTAGGTATAAAATAGACTTAGAAACTTGATATGACCTAAAATATTTCTAATATTCTGCATAAAGGTGAAAAATTCAGACATAAACATAGAAAATCAATCATTCACTAAGTTACATCAATGAATATGAGGCACACACTTCATGAACGACCTAAAAATGGAGGAAAAATTAGCTTATTATTGATTTAAAGATGATTTAATACAAAATTTGGTAGAGTTTATATATATTCAAAAGCATAATATGATTATCTTCTCTAAAAAATTAACAAACATATAAAAAAAGGAGAGAAGAGACAAAGTATCCCCAAACTAGGGACGAGTCATCATGCCTAGTCATCCTTCACTCCTACTTCAACTCAACTCACTAAACTCTAAAATCATATGTAGTAAATCTAAATTTTAACCTTATATTATTGGAACATGGCATAAGAGAGAGAGATAAGCTTGTTTAAATGTTTTTGAATAAGTCATAGTTCCTTAATCATGACCTATTTTCAAGGGATTTGGTCTCCTTACATGATTTGATGGTCTTCAATGCTTGAAGAGGTCTTGATAATATTCACTTAAATATTTTTTTAAAACTTTTAAAATATACTTTGGAATATCCATATTTATAGTGAGTAACTTTAGCTATCTTCCTTGTATCTTGGAGTTTGGCTCACCTATGCACCTATATTCTTGCATGCATATTTATTTATCTTAACTTCCTCAAATTGATCCAAGGTGGCATAAAAGGGATATGTTTGAATGTTTAATTTTTTGAAGGAGTATTCTCAATTAAAATATTCCATCAAATTTTGAAACTGGTTTAACTATACTCTTCCATTCTTGCATGTTCCTTCTCCACCTTTCTAGGGTTGATTAAAGGGTTCTTCTTGTTTACTTTGAATTTTTACATAATTAGCTCAATGGTGGAATATAAGGAGATAAAAGGTATTATTTAATGATTTTTGAGAATAATTAAAACCTTTATTCCATTTTGAACACAAATACTTAACCGCTTCTTGATCTTCAAATGGCAAAGAACATATGTAACTGACTTGGCAAGGTTGTTGAAGATTTCAATGCATTGATTGAGTTTGTGGATTGTCTTCTTCCTAAAAGGTGGTGTATAATTGAGAAATATTTAATGTTTAATTTATATTTTTATTAATTAAATATCCTTTTTGAAATTTCATTTGATGATGAACAATCACAACTCTCCATACTAATCCTTCTTGGATATGTTCATCTTCTCTATTTTGGCAAGCTTGTTGAATGCACAATGAGAACATAGAACTTGATGATTTTGAATTATTTGAATAGAAGAGTATAAATAGGATTTAAAAATAATAAAAATGGTTTCACATACCTTAAATACAAATTTTAAGCTCCAAAATCCACATACAACTTCCAAAAATGCTCTTTTATGCTCTTTAGGCCTCAAGAAACTCTAATTTGGATTTGGGGGTCTAAAATGAGTTATATGTCTCAATAAAAAATAATAATATGATAATTTGATAGGTATATATGGGGAATACCTGATTTTTTTTAAAAATCTTTAAAAATCTTCACCAAACTCTCAGACAAAAATTCACAAAAAAGTGCCTGCTTATTGCCTGCAGGGTTGCCTAGAGATGTTTTTCAATGATGTGAGCCTATTTTCAATTGGTTTTAATTTTAAAATAATTTATTAAGACCTATTAATTAATTATAAACCCTATAAAATCATTTTATACCCTTGGAAAGATTTGAAACACTCATTTATAACTCCATTTATGAGCAAATTATTTAAAAACCCTGATTTCCTTCATGGTGCAGACCTGTGTTTTGTCATTTTATCTCTTATAAAGTAAAATAAATCATAAAAAAACTTTTAAATATTAAATTAAATCAAAAAATACCTCCATGTAAAATTTTAAGATATTTCACTTAGTAAAGCACAAAATATGCACTTTTTAGTGTGTACTAGCTTGCACTTTCTCATTTTTGAATGCATATAGGTCTACATATTGGCATTTTATTGAGTTTTATTAGGATTATATAAATAATTTTTTTTGAATTATAACCTATAATATCCTTTATAATCATTTAAATCATTGGATATTTTCAGCCAATCACTTAAACCTCTTAAAAAATATCTTTTCTTATTGTCTCTCTTGCATGCTTGAAACCCTGCAACCTATACCTTTACATTTATCCATTTTGCATTAATTTTTTTATTTAGGAATATGTATTAAGGTTATTTATTCCCCATAATATCTCAAAAAAAATTTAATTTTCAACAAATAAATCAAAAATGCAACATAATGCCTAAAACTGTGTTATTGAGGTTTTAGAGCACCTTTCCTTCTTAAGGATTGTTCATAAAGTTAATCCCTATAACTTAAAAAAAATTAATGGAATATTGAGGAAATATGGGACCTTATATTAAAATAATACCATTATAACTAAATCTTCTTCTCCTTCATGAACTGAACATCTAAAAATTATCCTTACTAGCTTACAACTAGCTTGTTAGAGGAATAGAATAAACTTCTGTCAAAATTTGGACCTATGAGATATTCCTAAGCATGGTTTTGTATTGATTAAGGCTGTAGGATATTTTTTATATCTTATTTAATCTTAAATACATGAATGGAATCTTTTTGAAAACCTACACATAAACAACCTTGACCAATGATGGTAAAATTTATCAACATTCTTGGTGACCTTGTTGGGATGTTTGCTTGCTAAACACTCAAGACTAGTAGAATTAACCATTGGGATATGGAGTCATGAAAAAATTAGAAAATTGAAAATTGAAAATTACTTATCAATAAACTAAAACACTTTTTTCATAAACACTTAGGGAATTGAAAATTAATACAACTACCAACTAAAAAATGTGCAAGATAACACTTAGAAGAAAATGAAAACTAAAACTACTATGTACAAAGAAGAACCTATCTTCAACAATAATGATTAAAATGAATCAAATTAAATAGGATTAGGAGTTATTCACCATCCATATTAGATAGTTATAAGACATTGTGAGGCTTACAACTTGAGATAATGTAAATACCACTCCAAAGTGAGTCAAAATTTATGTGTTTTCTAGGTTTGGCCCTATCCTCATCCCATTTGAGAACCAAGTCACCTTCCTTGAATCTCCTTAAACATGATCTTATATCAAATATTTTATTTAATTTTGCTTGATGCATCTCCATAGATAGCATGGAACAATTTGTGATTTATTCTAAATTTATAAGTTCAACATATTTCACTTCCATAGGCTCACTCTCCAACAATTCTAACTGATGCATTATCTCTAAATTAGGGAGCTCAAGTGAGATTGAAAATATAGATTCTCTCCCATACACTATCTTTTAGGGTGAATTATCAATGTACCTCTTGAAAGTGATTCTATCAGCCCATAAAGTTGACTTTAAATTTAATTTCCATGTCCTTTGATTGTCTTCAATGGTTTTCCTAGTGATATTCAACAAGTTTTTGTTAGTAGACTCAACAAGGCCATTTACTTATGGATAATAATTAAAATAAGTGTTGATATACATACCATTTTGGATAACCCATTGACTAATTTAAGTCCCTACAAATTCCATAACATTGTCTAAAATTATAGTGGAAGGAACACCAAACTTTGTGATCAAACCTTCATAAAAATTCAAGACACTAGATTCATTTGCTTCCTTCAAAGCTACTACTTATATCCATATATTAAAGTAATATTTGGCTATAACAATCCAATTTTGGCACAAGATATAAGGTGGATTAGTGAAACTAATAAATTCCAAACCCCAATGCGTAAAGGCCAATCTATTGAAATAGGATGAAGAGGTAAGGCAACAAGCTTTTCCTTTTCTACAAATAATACACAATTATTGCACTTCCTTACCTAAGCATGATAATTTATAAAAAAATTAGACCAATAATATCCACCCCTCATGATTTTTATGGCTATTTTACTTGTTTAAAAGTGGCCTCCACCTTGTCCATCTTGAAATTATTCAAATAATATTTCAACTTGACTTTGCTTTGTGCATCTCAACAACATGCCATTAACATCTTTTTTGAATAACACACCATCAACAAGTAGAAAAGGAATATATTTCAGCCTAAATTACTTTCTCTTTGAACCACTTAAAGTTGGAGGATACATACCACTTTGAAGGTACCTTATCATATCTTGCAACTAGCTTACTGAAGGTGTATAATTGGCTGAAATATCTTCATCATTCAAGACCAGAATTTCCTCTTTAATTTCTTGAAAGTCTTGATCCAAGTGATCACATAACCTTTTTCCTATAATCATCTTGGTTACCTTTATTTCCACATCATATTCTAAGACCTTTATTATCCATCCTGATCTCTTTTCATTTATGGCCTTGTTCAACAAGAATTATTTGATGCTAGGATGAGAAACCATCACATGGATTTTGATGTTGGATAGTAGGTGCCTAAATTTTTAAGGACATATGATTATGTAAAGCACATGATTTTTAACAAACATGTACCTTGTTTCATACTCTTTCAATCCTTGGCTAAAAAGGGCTATTAGCTGCTCCAAACCTTGTTGATTTTGTTATGTCAATATTCCTAAAATTGTATCAACATTAACATATGAATACGATATACATATAATATTTTCAAGATTTTACCTATTAATGAAAATTTGTATCTTACAAGAACACATCGAGTCTCACTCTCTCTAAGTACATGCCTTATGGGGTACACTAGGAAAGGGGTGGGTAGAACATTAGTGCTTTTTACCCATTCCAAACATTTGTAACATCATTATCCTCCTTTTTCTTGCCTTGACCTCCTTTTACCAGTTGACTGTACTAGGTCAATTGGGTCAACCTTGTATAGTTTTAAACCTCTAATTACTATACAAGGTTGATTGGGTTGACCCTATACTATTTTTGGGTGTTTTAAATTCAGAGTTTTGTTATACCTTCACTTGACCTAGCTTAGGACCTAATGATTTATATCCCAAAAACATACAGGGTTAACTGGGTTAACCCTATACAACTAACTTATTCAGAAAGATTTAGGGCAAGATCCACCTATATATACAAGTTCATTTCCAACCATTTGATAATAGAGAAGCAAAGAAGAATAAGTGTGAACAGGCATGTGCTTATTGACCATTATACTTGAGGAATAAAGCTTAGGGTTCTATACTTTCTTTGGAGATATGGATCCTATCTTATGGAGAAGTTTTTTGGATGCATAGATAGGTCATGTAGCCTAGATCTGATTTGTATTTATTATCCTTACATACCACAATAATATCTTACGAAGCACCTTGGCTAAGAGAGATATTGAGGCTCAATGGGCTTGTCTTCAAGGTAAATATTCCTAACTTTATTTCTCCTTTGTAAGAGTAGATATATAATGCAGTTGTGCTTCTCTCCCATGCATTAGGATTTAGTATACATTGATGTGAGTATATGTCTTCTATGCATGTTTAGTTTAGTTTGTTTTGTTTATAACCTCCACTTTGTGACAAAAACTTTAGTCATCACTAGATTATATTTACTTTCTTGTTTATTAGAATAGAGTGAATATAAAAAATTAGAACTCTTTTAGGGTTGTTGCATGATTATGTTAGACTGTAGGCTTTAGAACCCTTCCTAACATGGTGTATAATGACAAGTGATCCCATAATCAGGTCTATTATATCCCCATACTAGTCATGCTCCTACTTAACAAATATATTCCCAATCAAAAGTGTAGGTATGCTCTATCTTCTTCAAATCAGGATTAATTTATAGAGTTGATGCATTTTTGAATGCATATATTCTAGTGAAATCAACATGAATATCATCCCAACCATTGGTTGGATTGATTTCACATTTCCACTTTAGTCTTAGTATTTTATTCACTTTGGCATTACCTTCATAATACATTCTAGTGAACCTGATGTAAATCCTATCCCACCACTGGTTAGATTGTCTTCACATTTCCACTTTCTTCTTAGTATTTTATTCACTTTGGTTTCACCTTCTTAATACATTCTAGTGAACTCGATGTGAACTAATAATTGTAGGATTTGTTCACTTATTTTTCATTATTGTAAAAATTATCTTGTTTTAATTCATAATCTATTATAGGATTTCTAATCTTCCCTGTCTACCATATTGGGTTGACCCAGTCGACCCCTGCACATTTTTCTAGCCTCTGTTCACTGTACTGGATCAACCCAATAGACCCTATAATATTTTTATACCCTATTAATTTTTTTTAAAAACCTATTCATTGTATTAGGTCTATTTAGTTAACCTTGTACTATTTAAAAGCTTTATTTTTTGTGCTAGGTCGACTCAATCGACTCTATACTAATTTTGTCTCTTCTTATCTCTTGGCTTTATTTTTTTTCACCTCTTTCTTATGTGGTTATCTAGTCTTATTTCATCATGATGACATATATTCAACCTTATTTTAGTCAAGAACATTTCATAATTAAGGATTTGGATAATAACCTCACTTATTTTATTACTTCAGATAAAACTATTCACTTTATTCCTTCCTCTTTTCCTAAACCAAAACCAATCACTACACAATGTAATGTAGTTGAGGTCCTTCATAGTAATCCTCTTACCAATACCAATGTTTAAAATCCTCCACCAAATAAACCTCTTCCTATCAACACCAATACCCCTCTTACAAACACCAACCCACCTATTGATACAACTTAACTTATTGCACAAGTCATACAACAAATGAACATCATGCAAACAACCAATCAATCGCAAATGATGAACATGCAAAAATATTTACTAAACATGACTAGTCAACCACCTCAAGTCATCTTGTCTCAACCAAATCAAAATTCTGTCCCTCCTCCTCTTAGAGATGCCAATGGGAATATCATCCCTCAACCTCCAATAAATAATAAAATTATTCAACATATTCAAAATGAAACTTTAACCCCATTAATTTCATCCATAGATATTGGAAATATTTCTTCAACTATCACATATAATGGGAATAAGGACCCTACTATATTTCTTAAGTATATTAGTAATCTCTATAAGGAATGGGTCCAAACTAACCCCTTTGCTAGTACCAAGATCTTATCTAAAACATTTATTGGTGATGTACTTGAATGGTACAACCAAATTCATAGACATTCCATCTCACAACTAGAAGATTTAGTCAATGCTCTAGTGAAGGAATTCCACCATGATGACCTTCCTACAAATTACCTTAGCCATTCCATCAATGCCAAGCAACTTCCTAATGAATTTGCTCATACTTTTATCCAATGATGAAAGTCTCTTGCTCATAAATTAGACCATAAAATGAATGATGATACTCTTTTAAAACTATTTATCACTGCTCTTAAATCTCCTCTTCAATACAAAGTTTGAATATTTTCACCTCAAACTTTAGACGAAGCCTTAGACCAAGAAAAAAGGCAAAAATTTCTTATGACTCAATTTGAACCACCTCAAACAACTACTAAATCAACTTTCCAATCATTTTATCATAATATTAATTCATCCAAGCCTCTCTAACCTCAAACTGAAGCATCTAATTTAGCCAGTTTTAACCCAACCCACCCTCCCTTGACTCTAGAACAACTTAAGAATAAATTGCCACCCTCTAAACCCATGAGCTTTGATCTTTCCAAACCTCCTCTAAAATGGTATAATATTGATAAATTTTGTTGGTAGCATGTTACTATAGGTCATTCTCATGAGTCTTATCATGATATTCACCATTTTATTATTTCTTGCTTGATTGGTCTACATTTTAATCTTGATACTCTAACAAAACAATGTTATCAAGACTATCTTCAAGCTTCTCAAATTTAATCTCAAGAACCAAAATCACATCAAAATCAACTACTTAATGATCAACAAAAATCATCCCATACCCACCCCTCATCTACTAATTTTATTCAAACTTAAATTGATCCTTATTCCTACACCAATAAGGAAATACTAACTAACATGAAAAGCTTTAAACATATCATTACATCCATTGAACTCAACCTCTTAGGCCAGATGAACCAAAACCTAGTTCAAAGGAGTACCTAGTTAAAATGCATACTCCAAAGCATATAATACATGTCCTCCTTTAGCTCCTTTACCTATTCATACCTCTCTTACACATCATATGTCACATTGAACATCCTTAAAATATAACAAAATAACACATTTACCTATCTCCAAATGCACCTACCAACCCAATGAAAATCATTTTAATGGTTCAATATTACCTCACTTCAACTCACATGTTGGGTAATATTACAATTCCCATCCACATGTCCCTTCATACTTGGGGGCATCTTGTGATGCCCATCCCTATAGTCACTTACCCTTTGGGGCATCTTAAGATGCCCACTCTTATTTTAAAATGCATAATAACAAACAAATCTAGCTTCAAAAAACCTTTCCAAATTTATAGACTTGTATTTCACATGCTCATCTTTGATACAAACATTATCATAGATCTTACTTGTTCTTTTTATCTCATGTTTATTTATTTTTATGCTCTTTCTTTCCTTTAATTTAATTTTAATAGCATCATGTTTTCCTTTACATTCTTTGGTTTTATTACACATTACATTTGGCATTTACTTTCATTTTTGTCCTCATATTTCTTTTTTTTTTGTATTTTTATGTTATTCTTTTCCTTAGTAGATTTATGATTATTTTTCCACTTATTTATCATTCACCCTCATGGGTTTCTCATTTGTGAGTTTTTAGTATAAGACCATGGATAGGACCTGGCCCTCTTCATAAAATATCACCTTTGCTTCTTTTATCATTTTATTGTTTCACATTTTGATTTTTAGCACTCTCGTGGGTTTCTTTTTTATGAGTTATAGTGTAAGACCATGGATAGGACTTGGATTTCCTCATAAAATTACCATCTTGTCAATTATTTTCTAGAAAATGCTTTTGATCCTTGTTCTCAGCTTTAGTTTTTGCTTCTTTTTATAGATGGAATTTACACAACAATCTATGTTAACATGTTTTCCTCCACTTCCCTCATTATTATGATAAGGAATCACACTTTACTGTCATTGTATCCATTTTTTCCCTTTATCACATTTTTTGTGATTTGAATTAATTAAAATTATTCCATGTGTCACTCCTCTTTATTTCCCTTTTCTTTCACTCCACATTAGATAAAATAAGGTCCAAGTCAAGATGCACTTTTATTTTACCTAGATTTGCAAGACTATTAGAACCCATGCTCTTTGAATTTATCTCTCTTAGAAACTAAGTCCTAAGTATTCAAATAAAATTCATATTTAGCACCCATGTTTGGTTTTCCAAATACAGATGGAGGAGGAATAGAAAAATCCATCAAAAAAGTTAAAAACCAAATCATTTGAAATAAAAAGTAATGATATACAGAAGGCAACATATAAATCTCAAAAGTCAAATCACAACAAAACTGTCATTGTATCCCATTTTTCCCTTTATCACATTTTTTGTGATTTGAATTAATTAAAATTATTCCATGTGTCACTCCTCTTGATTTCCCTTTTATTTCACTCCACATTAGATAAAATAAGGTCCAAGTCAAGATGCAATTTTATTTTACCTAGATTTGCAAGACTATTAGAACCCATGCTCTTTGAATTTATCTCTCTTAGAAATCAAGTCCTAAGTATTCAAATGAAAGTCATCTTTAGCACCCATGTTTGGTTTTCCAAATCCATATGGAGGAGGAATAGAAAAATCCATCAAGAAAGTTAAAAACCAAATCATTTTAAATAAAAGGTAATGATATATAGAAGGCAACATATAAATCTCAAAAGTCAAATCACACCAAAATACATGATTCAAATCACATCTTTTATCTCTAATCGAAGATCAAACTCCATAGTTAGCCTCACATAGAGCCAAGGTCCATTGGGTGTGGTGGGCTAGTAAATTGGAATAAGAGAATTCAACAAACTCTATAGTGCTACCTAATTTATCATGCAAGTACCTAGTCTTTATAGTATATCGATGACTCTGTAAGGGGTCCTAAAGAATGGAGAACATGTTGTGGAAGGGAGGTACATTTTAATTTTCATTTATAGAGCCTTCATGGGATGAAATATATACTTCATTTGTTGATCTAAGACTTGTGTGGCTAAGATAAGTTCTTCATATTCCTTAAGATTGAAAGTCCTCTTATTTTGACAAACCTAATTTGAGTGTCTTGACTTAGATAAATAGTTTCTATACCTTGGTTTTCCCTTCATTCTCCCCTCCACCCATTTCATTTCCCCCCTTGATAGATATATTGTGATTCCAAATCTATATTCCTTCTTCTTCACCTCTTAAAAACATTCTAACATTAATTTTTTTTAGTTTTATCTATCTTTAGATCAAAACAACATGTATGAGAAACTGTAAATTACACGCTTACACCAATTATTTACCACACCATATCAGTATCATCCTAGTCATGTCATTAGGTGGTTATGTTTTCTTACATTATATCTCAGAACAAGCCTAAGTTTGAGTTTTCATCGTTTAGAGCTTTTGATTTTCATTTCTCCATCATGTTCTTGTTTGATTTTTGTGGACTTAACTTATCTTACATATGACATGTTTCTCTTTATGTATGCTTTCTTCCTATTTGTCTCACATCTTCAATTACATTTCATTATCCATCTTTCATGTTTTTTTTTAATCTATCTTACATGAGCTTACTTTTCCCTTTCTTACATATCTTTGTTCAAGTTTTCTTGCACTGATATTTCATTTGTCATTCATGTTTTACATGATTTCCAATGAAATTTTTTATGTTATACATTTATTTTTACCATTTATGTTTTACATACTTCCCAACATGATTTAGTATGTTTTACATTTTTTTTTGCCATTTATGTTTTACATGCTTCCCAACGTGATTTAATATGTTCTATATTCCTTTTTGCCATTAATGTTTTACATGATTCCCAACATGATTTAGTATGTTGCACATTCATTTTTTCCATTCATGTTTTAGATGCTTCCCAATGTGATTTAGTATGTTCTACATTCCATTTTATCATTTATGTTTTACATGCTTTCCCATGTGATTTACTATGTTTTCTAATCTTCATTTACCAATCATTTTGTCATTCATTTGACATAATTTTGTCATTTATTTGACTTAAATATTCTAAACCTTCCCTTAACAATCCTAATTTTCCAATTTTCCTATAAACTTTGTCTCTACTAACCTCTATATGCCTATCTTCCAAAAGCTTTTGATTTTTGGCTATTTTTTTGCATTAACTTCTATAAGTTTGCCTAGTGTTCTTCACATTGGACACCTTCACTTCTATTTTAGTATAATTATTTATCTAAAACACTAAGGTAAGTAAAGGTATGTGTTTTTCAATTTTGTCTTTTCTCTTATCTTATTTTCTGCTTACTACACTTTACTTAGCATCAATATTATGTGTTATCATGTTCTATTTCCCAAAGAACCATCTTGTGTTGCACTTACGTGACACATAATGAGATTAGAGTGGGGAATATGTATATACATAATATTTTAAACATTTTAATGATTACTAATAGTCTATATCTTATAAGAACCCATTAAGTCTCAATCTCTCTGAGTGCATGCCTTAAGGGGTGCACTGGGAAAGGGGTGGGAAGACCATTGGTGCTTCATAAGATTGTTGTCACTTATAACACATGTTATCTATACACTTTTCTCATAAAACCATTTACCCTAAGATTATTCTTCTCTATTATACCTATTATAAACATTTGTCACATCATTATCCTCCTTTTTCTTGCCTTGACCCCCTTTCACTAGTTGACTGTACTAGGTCAATTGGGTTGACCCTATATAGTTTTCAGCCTCTAATTATTATACAAGATCAATTGGGTTGACCTTGTACTATTTTTGGGTATTTCACTTGAGAGTTTTGTTATCCCTTAGGCCAACCTAGCTTAAGACTTAGTGATTTATCTCCTAAAAATATACAAGGTCAACTAGGTTGACCCTGTACAACTTACATATTCAAAAGGATTTAGGGTAAGATCCACCTATATATACAAGTTAATTTCCAACCATTTGAGAATATATAAGTGAAGAATAATAAGTGAAAATGAACATTTGATTATTGACCATTCTAATTGAGTAATAAATATTAGAGTTCCATACTTTCTTTGGAGATACAGATCTTGTTTTGTGGAAAAGTCTTTTGGATGCATAGATAAATTATGTAGTTTAGATTTGATTTGTCTTTTTTATCCTTACATACCACAAAAATATCTTGAAAATCACCTTGGATAAGGGAGATATTGAAGCTCAACATGTGCATCTTCAAGGTAAGTATTCCCAAATTTATTTCTTCTTTGTAAGAGTAGATAGATAATGCAATTGTGCTTCTCTCCCATGAATTAAGATTCTATATACATTAATATGAGTATATGTCTTCTATGAATATTTAGTTTAGTTTCTTTTGTTTCTAAACCATAATTTGTGTCACAAGATTTTTTGAGCACTAGATTAGATTTACTTTCTTATTTATTAGAATAGAGTGTATATCAAAATCTAGGAATCTTTTAGGGTTATTTCATGATTGTGTTAGACTGTAAGATTTAGAACCCTTCCTAGTATGGTGTATTGTGATAAGTGATCCCATAATCATGTCTAGAATATCCCCATATTGGTCATGCTCCCACTTAATAAATGTATTCCCAATCAAAAGTTTAGGTATGTTCTATCTTCTTCGAGCCAAGATTATTTTATAGACATGATGCATTTTTTATTGCATACACATACAACACAAAATCCTTGGAAAAATTACGATTAATAAAAGTGGGAGCACTAAAAATGGCTTGATTAATTTATTCAAAACTTTTCATGTCTTCCTTAGTCCAAGTAAAATTATAATTTTTCTTGAGCATAGCTGTAAGAGGCCTTGACAAACTTACAAAATTTTCTTGAGCATAGCTGTAAGAGGCCTTGACACACACACACACACACACACACACACACACACACACACACACACACACACACACACACACACACACACACACACACACACACACACATCTTATTATAAAGTTAATCTTGCCAAATAAACTTTACAATAATTTCTTATGATTAGGTAATGACAATGCAAGAATAGAGTCTATTCTTTCTAGATCAATACTCAAACTATGCTTATAAACAACATGACCGAGGAGTTTACATTCATGTACTAACAACACACACTTTTTAAAGTTAAGTGACACCTCATATTGCCTACATCTCTCAAATACCTCTCTAAGATGAAGCATGTGATCACTTTACTTCTTAAAAAAAAATTATAACATCATCCAAATACACAAGAACAAACCTATTGATCAAACTTTGAATGGTCATATCCATGGTTATTTGTAATGTTACTCCTATGTTGGATAACCCAAATGACATTTTTTGATATGTAAAGGTGCCCCATTTGCTAGTTAATGTTGTTTCAAATTAGTATTATTCTTTCACAAGTATTTGGTTATAATTACTATAACCATATAGCAATGAAAAACTTTTCAAACCAGCCACTAATTATTGTATCTATTCCATTGATGGTGAGGGATAATGGTCCTTGAGTAAGGCCTTGTTCAAGTCATGGAAGTCCACACACAATCTGATTTCTTTGTTATTCTTCCTCATAATAATAAGGTTAGATACACAAGTGAAATGTTTAATGGGAAATATGATAACTAATTCCATTAAATTGTGAATCTTTGTTGTCAGCAAAGGTTCCAACTTTGGGTTGATTGGTCTTTATCTTTGCCTCACCGGTTTTGTATCTGCTTCTAGTTCAGTGATATGTTGAGACAATCTAGGATCAATTTTTTTTAAATCATTGTAATCCCATGAAAACACATCAATAAACTCTCTAAATAAATCAACAAAATATTTTTTATAATCTTGAGAGCATACTTTACCAAGCTTAAGAGTTTTCCCATTGACTATGTCAATACTTACATAATGTTCTTCTTTGGTAGATAAAGAAGCTTTCTCCCTTCTTACCTCATCATCCCTACTAAAAATATTATCAATTATGACAAGACCCTTGGGTAAATTTTTATATTTAATCTGAACTATTTGATCATTATACTTCTATAAAATTTATCACAAATTTCTAGAAGAGAATTCAACCTCTTCTTGTAGGAAATGAACAACTTGATCATCATATTCAAAGACTTCCCAATTAATATTATTAATAGTAATGGAGGGTCTTACCAAAATCATGATGTATGGCTAAGTTTTAACATTATTTACATCAACTAGAATTTCAAATTAGGCTCCTATTGCATCCAACCTATCTACATGCTTATTGCTTTTTAGGCACTGCTTTTATGTCAAATGCATCAAAATCCTCTAGAAGATCCCATATCCTATGTTTATATGATTTTAGAAATATATTTTTATAAAAATTTATCTCTCTTATTTTATGTACCACAATATCACTATCTCTAAAATCATGTAAGAGGTTAGCTCCCATCTTTCTAGCCCATTACAAACCATGAATTAAGGCTTCATATTTTGTTACATTGTTAGAGCATCCAAAATAAAATTTTACAATAGAATAATACCTTTGTTTTGAGGGTTAAATGGGCATAATACACCCCCATGTACCATGTTATATTATATTATCCATCAAAATAAATTTTCCATAAACCATTATTTAGATCACTTCTTTGTATAGAGCTAGAATTTGTGCACCATCCTCATGTAAACTTTAAAATCCAAGTTATTATTTCTCCACCATATTTTAGGGATAATGGTTATGAATATCAATATCCCATTCATCAATAAACAAATCAAGAATGCAATCAAGAGATGAATTTGATTCAACTTCACTGGTTTGGTCTACTTCATCTGAGATGACATAATTAATAATAACAATACTTGGCATGCATGGTTATAGATGAAAATGAGTAGTAGGATCAAATTGAATTTAAAATTTTATTCCATAATTTATTATAAATATGAGGTATTTCCAATCAATTTAAAGATACCCACCTATCTTTGAGGTGAAGTCACATGATAAACACATAACAAATCATGGAGGAAGATCCACCACCACCATATCTTACTGAATGGTCACATTTGGGCATACATGAAGCATTAATTTTAGATTATTTATTATACCTACTATCTTATTTAGAGATCCATAAATTTTAAATACACCTTTAGTGTTCAACTCATACACTAAACCCAACTTACCTACAATCTATTTTGGCATCACTGTGCTACTTGCTTTACTATCAACCATGTAATTATGAATTAGTGTGTTGTAAACAATCAATGAAAGATATAAAGAAGGTGTATTAATTGGTTTTAAATCATATTTTTTGGCATTTAATTCTTTATATACTTGATTTAATTTTTGCTTATCTTGCTAATCTAATTTACTAGAACCATATTTTCTTTCTCTACTAGTTTTGTAGACGAGTTAATGCCTGAAAGCTCATGGATAAGGGTATCCTTTTGTCCTATGATGGAAAATGAATACAACATGGTAATTATTATGTTTTATTTATTCATATGATCTAATATTCTGAAGGAGGAGCCTCTAATATTTATTTTCACCTTTCGAGCAATAGGATGCTCTTGTACTTGAGGCACCTAGTGAACCTTGTTTGATTTAACATTCTAATTTTTTTGAGCTAAAGGGGAAAAAAGATGATCATTAGTACCTTTAGGAACCATATTAGTAACATTTGGAGCATGAATTACCTCTTATGTCTCATCTATATCCCTTCTCTTGGATCTTATGATGGTTTCAACCAAGTTGTTTAATTTGCTAGGCTCACCAATCTAATTTGCTACCACATGATCATCAACTTGATAATTCACCCAAGTTGTATCCAATTGCACTTGTCCATGATTCAATTCCCCTTATTTCATCATATCCCCATTGGGTTGGCCTCCTTGAAGAAAGACTTCTTCTTGTGTCATTTGAGGAATTACCACATTTTATGCTAATAAAGCTTGAGTTTCTACATCATTGGTGTTAGAAGGCTACCAAATTGAATCTTGCATCAAGTTATTTTTTACTAGTACAAGGGCCTTATATGTGGAGGGAGTATTGGGATTAATTTCAACATATGGTTTGGCTGGTGTAATTATTCCTTGAGCTTGGTATGGAGGCCCATTATCTCTAGAGCCTCGGTAGGGAGGTCTTTGCTCTCTATATGGCTAATATGTGGTTGATTAGGTGATTGATATGGCCTATTGGATTGATATTGTTGCATCTTTAGTTGAATTATCTCATTACCAAAAGATTAAAACATACCTTTTAGTTCACTAGGCTCACTAGATTGATTATGAGGATCATGAACTTGAATGTGAGGGGCTATAATTGGGGTCATTCATGGAGCTTTAAGAGGTGGAATGAGATGTGTTTCTAGAAAAATTGGCATTGGAGGCCTAGGTGCAATTTTACCAACTTGAATTAGACTATTTTCAGCTCTAATGGTAACCTCATAGGAATTTTAGAGTGTCCTACCACCCATGGATTGAATCATAACTAAAATATCAGAATTCAAGGCTATCAAAAAATATAGGAAAACATAAAAAAGATATGGCCTTATCATGGGAGGTATTTTGTTCTATGTTTTCTAAAATCTAAGATTGAAATCAGTCATAAATTCATGTGGTGATCTCTTGATGGTATTGAGATAATAAAAAAGGGATAAATGGTTTGATATTTATCTTCAAATTAACTATAGAATATTGCACCTAAATCATCCCGAGTGGAAATGGAGTTCAAGGGGTGTGTTGGACCCTAAATTTTGGATAAGTATTTTGGTAATGGTGAAAAATAAGCATGGTATGAAATAAGCATGGCATAGAAAAATCATGGCATAGAATAACATGGTACATAAGACCTTGGCATAAGAGATCATGATGCAATAAGACCTAGTTAGAAGGGATTCATATCAAATGGAATGAAAGACTTGATATATCAATAAACGACTTGGGGAGCACGAAGGAAGTGGGAAATGTTTAAGGAACAATTCTCAAGGACATAATATACTTTAATCACACATGAGTTTGGCACTGACCTACATGAAGATAGACACTTGAAAATGATAATCCATCATCGAATAGGAATATAGGGGTGTGAAGTTTTAGGTCCATAGGAAAAACAAAGTAGACGACTATCATGACTCTTAGTTTACTAGAGATCATTAACTAGTCACTAGAAGTTTTAAAATTAATGTAATAATTTTTTCAAGGAGAACCAAGTATAACTACCCCTATGTAGAGATTTTAAATTTTTCTAAACATTAGTATTGTATAATGATTGATTATGGTAAATAGAAAAATCATGGAAATCATTATAATCTTGATATTGGACTACAGTTGATAGTTAAGTTGTATCACTAAGTTTCCAATACTTATATTATGTAACTTATGGTTCTTATTTAGATATATTGAATAGAATGTATATTATCTGAACATGTGCAATGCATACTCTAAATATCACGGCAATTGTCAAAATAATCATGTTTTTTTACTTAATTGAAAATAGGTCCACAACTATGTATTTATTTTTCCTTTTTAGTCATTGATTAAGGTATATGATCAAGCACCAATATATGATGAGTATATTACCACATGACACAACCCATGGAAACTAGTTTATTACTACATGCTTCAGGTAAGCATGCAAGAGCTTAGTCTTACATGAAATTCCAACACATTAATTTGTTGGGAACTAGTTACTTTAGTGTACATAAGGAAAGGTCTAGATAAAAAATAAACCCTAATTTTTGGTTCTATTATTGGGAATTTTAGTGGTTGTTACATAGTGATGGAAAATGATAGAGTAGTTATCTATCAAAAATATTGAATGATGGCTTACTAGGGTTGAAAAAAATTGTAGTTTCATATCTTGAACTAGGAGTTTTTACATGTACATGGGTTAAACAACATCTATATAGTTATTTATATGAAATTTTATTTATAAAAGTCTTTGTTAATTTGCATGCTTGGATCTCAACCTATGCTCAAAATTGGTCAAGAAATTTTGGATGAAGGACAACTTGGACTATAGAGCATCAAAGGGATTTAATATGCTTATGAACATCATGGATATGATCTATTAATATTTGGTACAGAGGTGTGTTGAATAGATACATCTTGGACTACACTGTAACTACTTACTCCTATCTAGAAGAAGTAAAGTTCCAGTCTCTCTAAGAAACATGTGGTCGCTATAATAGCCATTTCCCACTAGAAGTGAAGAAGCCATTCATTGAATCCAGACTTGAAATTTTGCCTATGGAGGGATAAAATAATCGTTGCATGATTAACATAGTTGGGAGGGTAATGTAGTGGTGTTTGTGAAAGATTATTGGTCTATAATGGTAGCCAATCAGTGGGATTTGATAAATCATAAATATGATGAAGATCGATGAAGGATTATAGGTGGAAGAAAATTGGGAAGGGGACAAGAGGAATCAAGAAGTGTTATTAGGATTTTTAGGTAAGATAAAGAGAATAAGGAGGACTCACCAAATTTTATATTGTGATTGATGCCAATTTTATTGTATGTAGGATAAACTAGCTAGGCACTGGATGCAAACTAGGAATTTGACTAAGAAGAGGAGATTAGTATGGTGCTAGTGAATTAAACCAAATCAAAAACACACTAAGATAACATCTTCATGCCTAGTTACTAGGGTGAGATTAGTAACAGAAAAATGACAAACACAACTAAAAAGTAAGGAAAAACAACAAAAATTCCTTCACCTTCTTTGGATGCTCTAAATGCCTTTATAGTAGTTGCTTGCTCGATTTTGTGCTCATGAAGTCCTTAGAAATAGAAGATTGGCTACCTCCATCTCTCCTTGGCACCTTTGGATTGTGGCTTGGCTTGGCTTGGAATCAATTTGGAGTGGTAACACTAGTTTCATGAAGCTTTGTAATCAATTCTGCATTATAACTTTGCATAATCATGTGTTAAAATTCATGTGGTAAGGTCTCCTATTTATAGATTTTTATAAATGTCTAGAATCAAAGTGAACCATCCATCTCATGATTGAGATGTGTGGATAAGGATTAATCTAATTATGTAATTAAAATTTATAAATAGGCTCATCAATATTTGGGATAGAGGAGTAATTAAGAGGCATGGAGGGCTTTGATGAGGCATGAATCCTGATATTTGTGGTATTTAGGGCCTAGGGATGTCTTCCTAAGAAATGAGGTCACCTGATGATGTAGATATTCAATATTCATTTCCAAAACAAATTGGTCAACAAGTTTCCATGAAATTATTAATTATGCTTTGATTTGGGTTAATTAGCTCTTAAGCATGTTTAAGCACTTTGTGCATAAATTACTCAAATTGATTAGAATGCCTTGTTATTCATCTAGAATTGAATGGATTAGAATTGGAAGGTAATGTTAGATGCATTAGATAAATTATACCATTTATAATGTTAATGATAATAAATAACAAAGGCATGTGTCTTGTGCAAAACATTTGATAGAAAAGAGCAATCTATAGCACCTAGGTGTAAAATTGGCATTTTGACTCGAAATGATGTAATCAAATTTGGTTGGCCCATAGATTGCATTGCCCCATTTAATGATACTTTGGAAAAAATCAGCATATGAATATATTAATTTCAACTCATTTAATTGGTTTAAGTGTTTTTTTACCAAATTGTGCATTTTGGTGGAAATTGGTCAAAAGCTTGGTTTGAGGTTATTGGTGTCTAGATTTAGGTGTCTACACTAGAGATTGAAGAAGCTAAAATAAACCAACCTAGTTCCAAAATAATAGTGTGAACTCATGAATTTGAGCTCAATGAATTAATCATACATAACTAGGATACAAATAGTGTAGAGTTAGAAACTAACTTTGTAAGATAAACTTTAGTTGAGCAAGTTTTAAACCATAATATATTAACTCTTTCTTTTCCTATTTAAGATAATTTCATGGCCCAACTTGGTATGCCTATTAGACTGAACATAAGTAGTGGGAAAATTACTAGCCCAAGTATAATAAACTAACTTGATATTGTGACCAACATATCAAGTGTCTCAATTATTGCTAGAGGTATGAGAGGTGGAATAGGTGGTGGAATGACTGGTGGACTAGGAGGTGGATCAGGAGGAAGTGGTGGACTTCCCCCTATGAATAGGAGGAATTATAAGTTCTTAGTAGCCACCATTACAAGTACCTCAACTACCTATTGATGCTTCCAATTACTCCATAGAGTGTTCCCTATTGTTGATGAACACTTCTCATTTTAGGATTACAAGAATCCAAGGCATGAGTTGTAGTTTGTGACAAGTAGTGTGTCTGTGGTGGAATAGTTAGAAAATTATGAGAGTTACCCACAAAATTTATTTGATATGGTGGCTGGGAGCCACTAGGGTCTAAGTCTTTGCAGTCTTCCTGGCCAAGATTTCTAACTCTAAGCTAATTTAAGTGAATATTTATAGTGATCTTTAAACTAAAGTGAGCATTGATAAAAAAGTAGAAAAATTTAGGGTAAGGCAGAGAAGAAATGTGATTGCAAGCATTAGTTTCAAACATAATGACAAAGTTATATTCAATTTGAGCATACATTTATCCAATCAGTGATGTAATATAGCATAAGACCAAGCTTCACCAAAGATTAGACAAGATTCAAAGGAAATATAAAGATCATAAGTAAAATTCAAGATTACATAAATATTTTGCTATGTTAATCTAAATTTCATAGGAACATTCAAATGCAGAGTAAATAAAATGAAGTAAACTTATAATCCTTCAACTAGTCTATCACATCACAAACTAGAAACCTCATGAACATGAAATATAGCTCATCTATTCAAGAACCATTCAAATCTAAGACGTCCACCTAAAATTGAGATGAATTAGAAACAATATAACATAACACTAGACAATATTTGTAGAATTCCAATTGTATTAATTTCTCTAGTATAAAATTGCTCAAAATCTCTCCCTCTACAAATGGTAACACTTGCCTATTTATAGAAGACATAGGTAGTGTACCAGTCATATTTATTTTTAAATTTTAAAAGAGGTAAGGACAGCTATACTTCTACAAATAATTCTCTAGTACATATGGCCGTTAGGTGCCTATTAGATCAAAATACTAATATATGCTAACAAACCAACATATATAGTTTACAAAAGAATAATCTTGACTTTGCTCTTGGGTTGGTGGCCCCTCTTGATCACTTAGACTAAAGGAAGTCTTTCACCCTGGTGTATTGTTCTTTAATTAACTAAAAATCCACTACAAGCTTCATTAGACTCTCTTCTTCTTGTTCAACTAACGTATCATATTCTTTGTCACTTTTGATGGTGACCTCTTATAAGCACCTTGCTTCTGTTATCTACTCTCCTATGGCAAATATGACATTAAGCAACTTTGAATTATCCTTATTGGATTGGCCTTGGTTTTCATCCTTGATGCCTTGGATGAAGGCTTGGACTCTCTATTGGAATTCCATGTCATGCATTAGGCTAGTGGTAGTAGGTTGAGAAGAGGTCACCAACCAGGTTCTTAGTAACTTCTCAATTTTGTTCACCAAGTCCTTATCTTCCTCCATGAAGTCATTAGACTTGTTATACCATGAACTTAATTCCTATGTTTGATCTACCAGGATCCCTTGAATGGCATTCAATTGCCTTTCTCTAATGATATTGAAGTCCAAAGGCTGTTTAGTGATGTGTATGTTGATCAACTTTATCACCTGACCTTTGGTTTCCTACATTGCTGCATCAGTGTTTGTTTCTTATTAGCTTGAAGTTATAAGATATTAAGCCTGAGTTTGATGGATTTTAATCATTCAAAGGAATCTAAGAGGTACTCATCTAACATCTTCAACAGGTCCTCTAGAATTGAAAGTAAGTCTTTCTTCTCTTTTTCCAAGTTCAGGATCCTTTGTTTCATTCCCTAAATTCCCACCATAGCCATTACTGACTGGGCTTCCACCAGAATTATAATATCTTCTTGATGAATGGGGTGTTCCCCTACTATCTAGCCTTGGACTAGAGTGAGTCTTGAAAATGGTTTTACCCTTTGAAGAGTGACTTCTTTTGTTCCAATAGTTACTTTCTTGGTAGTAACCTTCTCTAGTATAGCTGTGTTAGGGTTAAATTATAAATTGGGCTCTACTTCTAAAAGATTTGAAGTTTTTGGTGTTTTGAGACCAACCCCACTTGATTTCCTTAATTCTTCTATTTTCTTGCTATTTTCCTTAGTAGCCTTAATCATTATCCTCTCCTCTTGCTCCTTCATGAGCTCTAAGATCCAGGGTTGGAATTCATCATTAACTTCAACATTGGTAAGGATAGTCAAAGCCCATAAATGTGTATGAGAGGGTATCTTTTGGAACTTCCCATAGATGAAATAGTCAGGGATGACAGGTCCATGTATGGGAAATTCATCACTAAACAAATTTACCTCACTTGTTGGGTGAATCCACTTGGGTTTCTTGGAGGCTTTAGGCACCAAATCCATATTTGTCTCCCTCTTTATTTTTGTCACAAGGGCCAAATCTAAGGCAACTCCTTTGCCTTTGTCTATCTCTTTAGCTTGAGGACCTTCAATTAGTGCCACCTTAGCTGTGGCTTCTTCATCTTCATCTCTTTCCTTGTCTGACCCATATGTATCTATAAGTTCCTTAAAGAACTTATCCACTATTTTATAAGATTCCAAGGCAACCATATCAACATATTCCATAGGGGAAGGGGGTCTTTGAGGCAAATCTGAGGTAGAGGGTCCCTCTCCTAGCCTATGTTCCATATTTTGTTCACTAGATCCTTCAATTTTGGGCACTTGCTATTGCTGAGGTGGACCTTGAGGCACTTGTGGTGGACCTGAAGTGGAAGGTAAGAGGTGGTATTGCAAGGGATTCATTTTCCATATTTCTCCTGATGGTTTTTCTTCCCTCCATAATCTATGTTCTAATTTGAATCCATGCCCCTTAAACCTAGCCAACAGTTCCTCAAAGTTGGCTGCCTTTATGTATAAGTGGTCACATGGACCCAATTGATGTTCATAAGGTACCTTATGCAATTTCTTAGATTTTAAATGGGAGAGCACAATGCCCTTTGGATCTTATGTCTTGAGGTCAACTAATTGGAAGTAGAATGCCTCTTCATTCCTTGCTAAGATCTCTAATTACTTCCATCCATGAATCATTGTCTTCCCAATCAGATATGGGAAGAGATGTATGATGCCTTTCTTCTTCTCCTTGCATACATGGAATATAAAATGAAGGAGTTAATTATCTATATCACCCTTATCCAACTTGATTGGGACATGTACTAGTAATCTAAAGGGTTGGGTTTGGATTCCTTTAATCCTAATGATTATGTAGTCTAGATATAACTAGATATCTCCAATGGGCTCTAAAAATTTCATAATGAGGGGGGGAACCCTATGCATTGAAATTCTAGTAATTATCCCAACTAAAGTGGGATATATCTAATCACAAACTATAATTGCATGTGATCTCTATACTTGAATATGCGCAATTTGGAGTAATGGTAATCTTTATGTGAGAGGACCAATTTATGATGGCAGGGAAGAAGGTTGAGGCCATGAAGGCATTCAACAAGAAAGACATCATTGTGAATATCTATCTTGTATTCCTTTTAATTCCATTAAACTATCTCCCTAGATGGATACTTATCAATTCTCTAATAGGTGGAGTCAGCTTCTCTTCTATCATGAAATAGACATAGGATACCCACCTAGGGTCAACATAAGATGTGATTACTACTCCAAAATCCCTATTCAAAAAATTAATGATAATTATAATCCCTTCCCTAAATTATAAAATTAGGATTTTACCATCATGGTTTCTCATTACATGAGTTCCTCTATCCAGCCATGGTCTTAGGACATTATCTAAGTCATTCTTAGTGGTCCATTCTTTGTTTTTAGGGAGGTATATGTGAGTCTTGGGAAGCTTATAATAGATTTCAAAATCTATTAGAGCTATATAAGCAACCCTCTTTGATGTACCTTCCTTAATTATCCAATCTCTATCTACTCTACAATCAATGAACATAGGAGCTAAGATATCAACACAATGGAGTACCTCTAGTTTGGTAGCTATGAGGTGAAGTCTCAACATCTATATTTCCATGAGATCTTCATGGCTCCTTTGAACTACAATAATTTGTTGCTCATTGGGAGCCAATGGTTGTATAAGGTTGATTGCAAAGAATATTGCTGACTAGTTATTCATATCAGTGTTTAAGGCTCCCACATCCAATTATGTGTCTTTGTAACACCTTCCTTCATTATCAATAGATAAATAAACCTTGGCTTCATCTCTCTATTATTGTCTTATAGTGGCCATGTTCCTCTAACTAGTTAATTTCCCTTAGACTTCATAGTCTCATTGAGTGTTTTTAGATCTTTTGAATGAAATTATGGCTCAATTGAACAAGAATTAGGGCTTTATGTTGGCAAACTAGGGTTTTTCATAGCTTTAATGGTGGAGGTAGTGAATTCATAAATTCACTCATGTTACTCTTGTGAAAGTCCTTTCAGAAGTTATCCATTAGTATTTGAAAGTTTCCTTCATTTCACACCATTAGATTAGATCTATGAGCAAGCACAGTCCATTAATGTCAATCCATGAAGTCTTTTCTGATTGGTCACCTTCATTATGCCTTGTTTAGTTGAAAATTCTTTGGCTATTTTACACCATTGGATCAAATCTTGTGATGAAGCATGAGCCATTTAATCTATGAAGATGCATACAAAATAAGTCTCAAGATTAATAGAAACTTAATTTAAAAGCCATTATACTAAGTTTTCATGTTAAAATATGCGAAGGGGTCTTTTAAAGGGTCAAGAAATACATCCCTTTACTAGGATTGAAATTTTAGACTATGTTAAATTTGATGGCCTTATGAACGTCAAAAATGTTCTCAAAGATGTCAAATTACAGGTGTGAGGCTATCAAATTTAAGCTCATCTAATATACTTACACTATCTTAAACTTGATGTCCTCATGAATGTCAAAAATGTTCTCACAAACATCGAATGATGGGTATGAGGCTGTCAAATTTAAGTTCATCTAATATTGTTAGAGGGCTTAAGTTTAAGTCATGTAGTCATGTTGTGTTGAGAAACACATTATTATTTAATCCAAAAATGTGTTCTTCTAGCCATGTGACCAAGTCTTCAAGCCCTGAGATCGCTTAAGTCCTTTCTTGATTGTTTGCTTAAACTTAGATTAGGATGTAAGCCTTCATTCATTTTGCACTGTTGGATCAAATCCTATGATAAAGCATGGACTGTCATATATATAAAGATGTACATGACTTAATGAGTTCAGATTTTTGATATGAATTAGGTTAGAAGTATGTTTCTTAAGTCTATTTATGTTTAAAAACACATGGACTTCCTCTAAGGGTTGAGAGATACATCCCTTTACTACGCTTTAAGGTTATACTATATTAAAAAGTCTTCAATAATTTCACACCGTTAGATTGGATCTATGAATAAATATGGGCTATTGATTGTGATCCATGTACTTATCAATGATTGGTCCCTATAAATAGCAAATATTAGGGTTAGGCACAAAACAAGGAACCTAGAAAGACTTCTCGCAGTTTCCCTTAAACATCTTTTGAAGGGTCACTTTCTCAAGAAAGTGTCTTAACCAATTTATTTGAAGGGAACTTTCTACCAAAGTGGATCGAGACAAATTTAATGAAGGGACACTTTAAGAAACTCCAAAGGGTACTTTCTATGAAAGTGGATTGAGACAACTTTTTCAAAGGGACACTTTAAGAAACTCTAAAGGGTACTTTCTGCCAAAGTGAACTGAGATAACTTTCCCAAAGGGACACTTTAAGAAACTTTAAAGGGTCACTTTATACCAAAGTGGACCGAGATAACTTTTCCAAAGGGACACTTCAAGAAACTCCAAAGGGTACTTTCAAAAAAGTGCCTCAAAGTTAGGATTTCAAAGGGTATTTTAGGGTTTTAAGTGGGCCCGCTTGCTTGCATTTGATTCACACTGTCTGATTAGATTGATAAAGAAGACACCAAAGTAGGAAGGGTTAAGAAACTTGAGCAAGTCTTCCCTCCAACTTTTGAATTCAAAATTTAGGGTTTTCTACAAGGGAAACCTAGCCTTCTTTATGTAACATATAATTCAATTTTTAAAGGCAAACCATTAACAAAGTTAGTCCAAAAACATAATCATTATCATTAAGCATGTATAAAGCATATCCATTTCAAGTGGATGATCTTCAAATTCTAAAAAAGATAACCTCTTCAATCAAGCTTTCAAGGTTTAGATGTTTTTAAACATTCATAAGAGTCCCCCATTTGTAAAAGAAAAAAAGTTGGTGGGGTATGTTGATCCAACACCACCTACTATGTATTATAATATGATGCTTCATTAATTAAAATATCAAGGCATGGAGAATTTCATGGAACATGTTCATAAGTGTGAACTTATCTGAAGAGCATGTAGTATAACCTCCTTTGAGCAAAAATCAACATGATTTTTAACTACAATTATAGAAAGAGCACACAAATGATATATGAAGTATGACCTTTAATAAATAGTAGTTGATAATGACCATCTCAAGACAACATTTATTCAAGAGTTTGATATTCCATAATTTTAGCAATAGAGTATTATTGTGTTGAAGGATATAAAATAAGAACTAACTAAAAGCATGTGTGAGTATGATGCACAATTAAAGACACTCCTGTCTAAGCTATAATTCAAGATTAATGTCACTCAACATGCCCAATGGTTCATGGGAGGTTTGTTACTTCACTTTAGATGAAATTTGTCTTAAAGGACCTTTACCAACCCACATAAGGCCCTAGAATCTGCCCTCCACACTGAAGCTATTATTAGCATCAACATTATATTTAGTCCGTTTATGGAAGCTCAAATAACTTCAATGGCATCATAGTTAGAAAAGATGATTACAAATAATGCTCATGACACTCTTAGAGATCTATGATGTACTGATTGTGAGTCTGAGGGTCATAATAGAAATAATTATCCTTGTAAGAACATCCACATTGAAATAAAGTAGTCTTGTGAAATTTTCCATGAAGAGCACGATGTTTGCTCTTGCCCTCTATTACAAAGGACCACACAATATAAAGTGTCTAACTACTACAAGATATGTGATGCATATACCCATGACACTAATGAATATTATTTTATCAGTGATATACATGAGGTGTATGCATGTGGTATGCATCAAGCTTCTATTTCAAATAATTAAGATAATGATGGATATAATAGATGAGGACAAGGATGGGGACTAGGAGGTAGACGTTTTCAACCACAAACATGCTATAAATGTGGGTCTTTAGATAGCTAATAGTGAGACTATTTAGTCTATACAACATGTAATTTTTGTAAAAAAGAGCACCAATTGGAGGAATGGATTTATTTATACATAACCATCACAAAAGAAATAAATGAAAAGGGTCCCAATATAATATGCATTAAGAAGCCACATTGGCAACCACGCTCTAGAACTCTAACCACCCAACAGGTTATTATCACAACACAAAGTTGAGATAGTTCCAATCCATGTAAATTCTACCCATTAAAAAGGTATATGTAAAGAGCCTCATGAAACCAAGTATCATGATGCTCAATAATAGAAATAATTGCTCAAAGTTACTCTAACTTTGGTATAGGAATTACAAGGGGAAATTAAATTTTTTAAGGACCATTATGCCTCCCAACATGTTGATATGTATAAATCCACTAAATATCAAGACACGACATGGGATGACTTCCAAAAACTTTTAAAGCACATTTTGGAAGAAGATAATATCCCATAGTTAAGTAATTGGCTTAAATATCAAATGCCAAGGCCAACTAAAGATCGTTGATTGAACCATGCATGATGACAAGGTACTCCTATTCCTCCTAACCTACAAGGTGATAAGGAAATATTGGTGAATGATACCATTGATGGGTGGGTGATCTAAGATATTTTAGTTTACATTAGAATTGAGGTCAATGTCCTCATAAAGGATGCATGGAAAAAAATGGATAGCTCATATTTACAACCGTCACCTCATGTATTATTCATGGCCAATAAGACTCATGCTCTACTGATTGGCATTCTTAAGATTGTAAATTTAGATATACTTGGGGTAATTTTTAAGGTTAACTTTGAAGTTATAGAATTAGCTAAGGATGATGACTTTCTATCCTTATTAGATCATCCTTGGTTTTATGCTAACAATGTCAATTTAAGTTTCAAGAATAAATATATCAACTTTGAAAATATTGATCAGTGCATCATCATCCTATTGGACCAAGCACATGGGCCCCTATATGTTAAACTTGTTAGCATGGATGAGGATATTAATTAAAACTATAATGTCATAACTTGAGGTAGTGAGCATCATGATCCTACTCTTGATGACATCCTTCAATGGATGAACACACCATCCCTCTCTAATACTACAAGTAATGCCTATGATTGTTGGGCCCAAGGTGACTATGACCTTATTGGGAGAGTGTGTGGTGCCATTAGAAGTTGTGAAGACATTTTGTGCTAGTACCAAAAGTGACAGAAGTTTATTTATCTTGTCATTAGATAAGTCATGCAAGGACCAATTATGGATACACCACTCAAAAGACTTATAGAAGCTCCACAATTTCATGGGAAAATGGAAGTCCATGACTTTGTCCAATGTCTAGAGGCCTTATATGAATTTGATGTTGATCATGGAAGCTTAATAATTCACCTTATTAATGGTAAAACAATAAGGTGGTGAAGAACTCATCATGAGCATCTCCTTCATTAGGAACAAGTATGTTCTACCTTACATCACCAGTTCCATCATGATAATCACGTATGAGACACAATCAACTATAGTGGTGTTTAAGCACCAAAACCACACCTAGAAGGTTGCAAGGAAATGTGGTTGGCTGATGAATCATTCTTACCAAGATATTATCGGAGTTGTTGTTGCCAGAATTCGGATAACGCGAGTGCAATGAAGACGTGATCACACAAGATGAACAAGTGCACACCACGAAGATGCTAAAGCAATTTGACAATGACAAGAAGATAAATTGCACAAAACAAAATGGAGAAACCAAATCTGAATTAGTTCGTGTTAACATGAAATGGCCAAAAATGAAGAATACATATAGGAGAGCTAGAAAGTAACTCCTCCACAAATGGTGGTCAAAGCACCCCAAGAATAGATGACTCCACAAAAGGTGGTCAAAGCACCCCAAGAATAGACTCCTCCAAATAAGGTGGTGACAAGGTGCTAAGAATAGAGAAATAACTCCCATACCCGGAATAGGAGTATCTTATGCCATTCTTATGACACCTTATGACACAAATATGACACACAATCTCCACATAAGCTAGCCTATCCCACGAATGTAGGAAAATTCCATGTATGCACAAATATATGATATTCCCTAATTAATAAATAGGGAAAAATAAAAACCTACACTAATACCCCCCCATAAGCGCAGCTTAGGTGGGAAGTGTGGAAATAAAAAATGGGTCCCGGCAACTAGGCCTGATGAGGTACCCATGTACAAATGCAATCTCCCATAAGATAGAGAAAAGGAGAAAACCCGTAGGAAAAAACTCCCCCCAAAAGAGAGACATAAAAGAAAAGAAGAGGCTAGAAGGCCCCCCCTGAAGATGATGTTGCTGCAGATGTAGACCACACCCCAAGAAGAGCTCGTAGATGAATGAACTTACTCTCGGTGAAAGGTTTGGTGAAGATGTCTACAACCTGCTTCGAAGATTGACAAAATATCAAGTCAATGACCTGACTATGCATGTTGTGAAAGGCAATCACACCCCCCCCAAATATTGAGCCCATCCCAAATATGCAAGTGCACGCTCAAAAGACGTCGGACTCAGCCGAAAATGCGTCTTAGAGCAATCAGTGCAAGACTTAAGCAAACAGGACGTCGGACTCAGCCGAAAATGCGTCCCGGGAGACCCAAATTTTGACACTTTATAAACTAGTGCATTTTTTACAAATAATAAGTCTACATTGTGGAAAATTGAATTAAAAACACTTTTGCAAAAAACGGCACCCAAAACCGAGCTACCGTTTGCAAGATTTTAAAGTTACAATTTTTCCGTAAACTAGTGTTTTTGCAAAAAAAAGCACTAAAACATTAAAAAAATGTCTGTTATGGGGAAGAAAGTAGCCTTCCAGCCACTCGTTGGATTCGGAATGGAACGAGAAATCTAAAGAAAAAGGTCTTTGTAAAATAAAGTTTAATTGATTGTCTTGGTGTGCGTGAAAGCAAGTTTACCTTCCTCTTTTAGTAAAAAAATACAACTAGTAAGGCAAAAATGAATTTCCAGCGAGTTTTTTTTTTACTTTTTTTTTAATAAAAAAAAAGGGAGATCGCTGTGTGTGGTGTTTAAGACCGGATAGGCACTTGCAAGAAGATGAAATCAGAGCTTCACCAATGAACATGCACCCTTCAACTCTTCCAACGCAATGCAGATTTTAGTACTTCAACATACACTGCAGACTTAACACTTCCAGCAACTTTTGACCACAGAAGAGACAAAACAAGTGCAGAAAAAGAAGCGCCAAGTGTAGGGAAAGGACGCCAAGCAAGAAAAACAAAGCGCCATTTTCAAAAAAGGACAGTCCTGGCAGAATTTTCTCACAAAAAAAAGCGCAGTTCAGTGTTTGCTTGAAGAGAAACTTGCAGACCTGTTGCAGACGCCGTACGGCCTGCTTGGCACCTTGTTGGGCAAGAAAATATGCTGGAATCTGCTAACTTCAATGCACAACAGGTCTGGGCAGAAGAATACAAGAAAAAACTGCCATATTCACAAAAAAAAACCCTTGTTTTGGACGCCGTACAATTGATGGCGTGGCTGGAAGGAAGGACTTCTGCTGCTGGAACTGAAGTTGTTTAGAGCTGCTCCTCCCTCTACTTCTTGCTTGTTGAATGCTGCTCCTGAAGTGAAGACAACCAAGACACCCAAAGACCAAGGATTCCCAAGAAACCAATACCAAATTTGGACAGAATTTTTATTTTTAATTTTGATCAAAAATAAAAAACTCCACTCCTCTTGATTTCAAAATAAGCTAAAAGCAAAAACATACACAAGATTACCGGTTTTGCTCTGATACCATATCGGAGTTGTTGTTGCCAGAATCCGGATAACGCGAGTGCAATGAAGACGTGATCACACAAAATGAACAAGTGCACACCACGAAGATGCTAAAGCAATTTGACAATGACAAGAAGATAAATTGCACAAAACAAAATGGAGAAACCAAATCTGAATTAGTTCGTGTTAACATGAAATGGCCAAAAATGAAGAATACATATAGGAGAGCTAGAAAGTAACTCCTCCACAAATGGTGGTCAAAGCACCCCAAGAATAGACGACTCCACAAAAGGTGGTCAAAGCACCCCAAGAATAGACTCCTCCAAATAAGGTGGTGACAAGGTGCTAAGAATAGAGAAATAACTCCCATACCCGGAATAGGAGTATCTTATGCCATTCTTATGACACCTTATGACACAAATATGACACACAATCTCCACATAAGCTAGCCTATCCCACGAATGTAGGAAAATTCCATGTATGCACAAATATATGATATTCCCTAATTAATAAATAGGGAAAAATAAAAACCTACACTAATAGATATCTATGGGTTAATACATTTTGTGGAAGCTTGTGCACCTAAACTAAAACATGGTATATTCTTGAGAAATTTGATTTTGGGATGCCTATCAATAGCTTGTTATTTGATTCAAAAGGAATGGTGTTTCCCATACCTCTTTACGTTGATCCCTGATAGATTTCTCCTTTAAAAGCTAGCAAACACGCTTTAAAATGGCCTCTAAAGTAGCATGTAAAATGTGCTTGTAGAATCTGATGTGCACTGAGCTAAATAAAAATACGGTAAGGTGATGGAAATGTTTGATAAATAAGTCACTACCTACAAAAAACTCAAAGAGGAAGTGGTCAAGTCAAAACACTAGCTAAAAGTCACAACAATAACCAAGGTCAAAACATTAAATTTATGTAAGGCTATTTTGAGTTAGGATTTGGTGTTAGTAGATGGGGTCCCTTTAGAGGTTGAGGCTATTAAAAAGTTGGAGACCCTTTTGGATCTCTTATTGAAATGATGTAAGGAGCAAACTACACCAAGAGATGAAATAATATAGGCAACTAAATAGTTTATATAAGTAGTGGTATGTAAGCACACCTTGAAATGAGTTAGGGAAATGATTTCCATCTTAGATGGGAAATTTAAGAAGCTGGCATAGCCCAATAAAATTTTGGAAGCTCAACTCTAGGTAGAAGAGATTCAACATCAATAATTGGTGGATTAAACCTGTTAATAAAAGACCACAATGATTGCACTAAGGCATTTAAAGATGTCAAAACTATAGAAGAAATAATAAATGTGCATCAACAACAAATAAATTCCAATTTTTTGGCACTCTGAGGATATATTGTCAATGAATTCACCATGCTTAAGGACGTTCAAAATGCTACTTCCACATCCCTTGAATAATTGGTCAATAAGGCAATATAGTGTTTTGATTAACCTGAGGAGACCAAAAAAATTGAAAGTGATAATTGAGGAAATAAATAAAAATCTACTTGACACCTTGTCATATTGGGAAGGTATCAGAAATTAGATCTAATAGATTGGTCTTGAATTATTTGTTGAGGTCAAAACTGGGGCTTAGTCTAGGATGGATTAAGAGTGTAGTGTGGGGTGATGTTGGACCCTAAATTTTGGATAAGTATTTTGGTAATGGCATGGAACAATCATGACACAAAACAAGCATGGTGAAGAATAAGAATGGCATGGAAGAACATGGAATTAAAGACCATAGTGTAAGAGATCACAATGTGAGATGACCCAATCAGAAGGGAGGCATAACAATTGGAAAACCTGAGAATGAAAGACTTGATATATCAATGAAAGACTTGGGGAATGTAAATGAAGTGGGAAATGGTTAAGGAAAGATTCTTAAAGATAGAACCAAATTCAATCACACATGAGTTTGGCACTGACCTACATGAATATAGACACTTGGTAATGAGGATTTATCATTGAATATGAATATAGGGATGTAAAGGCCTGGGTCCATAGAAAAAACAAAGTAGACATCTACCACAAATCTCAGTTCACTAGATATCATTGGCTAGTCACTTTAAGTGTCATAATTAATGTAACAAATTGGTTGGGAAGAACCAAATATAAATACCCCTATGTCAATATTTATAATGTTGATGAAAATTGGTATTGTATAATGATTGATTATGGTAAATAGCAGAATCACATAAATCATTGTAATCCTGATATTGTTGTACAATCAACATTTAAGTTGTATCACTAAGTTGTAAATACTTATATTATGTAATTTATGGTTCTTATTTTGATATATTGAATATAATCTATGTTATCTAAACATGTGCAATGCATAATCTAAATCTCATGGCAATTGTCATCATAATAATGTTTGTTTACTTAATTAAAACTAGGTCTATAATTATGTATTTCTTTTTTTTTTAGTCATTGATTAAGGTATATGATGAGTATATTACCGCATGATACAACCCATGGGAACTGATTTATTATTGTGTGCTTCAAATGAGCATGCAAGATCTCAATCTTGCATGAAATGTTAGCACATTAGCTTGTTGGGAACTAGTTACTTCAACATACATAAAGAAAGGTATATATAGAAAATAAACCCAATAGGGAGGTTCTTATACCATTGCAATGCCTTTACTTTGAAGGATGCAACAAGTAAACATATGGTGATATTTTTTTGGGTAACATGGTGGAATGAACACAAGTTGGCCACATATTTGATATGTTTTATTGGTTTAGTTTGATCTTCACCTATGAAATATGGTAGGTTTTTAGGGTTGAGATTGGGATATCATCATATTGGGATAAATTGAGAGGGAGTCCATCATTGAAAGAAACAAATACTTGGTTCCTAGGGATAACCATGTTGATAGTGGGATTTGAAGCTGTAGTGGTTTGAATAATAGGCTAATTTGGTGACTAAAATAAACTTATAGGATATGGACTTGTTCTTAAAAAATTATCCTTTTGTTTGCATGCAAAGGTAATTCAACAAACTCAAATGGTATTACTCTACTTTCATACCTTGTAGTTATCTTAGACATGAAACTGGTACTTTTCTATTGTTGTAAATGTCTTTTTTTTTAGTTCCAATTTATGTCCCATTGGGCATGCCAAAAACTATTATCACTTAGAAATGCACCCTTATAAGAATGCATGCTTTTTATCAGTCCTATTGATACAATGTAAACTATCCAAGGTGTGGATGGCCTTATATTGGATAGAATATCTATATTAGGGATTGGTTCCCTTTGGTACACTCACCTACTTTGTAAACTCTCTAATTTAGTGTTTTATTGACTAGAAAAAGGGTAAAAGGAGCAATAATCAAGCTGAAATTGAACATGAAAACTAAAAATTTAGGGTGATGCACCAATGATAAGGTAAATTATGCCTATAATTGACACACTTGGGAAGCTAAAGAACTTTCACACATTCACTTCATTTTCATACAATGACTCTTGCATCAATATTTCATACAAAGGCCTTGATAAATATTCACATTAACATGAAAGGAATGAACATATGTTGAATTCACTTCCAAATTAGGTATGAAATAGACTTAGATACTTGATATGACCTATAAGAATTCTCATATGCTGCATAAAGGTGAAAAATTTAGACATAAACATAGGAAAATTAATCATTCATTAAGTTACATCAATGAATATGAGGTACACACTTCATAAACAACCTAAAAATGGAGAAAAAATCAGCTTTTTATTGCTTCAAAGGTGATGTAGTTAAAAAATTGGTAGAATTTCTGTATATCCAAAATTATAACTTAATAATCTTATCTAAAAAATGAACATACATATAGAAAAGGAAGGAAGGAGAGAGGAGACAAAGTAGCCCCAAACTAGGGATGAGTCATCATCCCTAGTCATCATTCACTCATAATTCAAGCCAACTCACTAAATTCCAAAATACTTTTTAGTAAATCTAGAGTTTAACCTTATCTTCTTGGAACATGGCATATGAGAGAGAGATAACTTGTTTGAATGTTTTTGAATAAGTCATAGTTCCTCAATCATGACCTATTTTTAAGGGATTTGGTCTCCTTACATGATTTGATGGTATTCAATGATTGAATAAGTATCAATCATATTCAAATAACTCCTTTTGAATAAAATTTTCAATCTCTTTGAATCTTTCCATCTTTCTAGTGAGTAACTTTAGCTATCTTCCTTGCATCTTGGAGTTTATCTCACCTATACACCTATATTATTACATGTATGTTTCTTTCTCTTGACTTCCTCAAATTGATCCAAGGTGGAGTATAAGGGAGAAGTTTGCATGTTTAATTTATTGGATTCTCCTCCATTAAAATAGGCTCTCAAATTTTTAAACTAGTCTTTAACTATAATCCTCCATTCTTGCATTTTCCTTCTCCACCTTTCTAGGGCTGATTGAAGGCTTCTTGTTTGCTTTGAATTTTTCCATAATTATCTCAAAGGTGGTGTAGAAGGAGATAAAATGTATTTTTCATGATTCTGGAGACTTTTTCCAACTTTTATTCCATTTTTAACATGAATAATTAACCTCTTCTTGATCTCTAAATGGCATAGAGCACATGTGATTGACTTGGCAAGGTTGTTAAAGATTTCAATGCATTGATTGAGCTTGTGGATAGTATTATTCATCTAAGGTGGCATAGAAGTGAGAGATATTTAATTTTTTATTTTTCTTTATATTCATGAAATATACTTTCTAAAAGTTCATTTGATGATGAACAATCACAGCTCTCCATACTAGTCCTTGGATATGCTCATCCTCTCCATTTTGGCAAACATATTGAATGCACAATGAGAAATTGGAACTTTATGACTTTTAATTATTTGAATATAGAAGTATAAATAGTATTTTAACATCATGAACTTGGTGTCATAAACCTTTAAACAATTTTTTATCTCCAAACTCCACATACAACTTCCAAAAATGCTCTTTTGTGCTCTTTAAGCCTCAAGAAACCATGATTTGGATTTGGGAGTCTAAAATGAGTTATAGGTATATTAATACACTAAAAATATGATAATTTTATAGGTATAAATGGTTAAAACTTTAAAAATTTATAAAATATTAAAAATTATTCACCAAACTCTCAAACAAAAAATCATAAAAAAGTGTCTGCTTGTTTCCCGCAAGGTTGCCTGTAGATGTTTTCCAATGATTTGATCCTATTTTGAATTTGTTTTAATTTTATAATCATGGATTAATACCTTTAAATTAATTATACACCCTATAAAATCATTTTATACCTTTAGAACGATCTGAAGCACTTATTTATAACTCCATTTATAAGTAAATTAGTAAAAAACCATGATTTCCTTCATGGTAAAAACTTATGTTTTGAAATTTTACATATAATTTAAAGATAAAAAAATTTAATAAACATTAAAATACATAAAAACATAACTCCATGTAAAATTTCAAGATATTTCACTTAGTAAAACCTAAAATATGTACTTTTTAGTGCTTACTAGCTTGCACTTTCTCATTTTTGAATGCCTGTAGGTATGTGTTTTGGAGTTTTATTAGGTTTTATGAGGATTTGAGACCTAATGAATTTTTTATTATAGCATTTAATATCTAATATAATCATTAAAACAATTTTATAGCTTCAAACAATCACTTT
This sequence comes from Torreya grandis, assembly GCA_037957365.1. Lineage (NCBI taxonomy): Eukaryota > Viridiplantae > Streptophyta > Pinopsida > Cupressales > Taxaceae > Torreya > Torreya grandis. Next base: position 2,142,080 of record JARHVA010000188.1, read on the forward strand.
AAACCTTTTTAAAAATGTCTTTTTTGACTATCTCTCTTGCATGCTTGGAACCCTACAACCTATACCTTTACCTTTACCTTTATCCATTGTTTTCATTAAATTTTTTATTTATTAAGGTTTATTAAGTTTATTTATTCTATATAATATCTCAAAAAAAATTTAATTTTCAAGAAATAAATTAAAAATGTAAACTAATTCCTAAAACTGAGATATTAGAGTTTTAGAAGGGTTTTGGAGCACCTTTCCTTCTTAATGATTATTTATAAAGTTAAGCCCATATAACCCAAAATAAATGAATGGAATATTTAATTAATAAGGTCACATATATTCTCATAATACTATTCAAAACAAATATTCTTCCCCTTTATGAACTAAACATCTAAAAATTGCCCCTACTAGCTTGCAACTAGCTTGCTAGAAGAATAGAAGAAAGTTTTGCCAAAATTTAGAAATGTGAGATATTAATAAGCATGGTTTTGGATTGATTAATGATGTATAATGTTTTTTATATCTTATTTAATCTTAATTAAATGAATTGAGTCTTCTATAAAACCTACACATAAGAATCCTTAATTAGTGATGACAAAATTTGTCAACAATACCTTCTTCATCAGGCGGTATATCCTCATCCAAATCCACCACCATAGTGTGTTATTAGTATTATTCAGAATTTTTAGACCATTAAACTATAGTACATATAGGTATATGTGTGGTAGACTCTTCGAATACATACCTTTCGTATTATCTTATTGCATTTCTCTTTGTTTTTAGTATGGTCATCTTATGGAATAACCATGACTAAGTAGAATATATATAGGAGGTAGTGGTTAGTATTTCATCAAAATATTGTGAATTTTTCTATTATTTTATTATTTTGGAGATTTAACCCTCAAATCAACTCAGTCATTATTATCAAGTATTCTACTCCTTTAATTATTATTATGGATCTAATTATTCTGATCTTAATTTTGTGATATAATATTACCTTATTATGAACATATAAGTAATTTAATTACAAGTGGTATCAAAGTATTAATTTGGGATAGTTTATATGACATTATTTTCCCCCCACATATAATGTTGCAACCATATGAAGAGCATAAGGATTGAAAAAACATGACTTTTAATCTGAGAAGAATTAAATTTTTGGAATTTTTTTGTACCCTTGTGCAAATTAGTAGTCATTAGATTTGTCTCAACAAGATGCTGACAATGGTATAATTGGTTGGTACACTTTTTTTGGGACCAAAACCCTACCTCTTAAGATTTATGCATCATTTTTCTGAACACTAGTAAACATCGTAAAGGTCAAGACACCCAAAAAAATCCTCATAAAGATGACTAGAGTTTGAGACTTCAGATCTATAAATTTCTAAGGTGATTCAAAAAATTTAGTCAAAGATACAAAACATGTTAAAGAAGGATGATATTGATGTAGTAAAAAGTGAAATGGATTCTTTGAAGGATCATATGTCAATGATGAGTGACTAGTTAAGCTTTATTATATCTCAACTTCAACAAAATAATCATCCATTGATCCAATTGACTTCACGTACTTAAAATAATCACAACTCTAATAATAGTTTAAAGCACATGCTGCCAAAAGTGGAAGTGTGCAAGTTTTATGGTAATGATCCACTCAATTAGAACAATTAAATCAAAAAGTTGTTTTATCTAAATTAGACTCCATGTGCACAAAAGGTGATCATGACATCTCTCTATCTGGAACTTGAGTAGTTCATTTGGTATAGGTGGTTGTGTGCTCAAAAAAATAAGGGTGCTCCTATTACTTGGTCAATGTTTACTAAGGATCTATAGATACACTATCAAAATAATTTCTCTAAAACTACTTCAATTAGTTATCATATATAAAAAAGATAGCTATTGTTAAGAATTAGATTCAACAATTCCATAATCTATCCTTATGTATGGATGACATTGTTGAGAATAAGCTGACTAATTTGTTCTTAAGAGAGCTAAAGGATAACATCCAACCTGAGGTTTTTATGTTTAATCCATCGACTATTTTTGAAGCCATGCCATTCATGTGTTATGAAAAGGGGAAAAAATAAGGGATTTCACTCATGGCCACAAATGACATTTCATAATACCATCATTTCTATAGCTTACAAGATTGACCCCTCAACAAATTGAAGAGAATCATTCCAAAGGATTATGTTTTGGCCATGATAACAAGTGGCACAAAAAACATAAATGTTTTGAAAATAAGTTGTGATACTTTGAAGATGCAAATGAATATGAATATGATGATGAGTCTACATATGAGGGTATGGAATAAATAGAGGAGGAATATAAATATTCTCATCCTACTATCTCCTATAATGTGCTTTCACGTAAAAGTACTCATTAAAATCTTAAGGTGGTGGGTTTCCTAAAAAAAGAAAAGGTGACAATGTTGATTGACTTAGGAAGTACACATAAATTCATAAATAGCAAGTTGGTTACTCATCTTAACTATTTTATTTATCCAACTCTATAATTTCAAGTCATGATTATAGATGGTGGCATAGTCAATTATTCTAAAAAAATACCATAGTATTAAAATTGCCATGGGGGAGTACCTACTTAATTATCTTATGTTTACTATCCCCATGGGTGGGGCTAACATTTTTTTGGGAGTACAATGTATCATGACTTTGGGCACAATAGAGATGAATTTCTAGGAATTATTCATGCACTTTCATTCTGAAGGTAGGGCATTTGAATTATGGGGATTATGGGCAAAGTCTCCATAATTGGTTAGCTCACATAAGATGATGAATATTCTTAAAAAGGGTAGAAGGATTTGTAGCACAATTGTTTTCCTTATAAATTCAACCAACACATGTGTTTACATATACTAATTTATAAATGATTCTTGATGACCATCCAAAAATTTATGGTGCAACACAAAATTCCTAAAACCCGAAAAATAACATGATCATGGCATAAGATTGATTTCGGGTAACACATCACCAAACATCAGACCATAAAGGTATCCATATGCTAAAAAAAGTGAAATTAAAAAAATGGTACATGAGATGTTGGAGGCAAATATTACCCAACATAGCCAAAATGAATATTATTTCCTAGTGGTTATAGTGTGGAAGAAGTATGAAACTTGGAGGATGTGACCCAACTATAGATAACTCAATAATGACACCATCAAAGATAAGTTCCCTATTCTAGTCATTGATGATTTGTAGATGAATTTCATGGTGTTGTTTATTTTACTAGATTAGGTATTTATTTTGGGTATCATCAAATTAGCATCAAAGATGAGGATATCCATAAAACATCTTTTAAAACTCATGAAGGCCATTATGAGTTTATGGTCATGCCTTTTGGTCTCACAAGTACACCATCTACATTTTAAAATTTGATGAATATTGTTTTTAGGCCTTTTTTAAGGAAGTTTGTGTCGATGTTTTTTGATGACACCCTCTTCTACAAAAAAAAATTTGGGAAAAACATTTGAATCATGTGAAATAGGTACTGTTAGTTCTATAAAAACATTAAATTTATGGAAAACCTTTAAGATGTAATTTTAGTGTCCATGAGTTGGAGTACTTTGGTGATATTATTTCACATGAAGGAGTCAAAGTTGACCCTTAGAAGATCAAAGTTATAAGGGACTGGTAAGTGAGAGCAACCCTTAAGAAAATTTGTGGATTTTTGGGGCTAAAAAATTACTATCATAGATTTGTAAAAAATATGGTAACATAACAAATCCACTCATAGCCTTGTTGAATAAATAATCCTTAGATTAGACTAAACCATCTACTAAGGAATTTGAATAGTTGGAATAGACTATGTGCACCACTCCCATTTTTTTTACCCCTAATTTTTATAAAACATTTGTTTTTGAATATGATTTATCAAAATATGGCATAGGATAAATAATCATGCAAGAAGTAAGACCCATTGCATTCAAGGTTCATCAACTCAAGGGATAAAACAAGATCAACCCAATCTATGAGAAAGAGATGATGGTTATTATTTATTTAGTCAAGCAATGGAGACCTTATCTGATGGGTAGACACTTTCAAGTAAAGACTAATCATGATGGTATAAAATATTTTTTGGAACAATGATTATTATCAAAAGAGCAATAAAAATGTGTGACTAAAGTGTTGGGTTATGTATTTGAAATAATCTATAAGAAATGTCAAGAGAAAGTGGTAGCAAATGCACTTTCCAATAGGGATACATTAGTTGAAGCACTATTATGTGAAATGACCATTTGGCAAGTAAATTGGTTAGAGGGAGCAATATTAAAAAGGGAGAATGATAGGGATACACAAATATTGATTCAAAATGTTCAACATGGTTCATGTGTTTCTAAAAAAATTGAGTGGAAAGGATACACATTATGGTATAAACATAGATTGTACCTATGTAAGTATTTTGTCCTTAAACATAAGATCATTCAAGAGATTCACGCATCTTCAATAGGTAGGCATTAAGTATTTTTGAATACATATCATTTCATCAATAAATATTTATTTAAGTATGGACTCAAGGGGGATATATAAAAAATTGTGGTAGAATGCATGGTTTGTCAACATAACAAAGGGGAAACAATTAAGACAATAGGTCTTCCACAAACATTATCCATTCCTATCTAGTGATGGGAAGAGGTTTCCATGAATTTCATTATAGGGTTTCCCAAATATGAAGGTAAAAATTTCATCATGGTAGTTGTGGATAGGTTCACAATATATGCTCATTTTTTTTCCTTATCACAACCATTTGTAGCCAGTACAATAGCTTCTTCTTTTCTCAATACAATTCAAAAGTTACGTGGTACCCCAAAATCATTGTAAATGATCATGATCCAATATTTACCAATAATTTTTAGATTAAATTATTTTCAAGTTTGGGTACATATTTGGATCACAGATCATCTTATCATCCTAAATCTAATGGGAAACTAGAGGTGGTCAAAAAATTCATAGAAGGGTATCTTCATTATTTTGCATCAGATAAACAAGACTATTGTGTCCATTGGTTTCCACTAAAAAAATGGTGGTACAACACTTCATTCCATACATATTCTACATTTTCTCACTTTGTGGAACTTTATGGCTATCACCCCCATACATCACTTCATATTTTAAGGTGCAACCTAAGGTTTGAAATATTTAGGAACACATTCAACATCAACAAGACTTACTAACTAGTTTAAGGGATAATTAAACAATAACACATAATATAATGAAACATCATGCTTTCAACATCATAGTGAAAGACATTTTGATATCAATGATTAGGTATTTATGAACTTGAAGCCATATTAATTTTAAGTGACATAAAAAAGATAAAAAAAATTCTCCTAAGTATTATTGTCATTAGTAGATCCTATAGAAAATTGATAGTGTGGCATACAAGTTAGATCTACCTCAATCCACTTGTATACATCATGTATTTCATGTATCTTCCCTGAAGGTCATTGGATAGAGAGTTTATACCTAGACTAAGTTACCTAAACTAAATGAAGAAGACAAAGTCATTTTAGAAACTGAGGAGATCCTTCACACACACATAAAATGACTATGAACAAGAGAGATTAAGGAGTATTTGATCAAATTGAAGAGTCTAAATTATGAAAATGTAACATGGGAGGATGAATTTTTTTGAAACAACAGCCAGAGTTGATTCAACTTTGAGTGCAACATTGTTTTGAAGGGGAGTGGTATGCTATACCCTTAACCTTTATTGTATCTAGGGATATGTGTGGATGACTTGTGGCTTACATACCATTCATATTATCTTATTGCATTTCTATATGTTCTTAGTATGGTTGGCCTATGGAATAACCATGGCTAAGTAGAGTATTAATAGGAAGTAGTGTTAGTATTTTATCATCATATTATGAATTATTCTCTTATTACATTATTATAGATGTTCCCCCTAGAAACAACTCAATCATCATTATCAAGCATTCTACTATTTTGTCAATTATTTTTGTGGATCTGGTTATTATGATCTTAATTCTATGATATAATATTCCCATATTGAAAAGATCAAACTAATTTAATTACAAGGATTTTTATACAAAAGTGGTTGTTACCCATATTAATGACCATTATCTAGAGGTAATTATTTCACCCACCTAACATCAGTCTATACATTCAGTGTAGAGGCAAACAATTGATTATTCTAGACATCTAGTCTTATAAATTTTATCAAATAAGAGAGATATTTGGGATTCCTAGAGACCTTTATCTATTATAGCACATACTAAGTTAGTCCCACTAAAAATTCAACTTGTTCCACAACAAACACATGTATATATGCATTCTCTTACTATGTAGAGGGATACAAAGAGTCCTAGATATTCTAGAGATACTTATCATACATGATATTCTATGAGTAGTGATGATGATGGTTACATTAGATCCCATGATTCCTTTTCATATTTCAATAAACCTAAACAAGTTACCTTTCATTTATAAAAGATAATCTTGCACCACATGATACAATAAAATCCCATGACTATCCCCTTGATGGGAAAATTATCTAGTAGCTTTGTACACATCAAAATAAATTTAAAAATGGAAAAAAATCAAAAAATTCAAGAAAATAAAAATACATTCAAATATTTTATAAAATAAAAAAATCAAGACTTAAGCATGACATGAGTTAATAGATTAAATTATTTACATATTTTATTTATCACATATTTGGTAGATGGAATATTAATTTTATATACACATGCATTTCACAAGGCATATGAGTGTGATGCAAGACATACAAATCATACATGGACATGTAGATACTAGATATTTCCTATAGCTAAAGGCCATGTTAATGCTATGGGAATCTATTTTCATAGGTTACATTATTATATGTTATATCATTACATGATCTCTTTACATTATTGAGATACATAAATTTATTACACATGCCTTTCTAGTTACTCATTTATTACAAAATGCTACATTGATATGTTATTTAATATGCTTGGATACTTACATTTATGTATAGTGTAGACTAGTTTTCACTAGTTTTATACTTTATTGATGTTTTTACTTATGCATGATAAGAGAATTATTATTTTATATTATGTGTGGAACTATGGCCTTGTTTATGTCTCTTTAACCTTGGTTTTTATGACATTTTTGCTCATTATTTGTGGCTCCCTAGCAATATTTGTGGTAGAATTTTTTGCCTCTGGTGTGTTGTTCATTATCTTTATTTGTGTTGACATTTATCCCCTTATTTGTGGTGGAATTTAGTGCACCTTATTTGTGGCTTCTTAGCATTGATTATTAGTGACATATTTATGTCCCTTATACGTGTCCCCTTAACCTTATGTGTGATATTTTATGTTATTGTGTGACATTATGTGTTGATCTTGTTGAGTTTGTGTGATTACTATGTTTATATATTATATGATCCATATCACGAACCTCCCCTATGTTTGTTGTGCCATGATTTATATGATGCACTTACTTACTATGCAGTAATATTAAATGATAATTACTATTGTGTGATTCATATATACATCTATATTCACATACTATTTATATGCAATTGCATTCCATATGTTACATATATGCCTTGATGCTATATACATTACTATGAAGAGATACTCTCCACATGTTGACATGATTATGCATGTGATTATATTTATACATGACATGATATAGTTTACTTGTCTTTTTAACCCTAAATTAGATAAGGATCCTATTGGGATAGATAGGGTTAAGAATATAGAAATGAATAAGCATAAAAGTGATAAATAGATTTATATCAAGATAATTAATTATAAAATTTGGATAGAACATATACTAAATTTATTATATTGAGATATGTTAAAAATGAAGAGTAAAACTATGCTAGGTATGATAGTGACAAATAGACAATATAATTAGTTATGATGCTAATATAGATATGTATTTGGAACATGCAAGAAGTAGACTAGAACAATATTTTGGAATAATCACCAAATTTTGGATTAAGTGCCTCTATAGCTACAAACACTTACGTTAGCTTGAGATAGTTATGTGGATGCTAGTGTCTAGTTTAAACACATGTGTCCTATACAAATATCTATTGGAACAATATTCTACCACATGGATGCTTCTGGGTTTTTTTATCACCTTAGCTCTAGGGCATTCAGATCTAGGTCATAGATTATCACTCTTTGTCAAATAACAAAACCCTAGTTTTTCATCTCCATATTAGCTATGGAGAAAATGGGTTAGTATGTACATAGTATCAAGTCTCTAAAATACCTCTCTATCAATGAACACTACCTACATAGCCAATACTATGAAGAGGGATTCATAATTATGTAATTATCCCCTATGTGTTAGCTTGTGTGTAAATCATGTAATATGTGGAAAACAAGTACAATAGTGACCTAGATTTCAACTTAGTAAATCAAACTCTTGGGTTACTCATTCAATACTTTATATATTTATATGTGTTTTACCTATGATTTATGTGTAAATAAGAGAAAATAGGGAAGCTTTGATCAATTGAATGCTTGATAGAATGCCTTTGATAAGTTACCTTGGTCTATGCTAGGTGATGAATGAATGAATGAGAGTTGATCTTGTATTTATACCAATACCTTTATAAAATATATTATATTAAATCACTTAGGTTGACCATTAGGATAAATTTCATTTACAAATTAGATGACTTTAGGGTACTATACACTTGTATCAGAATAAGACACCTATGTTGATGTAGGTGTCTACATGGGATGTAAGCGTCCATGGAGCAGGCAAATAGGTACAAGATCAAAACTTTAAAATATGGAAGATAAATAAATTTTAAGCATTGTGGGAAAGATAGAGGCTTGGGTCATCAACATAATACTAGTTAGACTAAGAGATAGGCCGAGGGGAACAAGCGAGAGAAGATGAGAGACTTATGGAAGCTAAAAAGATCTAGAACTGAGAATAATAGCCAAAGTATGACTTTACCAAGTGTATAATACTAAGGTGATATATAATTCATAAACAATGTCTACATTTTCCCCCTTTAATCTAGTAATGAAAATTTTATTTTAAATGAAAGGAATGCAAAACATGGTGTGTATGACACACCTTATCTTTGTTTGATCCCAACTTGAGTGCTTTGATGGTGACTGACCTATAACCAAGATCATGTTAAAATATATAATCAGTGCATATGATCTAAAATTAAAAACATGGATGTGATTTAAATTGAAAAAGAGCAAGGTTTAGGAGTATACCTATGTATCGATGAAACCATCTTGCCTTTTGGTAATTTCATTTGAAAGATGTATCATTATGAATAATTGAAAATAAGATTAGGATAAAAGTGTGTGTGTGTGTGTGTGTGTGTGTGTGTGTGTGTGTGTGTGTGTGTGTGTGTGTGTGTATATATATATAGAGAGAGAGAGAGAGAGGAGGGCACATGCACCCAATCTTGATGAAAAAATGAATTTTCATCTAGTAATTGAGACTAGTTCAATTATGCAACCCAATCATTCTTATAACTTGGTGAGTGTGAGTGAACCACATCAAATCACACTATCAAATTGGTGAATCTAGATGATACAATCAAGTCCAACCTATAAATTTGAAAATATTAAGTGATTTTATCACCTCAACCATACCAAAAATCAAAATAACTAATGTAGTAGATCGGCTCAATATAGTTCATAAAAGTCTAACCTGATGAGTGGTGACAGTCCATGAAAGTGTTATGAATCTAAAACTAATTTTGATTTTATAATATTACGTGCAATGCATAACATATGCACCTTAGGTATATCTCATGATAAAACTATTTGTAACAATGGTACCAATGTATAAAATTCTACCACAAATGTGTATTTGAGTCACATAACTATGTACTTTGGCCAATTTGGAAATTTGAACAAGTGTGGGTGACATGTTACCATAACATACCCCCAATATATATGGAGAGATATAAAAACTAATATAAATGACAATGTAGAGAATATGTTTCCAAAACATGCCCCCATTGTAATTTGGGTATGTTGAATACTACATAAGTGTGGAGAACATGTTTCCAAAACATATCCCCCAATATATCTGAAATTGTGAATGTGTGCAAGGCATGTCTCTATGACATGCCCCTACTAAATTTGAAATATTAATGTGTGGAATACATGCCTCTATGACATTCCCCATTTATATCCCCCCTAATTTGAGGTGGGGGAAGATAGAAACTGGTATTTACCTCACCTCAAAAGGTTAAGATAACCATATAACTATGAATGAACCATGTAGCATATAGGATAACCTGTCTAGGTAAATGTATCATTGAAGCACCATAATTTGATCACATCAAGACCTAAGATGCACAATAAATATCATGGCAACATCTAGAGAGTAATGGTACAAGATTAATAATCAATCAAGCACACACACAAGGGCACTCAAAAGCAAATCAAAAGACAATGGTCTAAGGAGAATGCAAACAAGGGGCATGTTCAAATGCCACACAATCAAATGGATAAAACTTAGTCAAATGTCCACAAAATAAAGAATGACATATTAAAATGTCTATACTACAATTACTGAAATATTAAAATACCAAAGACGCAAATAAGGCATGGGGGCCATAAATAATAAAACATATTCAAATGCTCAACAAACAAGACAATAACAAGGCAATACACTCAAAGAAGTGCATAAATGAAAACATAAGTAATCAACATAAATGTATCATAGTATACCATGGATAAAATGTGTTAGAAAAAAATGTCAAGTACATAACATATCAAGTATAGTGTGAAATATATAAGCATGGATAAAGGCATGTGTAAGTACATATATGAGATCAAACATGATAATGTAAAGTGACCATAGAATGATATAAATTGGATGTATTGTGATCATAGAGGTGGATACCCCTAATATACTGGTGACGTGAGTAAAGGAAAATTCCAACATCCAAGAGTGCATAGATCATGTATCTATGTATGCATGTATCACACTCAAATAGAAGCATGAAAAACATGCATGTAGAAGTAATTGATATGATATCCATAAACATGGAACTAACACATAGATGTCAAGGATCCCATAGAATATGTAGATGCCAATTTTTTTTCAATTTTTGAATGTTTTTTTTATTTTTTTGGTATTTTTGGAATATGTGAAGAGTTTTAATCAAGGAAGTCCTCATCATTAAAAGGTATTGGGCCACCTAGAAAACTTATAAATATTTTTTTATATTGACATATTTCCACTTCTTCAATGTTTCTATCTAATGGTTTACTTAAGGCCAATGGTACAGGCATGTAGCCATCTCATCATGTTGTATGAAAATATTTGTATCCATATGAATATAATTAATACACTAATTTTTTATATCTAGCTTTGCATTCTACTTGACTAGCCAATTTTGTAAAAACTTTAATTTCAAATGTTGTTCATGGTCTAATATCCATATGGTAGAAGTTTCCACATGTGGACCATAGGTGATAGGTAATAGAATGCATCCTCAATATTTTGGCATCAATAAAGAGTATATTAATTCATCTATAGTATGTCTCAATTGTGTGAGAAATGCAGTGCCACAAAGTGTCCCATTTGTTGTTATAATACTAGAGATGGTGGTAATATAACCCATCAATATTAGTAATAATAGTCAAATCTTCATGTTTTGGTCACTTTGAGAGATAGTTCTCTTCTAAAAGATAAGAAATATTTTGCCTTTTTCGTAATTCAAACACAATGTGTATGAATCTTTCATTATTATATTTTTGAATTAGGTTATTCAATGCCTCACATTGATTGGTATTATGGATAATGATCCAATGATAATTATAATAGGGTACTCCCTCTATAAGTAGAAGTATACTACCTGATCTATGTTTAATAGAAGATAAAGAAATCATTCTATGTCCTAATAACATAGATAATATGGTATCTATAGTATCATGTTGTGTTGTGATCTATAAAGTTTATTGTGAATCATTTTGAAAAGACTCCACATTATTCACATGATGTAATTGAATTTGACCCTTTTATGATTGACTCAATGTTTTTAACTTAAATAAATGTATGGAGTAACAATAATTTCCATGCTCATTTCTTATTTTTATTTTTCCCTTATTTGGATTTAGTTTTATATCTTCTAAAAGTGGATTTAGTTTATATGTACTAGGACCTATAGGTTCAAATAGGTTATGTGAAAGGTGATCAAGTGGATCAAATTTTAATTTTTGCATTTTATCATCTATCATATCATAAGTGGTATCATCATCACTATCATAGTAATCTAAAACATGACCATCTTTCTACTCAGTTTTGACCCATAGAGGAAGCTCAAATGTTGGGAGCTCTTGTAGTTTTATTGGTTACTTTGGTAATGGTTCTTTTTTATTTATGTGAATTTATGTTACCTTAGTATTTAGTTCCTTATTTTAATCTAGAGATGAAGGATCCATTGTACTTGAATCACTTATTTCATATGTGCATATATTCTCAAGAAGAATGCATTGTTTAGGTGTTACCACTGTGGTAATGCCTTTAATTTTAGAATGTATCATTTTGATTTTTTTTAAAAGTTCATCAATAGTAGGCATGGTTAATAATGTCCCATAATGTATGAATTTTAAACATAAATTCAATATATATGGGACAACTTCCATTGAATGTATCAAACTTCTACCTAAAGTAAATTATAATGTAAAGATTGAGACATTACCTAAAAAGTAGTTGAAACCATTTTTGGTCCCAATGTCACATCTAATGTGATTTGACAAATTGGAGAGATATGTGAATTATCAAACCCTTTTATATGCATGACCATTTTTTTGAAGAATATTGGTGATAATACCCATGGTGGTTAGGAAGTTTATGCTACAAATATTTAGGCTTGATCCATTATCAATGAACACCCTTTTGATTCCCTTATTTTGTATGGTCACTTGTATTAATAAAATAAAATATTGATCAATGATATCTTTAGATGGTAAATATATTGGGTCAAAGGTAATGAGATTTGCATTGTTCTTTAAATCTTTCATGGTGTCCAAACAAATAAGCAGGTTCAATATCACTCAAAACTTGGGTCTCTTGCAATGCCTCATATAGAATATATTTATAAATAATAAATTACTTTAAGAGTTCAAGGATTGAAAATTTAGCATGTGTATTGATTAATTGGTCAACAAGGTCATATGCTTTAGATTTTATCACAATATTAGGCTTAGGAGGCACTATTTTATATTAATAGGTGGGGGATTAGGTTGAGAAACTTTACCTCTTCAAGTAGTAACAACATGGACCATGAGAACTAATATAATCTATGGGTGAATAATAGGTGCGGGATGCTAGCTATCATTAAAATAAGGCTTAGGTATAAAAAATGGTTGAAAGCATGTGTGTTGGAATTTAGATACTATATTTATAATATTGCAAAAGGAATTATGAAGAGAGATCAAATGTTTTCTCCATTTTAAAACCCTCTAATGATGTTTACAAATTTTCTTAACATATTTGACAAGGTAGGTAATATAAAAATCCAAAACAACTACTAAAAATTGGAACCCAAAATGGCTGATGGATGCATCCATATTGCACGTATTAATAAAAAAGATTTTTTTTTTTGATTTCTTTATGGAAAATCAAGAATCAAAATTTTATTTTAGAAAATAAAAAACCCTAAGCTAATTAGGGTTTTGAGATCAAATATCATGTTCACCAAATTTTTAACCCTAAATTGGATAAGGATCCTATTGGGATAGATAGGGTTAAGAATATATAAATATATAAACACAAGGGTGATAAATAGATCTATAGCAAGCCAATTAATTACAAAACTTAGATGAACATATACTAAATATATTATACTGAGATATGCTAAAAATGGAAAGTAAAACTATGTTAGATATGGAAGTGAAAAATAAATAAGATACTTAGCTATTTTTGATGCTAATACATATCTAGATCTAGAACAGTTAGGAAGCAAACTAGAAGAATATTCTAGAATAGTCACCAAATTTTGTATTAAGTATCTCTATAGCCATGAACACTTATGACAACATAGGGTACTTTTATCAATGCTAGTGTTTGGGTCAGATGCAAGTGTCTTATATGAAATATATACTAGAATAGGATGTGAACACTTGGATGCTTATAGGTTTTTTGTCACCTTTACTTTGGTGTATTTAGATATGGGTCATGGACTATTGCTCCTTGTCAAATATCAAAACTTTGATTCTTCATCTTCATATTGGTTGGGAAAAAAATGGGTCAGTGGGCACACAATGTTAAACTTCCCTAAAGACCCCTATATCAATGAGTGTTTCCTATATAACCAATACTCTAAATTGGGCTTAAGACTTATGTATTCCCCCCCATGTGTTGTCTTGTGTGTGAATCATGCAATATGTGGAAAATAAGTAAAATAATGACATATATTTTAACTTGGAAAATTGAGTTCTTGGGCTGCTCTTTCAGTACTTTAGACCTATATATGTGTTGTCCCTATGATTGATATGGAAATAGGAGAAAATAAGGAAGATTTGCTCAATTGAATGCTTGATAAAATGCCTTAAGGAATGAGGGTTGATCTTGTATTTATACCAATCCCTTTTGAGAATATATCACATTAAAGCACTTATGATAACCATTAGGACATGTCACATTTAAAAATTACATGACTTTAGGGCATTAAACACTTACGCTCTAATAGGGAACTGTATTGACATAGGTGTCTACTTAAGATGCAAGTGTTTAGAGCCTAGGAAAATAGGTATAGGCTTATAACTTGTAGAGGTGGAAGATATACAATTTTAAAGCATTATAGGTAAGAGAAAAGGCCTGGGTCATCAACATAAGACTGGTCAAACTAAGAGATAGGCTAAGGGCACAAGATAGAGCATATGTGAGACTTTCATAAGTGGGAAAGGTCTAGAACTTAGAGGACATCCAAGGTTTGAGTTTTCCAAGTGTATAATATTTAGGTGCTATATAATTTATAAAATAGTGTCTACATCTCTTTTGAGATGAGTGAATTTTAGGATTCATCTCTCACATCAAAAGGGGTACATATTAGTGAATTTTTTCATAAATATTAAAGCCTCAATGAGCAAATTTGATTATAATATATAGATTTTAGAGTTCAACTATGATTCATATATCAGACTAGGATATTTATTTGTAATTTTAAATATATTTTGAGGACATATACATGGAATATGTACTCCATTTTACAATCCATAAGTAATACATTTTAGATTGATACCGATTCAAATACATTTGGAGGCATGTGTAGGGTGTATGTACTCCATTTTATAAGACATTTAGCTTGGCATGATGTTGGTTCATGTACAAATTTATTTCATATTTCAATTGGTTATGATTTTAGTTCATATACATTATAATATATTATAATCTTCACTAATTCAATGGGGTGTGATGTTGGTTGATGCACATATACATAATTTACACGTTTGTAATATTTTCAAGTATTTTAAGGTTGGAGCAAACTTAAATCTATAAGTTCATATATGGATGTTGATTCATAATTTTTGAGGTAATATATGTTGAGGTTTAACAACATTTAAAATCCATGAAATTAACCTTAACGAACCCATTATGTGATTCTCAATTTATCATTTTTAAGTTACAAGATCAATTATAAAATAATTACATAAGGGTTGGGAATTTTTCTTCAAATTCATGACCTTTGCCTTAAGTTAAATTTCAAAGTGTGGATTGATCACCCTAAATTTATCCATGTTCTCCATGTGCTTCAAAAAAGAGGAAAAATTCTTAAATTCATCCAAAAGGAAGCATCATCTCCACCAAGTTATTGTGGAAACTAAAATCTAATTTATATAGCATCTTAGTCGTGTATACTTAACAAATACCTATCATGGCTCTACCCTTCATTTTTAAACATTCATGTTGCTAAAAGGTTTGAGTTCACCATCTCATTATGCCTGATTGTTTATCTTATTATATAACCTTATCATTTTTGATTACCTAAATATCTTGCATTGCATAAAAATATTAAAACCTAATGTATATCCTTCAATGTTAGTTTCAAATCCTCAATAACTTCCTAGCCTACTAGACACTTACATCCTACATATGGACACTTGTGTCAATGTAAGTGTCCATTATTCAAAAGTCATCTAATTTACAAATATCTTGAATCCTATCAGTCAACCCATTTCTTTTATTTAACCCTTATATGAGATATTTCTAAAAGGTGTGGTATAAATACAAATCTAAGTCTACTCATTATTCATCTAACAAATATAAGTCAAGCATCTATGCAAGATCATTCAATTGATTTCATAACTAAATTAAACCAACTTATTATTCACTATTTTTATATCAGTCATAGTATCAATATTATTACAGGTCTGAATTACTTGAAGAACAACTCATGAGTACTATTTTTCAAGTTATAGGCTTGATCATTATATGAGCTTGCATATAGTTTATTTCACCCTTGTGCGTACACACTCAAACACTTATGGGAGAAATGTATACACACAATATTTTTAAACTTGATCATTTACTGACACTTTCTCTCTTGCAAGAACCTATTGAGTTTTAATCTCTCTAAAAAAGGGTACACTAGGAAAGGGGTGGATAGACCATTGGTGCTTTGCAAGATTGTTATGTATTTATATCATTCTTACCATTATTCCAACATATTTAGAATGTCTATCCATTCACATCCTATGATGTCTTTCAGAAATCCTAAAATATGGCTAAGTCTAAAATCTAGGAGGACCCTCCAAAACCTAGAATTTGCATTATAACTCCTAGATGTTTGAAACCACTCTAAAAAATATTTAAAGTATATATAATATAACTTAAATTATAAGAAACTAATTCTACTTATATGTCAATATATACTTAAATGTTTATTAAATAAACATATTTCCTATTTTATCACCTTTCATACCTTGATCACCTAAGAAATCCTCCTTTCAAATAGCCCCTAACTAAGTAAACCACTTTTCCTACTAAGTCAGCTAGGTCAATCTTCTTCACTCACTTTTCCTACTAATTTGGCTTGGTACTACATAGTCGGCCACTTGACTTGACATAGTCAACTAAATGGTATAGAGTCATTTTGGTTGACCCTATCATTAAACTATGTCAACCAGATAAATAAAATCTTATGGAGTCAATGTAGCTAATCTTGTTCGAAAGTTATGTCATATTATACAACCAAGCTAGTTAAGATGACCTCATTCATAACCAAATGATAAATTTGCAAAATGGGGTTATGCTAGATAATCTTGTCAGCTAAAATTTTATAATGGGTTAAGGCTTATCCATTGCTATAAATACAAGGCTCATTTCAATCCAATAGGGAGGAACATTCACTTTTACATCATTATAGTTCATAATTCTACTATATCTGCATTTGAAAGAGCCATTACTTTGGGTTTGCCTTAGAGAGAATATTATTTGTCTTGTGAGAAGTCTTAGATGAAAAGTAGGAGTCTTTTATTTGAGAGATAATTTCTATAGTGTGATCCTTACAAAGACACAAAGCACCATTGGCCAAGGGAGAGATTGAGACTTGAAAGGTTCATCCAAGGTAAGTATTCCTAACTCTTGATATTTTATTTGATATATAGATATTGTATAAGTAATATGTGCTATGAATGTATAAATATTTGATTAGATTATCTACCTACTTAAACTTAGTATAGATATAGGGTTTTCTTTACATGCCTACTTTCATTTTGGGTGATCTAGGAACCCATTTGTATATCATGATCCCTTAATTATTTATTTATCTTTAACCATTCCCCTTTGTGCCATAAGATTTGATGAGCACTAGATTAATTTTATTTTATGTACTTAGACCTGGCTAGGGTTATTACAAAGTGTCATTTTCCTAGAGGATTTGGAACCCTCTCCGTTGGTGTTATGTGGTAAGAGATCCTTTTGTTTAGGTTTAACAGATCCAATTTGGTCATGCTTCTGATATAAACATGTATCATAATGGATGTTAATTGATTACCTTATCTAATCTTAGATTTTACTAAGTCAGATAAGTTATAGATCTATCTTAAAATATTCATATATTTTGGTGAACCTAATGTGAATCTAAACCTTACATCTTTTTAATTTTTCATTTGCAGTCAACTAAATCAGGTTAGTTGATCTAGTCTTAGCATCTATCTATATATTTAGGATATACAATCAACTAGGTCACATTGGTCAATCCCATTTTCTCTTTTGTTTATAGGTTTTGTTTCTGCAGTCAAATAGATCACATTGGTCAGTCTTATCTTTTTCTCTATTTTTAGGTCAAAGATATATAGTCAAGAAGATCATGTTGATTGATCTAGTTTTATCCTTTGGCTTGTAGGGTTTCATTTATAACAAATTGAGTCACACTGGTCAACTTAGTCATTTTTTCATTTTCTAAATTTTCACTTATAATCACCTAGATCAAGCTAGTCGATCTATTTCATTTTAGTAATTATTAATTTTCATATTTTTAGCAAATTAAATCAAGATGTTCAATATAGTTCATTTTAGTATTTTTTATTTTTTAATATTTTAGCAAACTAGATTGAGCTAGTTGATCTAGTTAATTTTAGCATTTTTATTTTTCAGTGTTTCAACAAACTAGATCATGATGGTCAATCTAGTACTATTTTAATATTTTAATATTTTTGTTTTTTATAGACTAATTCAACTTTGTCTACCCTATTTACCCTTTGTGTTTATAATATTTTTAACTTTATAGGACTAAATCAAGCATATATGACCTAATTAACAATCAAATTATTAACATTTTCAATCAACCAACTAAGTTGATCTAGTTATATTTTTTATAAGAAAATAAGATTCTAGAGATTTGTGGATGTGGTGTGGTTACCAGATTTAATCAAGAGATTGCTTGTTGAGAACATAAAAAGAAGCTAACCCTTGCTTTTTTTATTTTTCATTTACATTCAACTATATCAGGTTGATTGATTTAGTGTTATCCTCTACCTATAGATTTAAGACTCAGTCAACTAGGCCATGTTGGTCAACCCCATTTTATCCTCTATTTGTAGGTTTTATTTCTGCATTCAATTACATATAGTGATTGATTTAATATTTTTATCTACTTTTAGGTCCATAATCTATAGTCAACTAGATCATTAGTTGGTCTAGTTTTATCCCTTAGCTTGTAGGGTTTCATTTCCAACAAACTGAGTTGTGTTGGTCGACTCATTCATTTTTCATGTTTTCTGAATTGTCACTTACAATCAATTAAATCAAGTTGGTCGATCTAGTTCATTTTAGTAATTTTTTATTTTAGTTTTTTTTAATCAAACTAGATCAAGCTAGTAGATCCAGTTCATTTTAACAATTTTTACTTTTCAATGTTTTAGTAAACTAGATTGTACTGGTCGATCTAGTCTTATTTTATTATTTTCTAGTTTTTAACTTTTTACATACTAAGTTAACCTGGTTGATTCTATTTAACGTCTATGTTTGTATTTTTTTTATACAAGACTAAATCAAGGCTAGATGACCCAGTCAATAATCACATTTTCAGTCAACCAATTCAACCTAGTCATATTGGTCAGGTTAATTCTAACCAACTTAGTACTTCAATTATAACAATTATCTCATTTTACCATTTCTATTTTTCAGTAAAATTACTCAGTACTTCAATATTCCATTCTATTTTTGTCATTTTTTAGTTTTATAAATCTATATCACATAATCAACTAAGTTGACCTAGCCAACTTAGTTTGCTAGTTGTTTGCCCTACAAACAAACTAAGTCAACCTAGCTAATTTAGTTCTATGCTTATTTTGTAGTGTCTTACCTAGTTTGTTTTGGCTTGTTTTTTCCTTAATTCATTAGGTGGCTAATCTAGTTTGTTTTTGCCTATTTTTTCTATAGTTCATTAGGTGGTCGACTTAGTTTAGTAGGTAGCCTAGCCTAGTTTATTTTGTCTTTTTTTCCCTAGCTTAGATGGTGGTTGACTTAGTTTAGTAGGTGGCCAACCTAGTTATTTGAGTCTATTTTTGTTGCAGTTTAGTAGGTGGGTGACCTAATTGTTTTGGTCTATTTTTGCCTTAATTTAGTAGGTGGCCGACTTAGTTTAGTATGTGGCTTACCTATTATTATTTCATAATTATTTTTTCTTCTTAGCTTCTAATTAGTCAAGAACATTTTATAATGAGGGAATTAGATTAGAAACTCACTTATATTATCACTGTAGATGAAACTATTAAATTCTTTCCTACATGTATTCATAATACCAAACTAATTACTATAACATGTAACCTAAATTTTTCCTCCTCAAATAAACCACAATGTAATACAATTGAAGTGACTCACCCTATTCCTCCACTTGATACCAATGTTTGGAATCCTCCTCCACCCAATAATCCTACTCCTTCCATTGATACTACTCAACTCCTTGATCAAATACTTCAAAAAATGACCAATATAAAAATCACTCAGAGTAATCAAATGATGAAAATGCAATATCATATATAAAAATTGGCTAGTCAACCACCTCAAGTCATCATGACTTAGCCAAATCAGAATTATCCTCCTCTTCTTAGAGATGTCAATGGGCATATCATCCTTCAACCTCTCATGCATAAAAAAATGATTCAACATCTTCAAAATTAGCCTTTGTCTCCACTTATTCTATCTATAAACATTGGACACATTTCCCTAGTGATCTCATATGATGGGACTAAATATATTGCTATCCTTATTAAAAGCTTTAACAATCTCTATAAGTAGTGGGTCTAAACTAACACCTTTGCTACCACCAAGATCTTATCTAAAATATTTTTTGGTGATGAAATTGAATGGTATAATCAACTTCCTAAACATTCCATTACACACCTATAGGATTTAGTCAATGCTCTAGTGAAGGAATTCTAACATAACTACCTTTTTGAAAATTACTTTAGCCATTTAATCAATGCTAAGAAACTTCCTAATGAATCTACTCACACTTTCATCAAATTATGGAAGTATATATCTCAAAAATCAGCCCATAACATGAGTGATGATAATATTTTAAAACTATTTTATATTTCTCTTAAATCTCTTTTTCAATACAAAGTTCAGATGTTTTCCCATAAAACTTTAGAAGAAGCCTTAGACCAAGAAAAAAGGAAAGAATTTATTATGATTCAATTTGAATCATTTTCTCATAACATTGATTATTCTAAGCCTCCCCAACCTAAAAATTTAGCATTCAATTCAACCAATTTTAATCAACCCGCCCTCCATTTAGTCTAGAAGAACTTAAGAATAAATTTACACCCTCTAAACCCATGAGCTTTGATCCTTAAAAACCTCCTCACAAATGTTACAATCCTAATGATTTTTGTTGGTGGCATGTTATGATAGGTCATTATCATGATACTTATCATGATCTTCACTAATTTATTCTTGTTTTCTTACTTGCTTCACATTTAAATCTTGATACTATTACACAACAATGTTATCAAGACTATCTTCAAGCCTCACAATCCCAATATAATCAATCACAATCACATCAACATCACCTACCTAATGATCAAAAATAATTATCTCATACCTCCACCTCATACACTAATGTTGTACAAACCATATTTGATCATTCTTCCTACCCCAATAAGAAAAGGATAGATAACATGAACAACTTCAAGTGGGTGGTTGCATTAATCATTCCTCAACCTCTTAGGCTACATGCACCAAAGAAGCACTTAGTTAAAATGCCTACTCCAAAGTGAATCATAATTGGTCCTCATTTACCTTATAAACCTCTTCAGACCTCTCCCACATGTCCTATGCCCATTTTAAAATCCTTAATTCTAACATATCAACACTTTACCTATCTCAAACTACATTTGTGAGCCCAACGCATATCAAGATAATAGTTCCATTTCACCTCACCCCACATCACATGATAGGGAATATTGTGATTACCATCCACATGTCACTTCAAAATTTAGGGAATATTGTGATGCCTATACCTACATCTAATTACCCTTTGGAGCATCCTATGTTGCCCACTCTTCTTCTAAATTGCATAATAACCAACAAATTCTAATTCAAGAAACCTTCCAAGACACATAGGATTTTATTTCCCACATTTTTCCTTGATATAAATGTTAGCATATATTTTCTCATTATTTTTGTCACATGTTTTTTTTGTTTTTGTGAGTTTTATTTCATTTAGTTTCAGTTTACTTACACCATTATTTCCTTTGGGTTGCTTCATTTAGTTTAATTTTACTTACACCATTGTTTCCTTTGGGTTCTTTCATTTACTTTCATTTTACTGACATCATTATTTCCTTTTTGATTCATTGGTTTTATATCACACTATGTTTTACATTTTTTTCCCTTATGGATCCTAGGTAGCACCTTTGAGCTTTTCATCGATTTTCATTTTATCACATTTATGTCCTTTTTTCCCATAGTCTCTTTCATATTTTTGGGATGCCAATTTATACTTTCCCCCTCTTTTGGGATGTTTAATACTTTAATTGGTGCTTGTTTTATATCCCTTATCAGTTCATATGGCTTCCCTAGTGACATGAATCTCATAGCACTATTTTTACTCCACATGATTAGCTATGAACATATTCATCATTGTATCACTCATTACATGGATGAATATTTCATGATCCCTATATTTCCATTATTTCTTTTCATTTGAGGCACACATAGGTCAATTTTGAGCTTACACACTTACTTGTGCTGAATTCTAGGAATCTTTAGACACCATGGTATTTAGGTCATTTTATCTAGTGACCAAGTGTAATATCTCTTGTGCTCTTCACCTCTTTCACTCATGATTTGTTTTCTAAATCCTTACAGAGGAGGAATAGAAAAGTCCAAGAGAGTTAAAATCCAAATCATAAAACAAAAAAGGCCATGATTAAATGGTAAATACAATTTTAAAAGTTAAATCACACTAAAAGATGTGATCTTTGGCACATATCCTATCTTAGTCAAATCTAAAACTCCATAGTTGGTCTCATGGTAGAGCCAAGGTCTATTGGGGTGTGATAGGCTAGTAGACTAGGGTAGGATGTCTCATTATATCATATACTTACAGTGTCACCTACTTTATCATGTAAGTAACCAATATTCATGATATATTGATGGCTCTATAAGGGGTCTTGAGGAAAAGGGAACATGTTATGGGAAGCTAGGATCTATTTTAATTTTCATACATATAACATTCATGAGATGATCTATGTACTTCACTTGTTATCTCAAGCTTCGTATTCCTTAGTTAGAGTATCCTAAGTCCTTCATGTTGATAGTTATTAACCTTGATTAGTTATCTAGTGTGTCTCATTCCTAATAAGGATGTTCACATCGCCCATGTGGCCCCTCACATTCCTTATTTACATCAAAATATTTTAACTATCCCCTTATTGGATATTTCTTTTAGTTGATTATGTCCTTGATCACATCTACCTATTTAAGCCTTTTGGTTTATAGTTTGAGTTGTATTGTAATATCTCAGATAAGACCAAGGTTTCCTCACAAACATCCCTTCACATTCACTCACTACACCATCTTATTATCATACTAGTCATGTCATTAGGTGGTTATGTTTTCTTACATTTCATTTCAGAGCAAACTCTAAATTTGATTCATCTTCCTTTAGAGTTATTTTTTATTTTATTTTCATCTAGCCATCATGTTCTTGTTTTATTTTCATCTATCCATCATTTTCTTATTTTATTTTTGTGCACTTAAATTATTTTGCATAGGACATTTGACATGATTAATTTTTTCCTTCATGCTTAAATTGACATGTTTGTTCTACATCTTAATTTACATCTCATTTTCAGTACTTTATGCTTTCTTTGAGTTTTGTTTGACATGTTTGTCTTATGTTTTGATTTACATTCTAATTTTTAGTCATTTATGTTTTCTTTGTGTTTTGATTTGACATGATTATCTTACATGGGATTATATTCACTTACTTCAATTGATTTTTAATTTACATGCAATGTTTTACATACTTTCTAATGTGATTTAATGTGTTCTACATTCATTTTTCTCATTAATGTTTTATATACTTCCCAACATGATTTAGTATATTCTAAATTCATTTTTAGTCATTCATGTTTTACATGCTTCTAAAAATTATTTAGTATGTTCTACATTCATTGTCATAATTCTATCATTTACATTCTTGGTCTTTTGGTTCTAACCTAGCCTTAACAATCATGGCTTGACAATTTTTTGTAATTAATTATTTTTTAGATTTATTCATCATTTATTTTCCCAAATTATGTGTGCACACATTTCTCATATTTTAAATCTTATATCCATAGGGTTATCAAATGAAAATAATGCACCCTCCATGATCAAGACTAGGATATTTTCATGTAGTCATTTAGTAGAAATGTATGTCAAGGTATGTATATGGTACTTTTAGTTACTTTAATTTCATTTCAATATTTCATTTTTAGCTAACCTAGTTTCATGCATTGATATATTATTTCTCGAAGCATCATCCCGTGTTACTCTTTCATGACACATTATGAGATTCAAGTGGGGCATATGTATACACATAATGTTTTAAAACTTGATCATTTATTGACACTATGTATCTTATAGGAACCTATCGAGTTTCAATCTCTCTAAGTTCACACCTTAAAGGGTGTACCAATAATGGGGTGGACATACCATTTGTGCTTTGTATTATTCCTATAATTAGTCCAACTTATTTAAAGTGTATATCCATTCACCTCCTATCATGTCTTTTGAAATCTTAAAACCCTAAAATATGGATAAGTTTAAAATCTAGTAGGACCCTCCAAAACTTAAAATGTGCATTATATCTCCTAGAGTTCTGAGACCACTCTCAAACATTATGAAAGTATATATATAAAATATAAATTAAATTATAAGAAACTATATGTCCATTCCTAAATGTCAAATTAAACTTAAATATTTATTTTATATATATGCTACCTATTTTATCACATTTCATGCCTTGATTCCATAATAAATCCTCCTTTCAAATATCCCCTAACTAAGTTGGCCACTTTTCCTAATAAGTTGGTTAGGTCGATATTTTTCAGCCATTTTTACTTCTAAGTCAGCCTGGTACTATGCAGTTGGCCACTTGACTTGACATCGTTAGCTAGCTAGTATGGAGTCAAGCTGCCAAATGCTTCATTATACTATGTTAGATAGGTATATAAAATCCTATGGAGTTGGCTTGTTTTATCTTGTTAAAAATTTATGCCATATTATACAACTAGGTTGGTTAGGTTGACCTAGTTCAAAACTAGATGACAACTTTTCAAATGGGGTCATGATGGATGATCTTATACATTACTATGAATACAAAGGCTCATTTCAATCTAATATGGAAGAACATTCATTTTCACATCATTATAGTTCATAATTTAATATAATATGGAGGAACATTCATTTTCACATCATTAAAATTCATAATTCTACTAATTTTGCATTTGAAGGAGCCATTGGGAGAGAAGATTACTTGTCTTGTGGGAAGTATTTTATGAAAATTATGACTCTTTTATCCTAGAGATGATTTTTATAGTATGATCCTTATAAATACACAACAACCTCTTAGAAAACACCATTGGCCAAGGGAGAGATTGAGACTCGACATGTTCACCCAAGGTAAGTTTTCCTAACTCTTGTTATTTCATTTGATAGATAGATATTGTATAAATAATATGTGTTATGAATGTATAACTACTTATTTAGATTACCTCTATGCTTAAAATTAGTATAGATATAAGGTTTTATTTGCTTGTCATCTTTCATTTTAGGTGATCTAGGTCCTTATTTGTCTACCATGATCCCTTGATTGTTTATTTATGTTTAACCATTCCCCTTTATGCCATAAGATTTGGTGACCAATATATTAGTTTTATTTTATGTACTTAGACCTAGCTAGGGTTATTGCATATTGTCATTTTTATAAAGGATTTGAGACCCTATCCTTTGGTGTCGTGTGGTAAGAGATTCCTTGGTTAGGTTTAGTAGATATAATCTAGTCATGCTCTTGATATAAACATGCACAATGGATGTTAATTGATTACCTTTCCATCTAAGCTTAGATTTCACTAAATAAAATAAGTTATATATATTTATTAATTTTTTGCATACAAGAACTACATATGTTTGAGGCCCTCCTTATATTAATTGCTATGTAGGCATCACTAATTGATAGATAGGTTCTTGAGGTCAGCTCAACACTGTGAGCCCACTAACCAATTTTTGGCAAGGTAAAAAAACCTAAAGTGAAGAGTTAGGGTTTTATTCACACACAATAATATACAACCTCTGTGCATGAAAAAAACATAATCATAAAGTTGATAGAAAATTCAAAAGGCTCTTGTGGTCATTTTTAAATACAATGACTATTCCATATTAGTCATTTCCATTGATATCAGGACACCTACATTGATGCAAGTGTCCCAATGTTGAGGTAATTATCTAGGCTTACAAAAATAATATTTCCATAATATAACGATTGGATATTGATCTTATCCCTCTTCATTTCCACCTATTCACTTCTCAGGCCTACTTGTGTATTTGTAGATAAGATAACTATTATATCTTCTTCATGTTTATGTAGTCAAACTATTATTTTTAATGTACTTTATATATTTATCATAACTCAATATATAATTAAGAATATTCCTTTATATGAGTTTTCAATTAATTGGCCTATTTTAGAATAATTTATTCATCATTAATTGTATGATATTCTACTCATTTAATACTAATACCTAAAATACATATTTAAAAAGGGTTATATATTTAGTGAACTTGACTTCTGTGTCTCCTTGTGTAAACCCTAGTTTGACTTAGGGTTTTAATAATTTTTGATTTCTAATTTTTAAACTATAAAAACTCTTAAAAATTATATTTTCATGTATGCCACTAGAATTAATCATGATAAATATGGATGCATATACCAATTATTTAATTATACAATACATAATGGTAGTCATCCCTTGTTATATTTCATAAATGGATAAATTAATCAAAATTATAATAAAATATGATTAAAAAGTTAATAGCTTTAACATAGATGTATTCTTGTATATAATGAACTCCTACTTGTCACTACTAAGAATCAAAGGGAATTCATGAAAAAACCTATTTCTACATACTATATATACATAATATTTTCAAACTTTTATTGATTACTGACACTTTGTATCTTGTAGGAACTTGTCGAGTCTTAATCTCTCTGAGTGCATGCCTTAAGGGATGAACTAGGAAAGGGGAGGGAAGACCATTAATGTTTCATAATATTTTTGTTCCTTTTCCACTTTTCATCTACACATTTGTCTCCTAAAACCTTGAGCCCTTGGTTTATTTCTCTGTTTCCTAATCATTTCTATCATTTTTTATGCTTTATCCCTTATTTCCTTGCTTTATCTCCCTTATTCTTGTTTAGCAAACTAGGTTAGCCATATGGATTTTTAGGCTTCCTACTCAACAAACTAGGTTTACCTAGTTGACCTAGTGTGTTTTGGGGACACTTTAGATCTTTTGGTTTCTTAGCCTCCCAGTCGACCTAACACATACCTAGTGAATTACCTCAAAAATGTGCTAGGTCAATCAGGTCAACCTAGCATAGCCAACGCTCTCAAATCATTTTAGGGTAATATAATACTATATATACAAGGTAATTAACCACCATTTTAGAAGATTCAAAGGAGAATAAAATAATTAAGTGAATAAGTGTGAATAAACATCTACTTATTGACCATTTTACTTGAGGAATAAAGTTTTAGGGTTCAATACTTTCTTTAGAGATTTGATCTTGTCTTGTGGAAAAGTCTTTTGGATGTTTAGGTAGGTCATGTATCCTAGAGTTGATTTATCTTGGTTATCCTTACAATCCACAATAATATCTTGTAAATCAACTTGGCCAAGGGAGAGGTTGAGACTCAACAAGTTCATCTTTAAAGGTAAGTATTCTTAACTTTATTTCTCCTTTTTAATAGTAGATAGATAATGCAATATGTATTATTCTCTTCTATGTATTAGGATTATGTATACATTTATGTGAGTATATGTCTCCTATACATGTTTATTTTAGTTATTATTTATTCATTTTATTCTAAACCCCACTTTGTGCCATAAGTTTTGGTGCACACTAGATTAGTTTACTTTTCTTATTATTAAATAGTTTACTTTTTTGTTTATTACATAAGTGAATATTAAATCATAGGAATATTTTAGGGTTGTTGTATGATTGTGTTAGATTGTAGGCTTTGGAACCCTTCCTATCATGATGTGTTGTGTCAAGTGATACAAGTGATCCCCTAATCAGGTCTAGCAGAAACCCATATTAGTCATGATACCACTTAACAAGTGTATACCCAATCAAAAGTGTAGGTGTACTCTATCTTATCTGATCCAATATTAATTCATGTGCATCATGCAATTTTAATTACATATATCCTGGTAAACTTGACATGGATCCTATCCCATCACTGGTTGGATTTCTTCACATTTCCATTTTTGTTTCCTTTCTTATTTAGCATTGGCTTCACTTTGGCTTCAGCTTCATTATATTCTAGTGAACCTGACGTGAATCAAACCCCTGTAGGATTTTTTCACTTTTTCTTTTACTTATTTCATTTTTATCATATATTTTGACCTACTAGATCGATTCTATCGACCCAACTATTTATTTCTATGCATAAGTTTTCAGGTTTCTAGACTATTAGGTCACCCAGGTTGACCTAGTGTATTTTTAAACTTCCAGTTCAAACTACTAGGTCGACTTAGTGCATTTTCAACACTTTTTTAACAAGTTCCTATATAGCTTGATCAAATAACTCAACCCAATTTGAAGGTTTTTCTAGTTTTTTCTAAGGTTATTGATCAATAATATTATTCATTTCCATCTCTGAACCACTTAGGTTAGTTTTTACTTCTCTGTATCTTTCTGTTTGTATACTTTCATAGTTTATAGTCTTTCAAATTGCTCTGACATGGTCAACTAGGTCAACCTAGTTATATGTTATTTTATAAATTACTATCAAATTTATCATTTTCCCTAAAATGTCATAAATCTAATGCATTTTATAGTTTTTAAAATAGATAATTAAAACTAAAGATATAGGAAAAATAATAAATCAAAACTTGTATGTTGTACTAGGTTGACCCTATCAACCTATCATCTTTTTCAGTCCTTGTACACTGTACTAGGTTAACTTGGTCAACCTAGCAATATTTAAAATGTCCCCCCCCCCTTTTTTTTAGTATTTTATCTCTATAATGGGTCAATCTTGTGGACCCTATATAGTCTCATAGTCCCCATTTTTACATTAGGTTGACTAGGTCAACCTAGTACTATTTTCTGTCACTTCTTATTCTCTTTGTATGGTTATCTAGTCTTGTTTCATCATGATGACATATTTTTAGCCTTCCTTTAGTCAAGAAAATTGCATTATTAAGGACCTGGATATTAACATCACTTATTTCATTACTTATGATGAAACTATCCAATTTCTTCCTTCCCCTTCTCCTAAGCTTAGACCACTCACTACACAATGCAATGTAGTTGAGATCTTTCATCATAATCCTCATCCCAATACCAATGTTTGGAATACCTAATCACATCATACTAATTAAATTGATAATATAGATGGTTTCTAAATATTCAATAATCTTGATAATAAAACCATTTACACTCCTCACAAGAATGGTGGCTTTACCAAGATTCCTTCTTCTTCTACCAAACTTAAGACAACTAATACTAATATTGGGAATCCTCCACCTACAAAGAATCCTCCTTTCACCAAAACTAATAATACTCTTCCTATCAACACTAATAACACTCCTACACGCACTAATCCACCTATTGATATAACTCATACAACAAATGAACATCATGAAAACAACCAATCAATTTCAAATGATGAACATGAAAAAATACTTATGAAACATTATTAGTCAACCATCTCAAGTCATCATGTCTCAACCAACTCAAAATTTTTTCCCTCCTCCTCTTATAGATGCCAATGGGAATGTCATCCCTCAACCTACAATGAATAACAAAATGATTCAACATATTCAAAATGAACCTTTAGACCCATTCATTGCATCCATATATATTAGAAACATTTCTCCAACTATCACATATAATAGGACTAAGGACCCTGCTATATTTATTAAGTCTTTTGGTAATCTCTATAAGGAATGGATCCAAACTAACACCTTTAATACCACCAAACTCTTAGCCAAAACCTTTGTTGGTGATGCATTTGAATGGTACAATTGACTTCCTAGACATTCCATCTCACAACTAGATGATTTAGTCAATGCTCTAGTGAAGTAATTCCAACATGATGACCTTCCTAAAAATCACCTTAGCTATTTCATCAATGCCAAGCAACTTCTTAATGAATCTGCTTATTCTTTAATCAAATGATGTAAGTCTCTTGCTCATAAAGTGGACCATAACATGAATGATGACACTCTTTCAAAACTATTTTTCACTGCTCTTAAACCTCCTCTTTAATATAAAGTTCAAATATTTTCACCTCAAACTTTAGAAGCCTTAGACCATGAAAAAAGGAAAGACTTTCTTGTGACTCAATTTGAACCATCTCAAACAAATACTAAAGCATCTTTCTAATATTATTCTCATACCATTGATTCATCCAAGTCTCCCCAACCTCAAAATGGAGCATCCAATTTAACGAATTTTAACCCAACCCACCCTCCCTTGAGTCTAGAACAACTTAAAGATAAATTGCCACCTTCTAAACCTATGAGCTTTGATGTTTGAAAACCTCTTCCAAAATGGTACAATCCAAAAAAAATTTGTTGGTGCCATGATACTATAGGTCATTCTCATGAGTCTTGTCATGATCTTCATCAATTTCTTATTTATTCCTTTCTTGGTCCACATTTCAATCTTGAGACTCTCAAAAAACAATTTTATCAAGATTATCTTCATGCTTCTCACAATAAATCTCAAGAATCACAATCACATCAACATAAATTACCTAATGAACAGCCCTGATCTACCAAATTTTTCCAAACCATAATTTATCCTTCTTCTTACACCAATAAGGAAAGGATAGCTAACATGAACAAATTTTAAAATATTGTTGCATCCATTGAACCTTAGCCTCTTAGGTCCCATAAACCAAAATAGTAATTAGTTAAAATGCCTACTCCAATTCATATCATACATGGTCCTCCTTTACCTCCTTTATCTATTCATACCTATCCTACACATCATATGTCACATTCAACCTCCTTAAAATCTAATAAACCAAGACATTTGTCTATATCCAAATGCACCTACCAACCCAATGCAAATAATTTTAATAGTTTAATGTTACCTCCCTCTAACTCACATGTTGGGGCATATTACGATGCCCATCCACATGTCCCTTTAGACTTTGGGGCATCTTGTGATGCCTACCCATATATCTATTCAAACTTTGGGGCATCTTGAGATACCCATCCATACATTCACTTACCCTTTGGGGCATATTGAGATACCCTCTCTTCTTTTCCAATGCATAAAAACAAACACATCCAGCTTCAAGAAGCCTTTCAAGACTTATAGACTTGTCTTTCACATGCTCATATTTGATACATACGTTAGCATAAAGTTTAATTTCTCTTTTTGTCTCATGTTTCTTTATTTTTTTAATGCATTTTTCTTCTTTTAGTTTCAATTTCCTAGGCATCATTATTTTCCTCTACATTCTTTGATTTTCTTCCACATCACATTTGGCATTTTTTTTCATTTTTGTCCTTATACATCTCTTTTATTTTGTTTTTTTATACCATTCTTTGGCTTAGTAGCTTCATGATCATTTTTGCCCCTTTCTTTAGCATTTAACTCTTGATGTACCATAGTATTATTTATCTTCTTCCATTTACTCTTGTTTTTCACACCCCTTGGGTATTTCTTTTATGATTTGATTTGTAAGACCATGGATAGGACTCAACATCCCTCATAAAACCATCATCTTTTAAACATTTATTTCTCTTTTTGCTACTTGCCAATGTTATTTTTGCATCCTTTGGGGTTTTATTTTATGATTTGATTTGTCAAAAGGATCCCTCACTTGTTTTTATCTTGTTTATTATCACCCTCATGGGTATCTCTTTTATGAGTTACAAGGTAAGACGATGGATAGGACCCGACCCTCCTCATAAAATTACCAATTTTTTTTTTCATGTTCTTGATCCTTGTTCTCAAATTTCACTTTTGCTTCTTTGGTGGATGGAATTTGCATAAATAATCTATGTTAGCATGTTTTTATTCCATTTCCCTCATTATTATGATAAGGAATCACACTTTACTATCATTGTATCCCTTCTTTTGGCCCTTTGTCACATTTCTTGCAATTTTAAGAAATTCAAATTGTTCCATGTGTCATTCCTCTTGATTTCCCCTTTATTCAATCTCCACATTGGATAAAACAAGGTCAAAATCAATATATCACTTTTATTTCACCTATATTTACAAGACTCATAGACCCCATGCTCTTTGAAGTTTCTCTCTCTTAAAAACCTTATCCCAAGTTTTCAAATAAAAGTCATCTTTAGAATCCATATTTGGTTTTCCAAATCTATATGGAGGAGAAATAGAAAAAGCCATCAAGAGAGTTAAAATCCAAATCATTTGAAATAAAAGGCAATGATATATAAAAGGCAACATACAAATCTCAAAAGTCAAATTCACACTGAAAGATGTGATTACAAGCACATCTCCTATCTCTAATCAAATCTCAAACTCCACCGTTAGCTTCACATAGAGCCAAAGTCCTTTGAGGTGTGGTAGCTAGTAGATTAGAATAGGGGAATTTAAAAAAAAAATATGGTGCTACCTACTTTCTCATGTAAGCACCCAATCTTTGCAATATGGGGAGGTAGGTCCATTTTAATTTTCATGCATATAGCCTTCATGGGATAATCTATATACTCGATTTGTTTACCCAAGACTTATGTCACTAAGAGAAGTTCCTCATAGTTCTTAAGGTCAAAAGTCCTCTTGTTTTGATAAACCAAATTTGAGTGTCTTAACTTTGATAAAGAGTTCTCTCTACCTTGGTTTTTCTTACATTCTCTCCTCCACCCATTTCATTTCCCCCTTTGACAACCAAACTATGATTCCAAATCTATTTTCCCTCTTCTTTGAAATACTTCTTCTTCACCTCTTAAAAACATGCTAACACTACTTTGTTTCAATTTTATCTATCCTTAGAGTGAAACAAAATGTTTGAGTAATTATGGATCACTCTTTTCTTTCATTTGTCCTTATTTTACTACCCTTCTGATGTGGATAGCTGATTCCGCACCCTTTTACCATTATTACATGTTTTCCTTTATGTATGCCTTCTTCATATTTGTCTTACATTTCATTAAAAAATATTTCATATTTTTATTTATGTTTGATTCTTTCATGCCTATCTTATATGAGATTTTTTTTCACCTTCTTACATATCTTTGTTTTAGTTTTCTTGCATTGATATTTCATTTGTCATTTCATGTTTTACTTACTTCCCAATGTGATTTGGTATGTTATACATTCCTTTTTTCCATTCATATTTTACGTATTATTTATCCTTTTATTTTCAATATCATTTGTCATTTATTTCATATTATTTATCATTTATTTCTTATCATTTGTTATTCATTTGCCATATTTTTTGTCATTCATTTACCATCATTCATCCTTTATTTTATATCATTTGTCATTAATTTTACATCTTTTTTTCAATAATTTTCCTTTAATATTCTAGCCTTATATTAAAAATCCTAATTTTCTAAATTTTCCTAAAATCTCAATCTAACCACTATATGCCTATTTTGCAAAATTCTACTTTTGTCTATTTTTTTGTACTAACTTCTACAAGTTCACCTAGTGTACTCTAAATTTTACACCTTCATTTTTATCACCATCTACTTATTTATCTACAACATTAAGGTAAGTTAAAGGTATGTATTTTTCAATTCAATCCTTTCATTTATCTTATTTGCTTCCCACTACACCATACTTACCATCAACATTATGTGTTATCATGTTATATCTATGAAGCACCATCTTATGTTTCACTTATGTGACATGTGATGAGATTATATTGGGGCATATGTATACACATAATATTTTAAAACTTTTATTGATTATTGACACTTCATATCTTGCAGGAACCTACTGAGTGCATGCTTTAAAGGGTACACTAGGAAAGGGGTGGGTAGACCATCAGTGTTTCATAAGATTGTTGTTCCTTTTTCCACTTGTCATCTACATACTTGTCTCCTAAAAAATTTAACCCTAGGCTAATTTATATCTTTCCTAATCATTCCTATAATTTACCATGCTTTACCCCTCTTTTCCTTGTTTTATCTCCCTTATTCCTATTCAACTAACTAGGTCAGCCATATGGATTTTTAGGCTTCTTGATTAATAAAACAGGTCAACATGGTTGACCTATTGTGTTTTGGGGACACTTTATATATTTTGGTTTCTTAGCCTCCTGACCAACCTAGCACAAACCTAGTGAGTTAACTTGAAAATGTGCTAGGTCGATTGGGTCAACCTAGCATAGCCAACATTCTTGAATGATTTTAGGGTAAGATACTAATATATATACAAGGTCATTTATCACCATTTTATAAGATTCAAAGGATAATATAATAATTAATTGAAGAAGTGTGAATGAACATATGTTTATTGACCATTCTACTTAAGGAATAAATCTTTAGGGTTCAATACTTTTTTTGGAACTCCAATCTTATCTTGTGGAGAATTATTTTGGATGCTTAGGTAGGTTGTGTAGCCTAGATATGATTTATCTTGGTTATCCTTATAAGCCACAATAATTTCTTGTGAATCACCTTGGCCAAGGGAGAAGTTGAGAGTCAACAGGTTCATCTTCAAAGGCAAGTATTCTTACCTTTATTTCTCCTTTGTAAGAGTAGATAGATAATGCAGTATGCATTATTATATTTCATGTATTAGGATTTCGTATACATTGACATGAGTATATGTATCCTATACATGTTTAGTTTAGTTGTTGTTTATTTGTTTTGTTCTAACCCCCACTTTGTGTCATATGTTTTAGTGCGCACTAGATTAGTTTACTTTTCTTGTTATTAGAATAGTTTAATTTTTTGTTTATTACATAAGTGAATATCAAATCATAGGACTCTTTTAGGGTCGTTGTATGATTGTGTTAGACTGTAGGCTTTAGAACCCTTCCTATAATGATGTGTTGTGATAAGTGATCCCCTAATTGGGTCTATTAGATCTCCATATTGGTCATACTCTTGCTTACAAGTGCATACCCAATCAAAAGTGTAGGTGTGCTCTATCTTATTCGGTCTAAGATTAATTCATGTGCATTATGTACTTCTGATTACATACACATACAATACTACTAACCACTCTAATGATTCCTTTGAAAACAATTTAATCTTGGATTTATTACATAAATATTCCCATTACAATGAAGTTCTTTTGGATACATTATACATGACCATCTTGCCAAGCAATGTATAGCTACCATATGTGGCCTCTATGATAAAATTCATTAAATAGAGTGAACATAATGTCTCCTTTGAAAAAGAAGACTTATATCCTCAACATATTATATATTATTTTTTACCATTATACATCCAAGTATGTGTTTTCAATAAAATTATTAAAAGAGTACTTGTGGATAATGGTTCATGACTCAACATTTTCAACATATCCTTCATTTCCTTACTTTCAATTGGGGATAAAGACTTGGAATAATTAATTATAAACATTAAGGGTTGATAATATTTCATGAAAGGTATTGTGGTAGATAACATTGCATATTAATGTGGGACCTATTACATTACCTACTTTATTCCAAATTATGCCAAATGATTTGAATTATAATATTATTTTGGGATTTCCTTGGATACATGAAATGTATGTAGTTACATATCCATTACATGCATGCCTAAAATTCAAGCATCATGGATTTATTTACATGTGTCCAATTGATATAGATCCCTTCAACATTATGCAATGGTCTAACTAAAAATTACTTCTGCACCACAATCCTATAATTCTAATTTTGGCTCCTGATATCTGATAAAACACGATTTCAAAGGACACGGATTAGGCAAAAGTGAACAAGGTACAACCCAACCTATTTCCTCTCCCAATAATATAAAATTAATAATGCTTGAGGTTTTCAGTAAAACCTACAAATAATAAACAATGTAATTGTAGTAAACCTTATTTCATAAAATCTAAATCAGAATGGATGCATATACCTACATCTACTATCAGTCTAAAATTGGTAAACCCTCTTTTAATTGATAAGAATGATTTGTTATAAATTTGGACATTGGATAAGTTCTCAAATTATGAGTCATTACTAAAGTACTTAGAGGAATATGCAGATGTCCCTTCCTTATATCATAAGAATATGTTTCCTCATGCCACCTATGCTCATGCTTACTTTGGTGAGATTGATGATGCCAAATCTAACATGATTTCGACTATACCATATATCGTAGAATGATCCACTTTGTTAAATGAAAAATTAATACAATATAACTATAGAAAAAATAAAAATCCTCAACTGGTATTATTTACTACAATGATGTAGGAGGATGAAGGAAAAACCTAGCATTAGGTCCTACATGATTACCCAAAATTATTTATTTGGGATTTTTTTAGATATGATTGGAATAGGCCCATCTATGGAAATATAAAATATATTACTATATATGGATGCAAAACTAGTTAAGTGAAAGATTTGTAAGATGCATCCCAAGATGTCATTACTTGTAAAATATGAAATTCAAAGACTCTTCGATAAAAGCTGCATAAAAGCCATTGCACATTCTAATTAGGTTTCTAAAATTATACATTTCACTAACACTAATGGTGATATTTAATGTTACATTGATTATCATGAATTAAATAAATATTATCTAAAAGATGATTTTCCATTATCTAACATCCACATGATTGTCAATTCTACAACCAGATATGAGACATTTTCATTCATGATTTTTTTTTTGGATACAACCAAATCAAAATTAACCTAATAGATGAATAAAATACAACATTTATGACACTATGGGGAATATTTTTCTATATTATCATGCCTTTTAGGCTCAAAAATGTAGGAGCAACATAATAAAGGGAAATGATACACATTTCCATGATTTCATTCATAAAACTATAGAGGATTTTATCGATGGTATACTAGAAAAATCAAAACACTAACAATATCATGTTATAGATTTATGACAAATATTTAAATGCTTGAAAAAATTTAGTGTGCAATTAAATCCAAAAAGCATTTTTGGGTATCTTCTAAAAAAATTATAGATACATTATCTCTCAATGGGGCATCAAGATTGTTCTAAAAAAGGTAAAATTTATTGTTGAGATGCCACCACCAACTAACTTAAAATAGTTACGTTGCTTACAAGGAATAATTTAGATAATTCAATGTCTCATTAATCAATTGGCTGATAAGACAATATCTTTCACATGTTTACTAAAAAAGGACACAATTTATATGGGATGACAATTGTTAGCAAAGTTTTGATAAAATCAATAAATATTTAGAAAATCCACTAGTTCTCATGCCTTCAATACTAGATAGACCATTATTATTTTATATCTCAACAACCGATGAGTCCCTAGGGACTTATTATCATAATATGATGATGATAACTGAGAGTGTGCAAATTACTAGATACACCATCAATTGGTTGATTATGAATGCAAATATACACCAATGGAAAAACTATGTCTAGCATTATTATTTACTACATAAATTTTTTGGCATGATTTACTTAGTAATGAGATCCATGTTATAATAAAATATCCCTAGAAGTTTCTCATGAACAAAACCTACCTAACTAGTTGAATAAATAAATGGGTGATGCAACTTAAAGAATTTGATATCAAGTTTATATCTCAAAAATTAGTAAAAGGACAATTTTTAGTGGACTAACTAGTTTTAGCTCCATTACCATATCCCTTCCTAATGATTGAGGATTTTTGTGATGAATTAACACCATATAACATATCCCATAATCCATGGATAATGTTATTTGATAGATCTAGATGTATGATAGGCATAGGTGTAGGTTTCGTATTTTACACCCCTAAGGGTGAATCATACCATTTTCTTATAGATTAGCCTTCTCTCACACTAACAATATAGTAATATGAGGCTTTAATAATCTAATTATCTATAGCACAAAAAATCCATATCAAAGATATTTAGGACTTTAGTGACTCTCAATTGGTTGTTAATTAATTTACCAATCATCACCGAACAAAATAAGAGCATTTACTTTCATATAAAGATATGGTAGATAGATTGAAAGAAACATTTTCACATTTTCTATCGATAATATCCCACATAAAGTTAGTTTTCATGCACATGCAATGGTTAGTGAGGCATCCTTAATGCCTTTTGATATCAATGATGATTTTATAAATTTTAAAATACAATAATTATAAATAAATTTCATTACATCAAACAAAATAAATGTTTTAGTAGTTCTTACTATTACACATAGCTCTATAAATATAAAATGGTACAATGACATCTATAATTTTCTATATTGGACCAACATACTAGATCAATTCACATAGAATGACAAACATACAATATAAATAGAGGCACTATGTTATGTTATTATTGGGAATAGCTTATTCAAATGAATTTTTGATGGATAATTAATTCTATGCTTAAACAAAGATGAAACATGAATTGCACTTTTAGAATCATGATAGTGAGTGTGGGGGGCACTTCAACGGTAATACCATGTCACAAAAACTAATACAATAGGGTTATTATTGGTATATAATGGAGTAATAATGTATTGAACATTTTAAATTATGTCTACAATGCCGAAAATATACCAGTTTAAATCATGTTCCATCTCATGAGTTACGACCGATTGTCTCGTCATGGCCTTTCTCTTTATGGGGATTTAATTTAATTATAAAAATAAATCTAGTATTTGTAGGTGGCCCTAAATTCATAATCATAGTTATAAAATATTTTACTAAATGAGTGGAAGCAATTCCACTTGACTATATCATAGGGGATGCCATATGTAGTCTCTTAATGACCCATATTATCTCTCATTTTAGCATTCCTTCAGCTATATTTACCGATTATGGGTCATCATTTAAAAATAAAATAGTGAAAATAGTTTGTAACAAACACAAAGTCAAACACATTTTTTATACATCTTATTACCCATAGGGTAATGGTCAAGCAGAAGCAACAAAAAAAACCATCATTAAAATACTCGGGAAAACATTTAAATGATATAATATAGATTGGCATCAATAGATGGTGTATGTATTATGGGCATACCACACCAATGTTCATATACCTACTCAGGACACACCTTATTCATTTGTTTTTGGTACATATGCATTTCTAAAAAATTAAACTTGAAATCCCATCTTTGCATGTCTCTCTTAAGTATATTATAAAAGATAATGGCTATCGAGAGAAATGATTACATCAGTTAGAACAATTAAGTGTAAAGTGCACATAAATAATTAAACATATATGGGTCTATAAAGATCGCATCAAACAAGCATATAACAAAAAAAATTGGCCACAAGAAATTGTTGTGGGTGACTTGGTACTAAAATAAAATCAAAAGAAGACCAATGTAGAAAAAGATAAAAAGGGAAAAATCAAACCAAATTAGTTGGGTTCATTCACAGTTACATAAAATTTATGAAAAGGAGTATACCACATGGATACACTTGAGGGAAAACATATTAATAACCCAATGAAAATCATAAATAAAAATAATTAGCATACCTAAAAATAAAACAAATCCATATATATATATATATATATATATATATATATATATATATATATATATATATATATATATATATATATATACACCAAAATTCTAAAAAATTCTAGCAAATAAAAATTCAAAGAAAATACAAAAAATAGTCAAATAAATTCAAAATACAAAAATATTCAACATATGTTTACTAGTTCCTTGGCATCTATGTTATTTAATTTAAGTTAGTATAGAGCATATAATTTATTTTATAGACACACATATGTTTCATGCATACTTGAGGGTGATACAACCATACACCAGATACATGATACACACACATATAAATTTTTGACATTTCCCCTTTCCATGTAACACACTACACTAGGGGCATCTAATTCCTTGATCATGATTGATACATGTTATATTATTTTATTTCCACCTTTTCATTATCATGTTGGGATTATATACTAATTCTTACACATGTCTATACTCATGATTACATCTTTCATAGTGTACTTCATATGCTATGCTACAAGATATTTTTGCTAATAGATATATGCAGGGACTAGTATGATATGCTTATGTTGGTTGCTTATACTTCATTTATTCACATTGTCACTTCCTTGAGTGTATTTTTCTTACTTACCATTATCTTTACTATGAAACATTTGAATATGTTAATTATTTTTTGGCCCCTATGCCACTATATGTTGCTTTATTTTTTTATTTCAAAATTTGAATATGACATTCATTTGAGTGTGTGAAATATGAATATGCCCCTTGTTTGTAGTTTCCTTAGACCCCTTTTGCATGGCATTGAGTACTCTTGTGTGTGTTATTTATTATTTTTTGAGATTGTTCTGTTACTCTCTAGATGTTGTCATGATACATATCATGCATATTAGGGCTTGTTGTTATCAGATACTATGAGCTTCATTGATATATCTACTTAGACATTCTACCCTTATATGTTGCAGGATTCATACACAACTTATATAGTTATCTTATCCTTTTGAGGTAAGGTGACTACCAAATTTCCTCCCCCTCACATCAAGGAGGGGGGCATATTAGTGTGGGAATGCCATAGAGATATTAATCCACACATATATAGTTTATACAGTTGATAATGTTTGATATGATTTTCATGATTTAGATATACACATTGGTTAGAATATTATATGCATTTCACTAATTTTTATAGATTTGGGATAGAGTTTTTTAGATTTGTTACAAATATTATACACAATTACAAATTAGAGATTACATTTTGATAGATGATTCATCTTAAGACATATTAGAGGTGCATATGCCATTCAACTGCACCAAAAATTACAAATACATATTCAAATATATTAAAACTTATTTACTAATAAGTACCAATACTTTATCAAGAAGCACCGTTTCACTAGGAATCATAATTTTGAGCCTTTAAGTTAGCTCCTTTTAGTAGTGTGGTTGAGATTAAATTCACTTAATAGTCTAACACTATTGCCCTTTTTTAGGTTAAGCTAGTTATACCACTTGGATTTTATTATATTGTCACTTGAGTTGTATGATTAAGATTTAATGATCCCAATGGTCATGTCAAATCTCACCCTTACATCAAATTTGGGGCCTAATTACCTTCCAATATCCCTCTTCAAATCTCCAAGCTTCAATTGTGAACCACTCATCTCCAATGCTTCACAAGTAATCATCTTTACCAAATCAAAGTACCAATGGGCACCATGGTTTCATTGACACACAAGTGTACTCTTTGCTTGCTCTCTTTCTATTTAAACATTTTGATTATGTAAAATTTTAGATTAAATACACTAATTTATACTATAACATGCTCTTGATTACATGTCATAAACTATAAAACACCCAAAGTGGCTCAAGAAAATGCAAGTTCTATTGTACACACTTAGGCACACATTTATTTCCTTTAACCTAGTAATTTCATCATTATGCATTACTAGATTAAAGGGGGAATACATATACTAAAATATGATTTATATAGCATCTAAGTATTATATACTTCACAAATACCTATCAAGGCTTTATCCTTCATTTCTAAACCTTCATGCTACTGAAAGTCTTGCATTCACCATCTTACTATGCCTAATTGTTTATCTTATGGTTTGACCCTATCATTTATGATGACCCAGATCTCCTGCACTACACATAAATCTTAAAACCTAATATATATCCTTCATTATCAATTTCAGATCCTCGAAAACTTTTTATCATGTCAAACGCTTGTATCCCACATAGGGACACTTGCATCAATGCAAGTGTCATGTTTCTTATCAAGTTTACAATTATCAAAAGTCATCTAATTTGTAAATATTTTAAATCATATGGGTCAGCGCATTTATTTTATTTA
Organism: Torreya grandis; assembly: GCA_037957365.1. Classification (NCBI taxonomy): domain Eukaryota; kingdom Viridiplantae; phylum Streptophyta; class Pinopsida; order Cupressales; family Taxaceae; genus Torreya; species Torreya grandis. Next base: position 2,184,203 of record JARHVA010000188.1, read on the forward strand.
ACCCTTCCATGAGATATTTCCAAAATGTGTGGTATAAAATACAAATCTAAGCCTACTCATTATTCATCTAGAAAATACCAAGAAAGAGCCTATAAAACTCATTTAATTGATTGTATAACTGAGTTTTAATACCGTATTATTCCTTATTTTCATATCGATCATAGGATTAGTCATATTATAGGTCTAAAACACTTAAATAACAACCCATGAGTACTATTTATCAAGTTACAAGATATATAATTGTATGCCCTTTCATATAGTATATTTCACTTTTGTGCACACACAAGCCAAAACTTAAAGGAGAACTCCATATGTCTGAGGACCTCATTTGATTATTGGATATGTAGGTAGCACTCACTGACATATGGATCCTTGAGGTTAGATTGACACCATGAGCCCACTAACCCATCTAAGGCAGGGTATAAAGACCTAAGGTGAAGAGTTAGGATTTATTCCACATATAGTCATCTATAGCCTATGTTTATGAATAAAATACATCATCATAAAGGTGATAAAAAACACAAAAGGTTGTAATTTGTTGATTTGTAATATAATGACTATTTTGTACTAAACAATTTTATTGATATCAAGACACCTACACCAACACAACCATCAAGGATTCTAGAAATAATATTTCTAGAATATAATAAATGGATCCTAATCTTGTCCTTGCCTATTTCCACCTTTTAACTTATTATATATGCCTTCACATTGGAAGATAAGTTAAGTATTATTTATTATTCATGTTTATGCAATCAAACTACTATTTTGAATGTATATTATATATTTATCATAACTCAACATTTAATTAATAATTTTCATTTATTCGAGTTTTTAATTAATTAGTCTACTTTAAAATAGTTTTATTCATCCTTGTGTATAGGAAATTCTACCCATTTAACCCTAACACCCAAAACACATATTTAAAAAAGGTTAAATAGTTATAGCAAAATATGGTTTACTCACGTACAAGTGTACTCCTTCCTTACTATTTAAAGATTCAAATTTTAAGAATGATTTAGATTTCAAATTTAATTATATGGATGTTGACTATTACACTTCCATTGTAGGGTTTCCTTGGAGTAGCTTGCTCATTTGGAGCCATCTCTAAAAAATAAATTATGTTGTACACATTCTGGTATATCTTCATCCTTTTACTCTATTATTTTCATTATATTGTAATACTAGAATAAAAAATAGGAATTTATAGAAAGTAAAAATTGGTACTTGACACATGGTAATGTCAATCTTGACCTCTACTTATCCTACATGACTTGTGCATATCCAGATAACTCTCACTTTCCATTCCCACACATCTGCATGCTAGTTGTGAGCTTGATCTATCCTAAGTTCTATCAGTCACCTATAGGATCATCTCAGTCTATGTTAAATCAATTAATTACTATACTAAAATATTTGTAAAATAATACATTTACATTTATGTGTCCTAATTATTAATGTTAGACTTAGATAATAATGTTTATATTACTATCTAGAGGTAAATATTACCATATTTTACCTTGTAACAACTATTTTTTAAAATCAAATCAATTCCATAGGTTGGCCCATTCAGCTATTACATCGATGACATGGGAAAGTACCCAATTGAGTGTGTATAAATACAAATAAAGGTCAATCATATTTTTAAAATGTCATTCTTAGGAACATATCAAGTATGCTACTGCACATTGAGAAAATATGCCCTATTCTTCACAAATTGCAAGTTAACTACTATGAGTAGTATTCAATCAAGTTTGAAACACACAAAGATGGGTCAAGTGGTAACATTGTTAAGATTAAATCTATATTTATAGGTGTAATCATATAGAGAAAGAGCAAAATTTCACATTCACACTAAGTGGAAGGACTGTGTGTGGCTTGACTTCCCTCTTTAGAGTATTAGATACATATGGAGTGCTCAATAATCAATGAGGGTGATTACATTTAATTAAGCCCAAGTACACTTAATTTTTATAGGTTTTAATCTTTTTTAAGTATAGCTAAGGTTTTAAAGAGAATGAAGTTAATCTATAGAGTTCTACATGTAGTCAAGGGTCATATATTTCACATAAAGAGACATCAGATAGGTGTACTATATTGTATGGTCATATAGAGACAAATCTTCTCAGGATAGTAATGCCCTTCTTAGTCACTATCATCAATGTTTTTAGCTAAGCTTGATGGTATTGACCCTATAAGTAAAAAGACATAGTTATAAATCTAGATGAATTAAAGGCCTACTCCCAGTTTGTTTCCACTATTAGAACACAATAATAGTCAATCAATCAAGTAGTAAATATAAGTATCTTAATCTCCTTAATATTTTCCACAAATAAAAAATTCCATTATCAGATCTATCTTAGTCACTTACATTCACATTTATACTTGATTTTCATATTATAAAATCTAAATAAATTATACAAGTTTAAACTATTATGATTCAAAGTAATCTAAAAATAGGGTAAAATACTTTATATGATTTTTACATGATTACATTTTGTGTTCACTTGCTTGCTCTGTGGGCACTCAATTGATTGTATTTACATGTTTGTGCTTGTGTATGTTGATTATCATGTTGTTTATTATGTTTTCCATAGAGGATCCTCTAGTTGTCATGTCATGTTACATCAATATGATTGATTGTCTACTCGATGGTTACATTTACACTATGTGGTTACATGATTATGTGTAGCTACATCGATTGGCTATGTTATGTGATGACATATGCTTGGTGTTATGATCTATATTATGAACCATTAATATTTTTGGTATACTATGTTTATTGTCTATGTTGCCATGGTATCTACTATGAATCTATTGGTGTATAGTACTTTTGTGTGTTTTATTTATATATCTCACCCTACTAGGGGAATATTATTACATTGAGGCATATCACTTATCCATATTTATGGTTACACTAGGGCATATCACTTCCCCCTCCTTATTTATATTATCACATATATCTTACCATTGGGGGAATAATGTACCCATGTGTCTATTGATCCTGCATTGTTTATATCAAGATGAGATTTTTACCCATTGTCCTTCATACACCTAACCACATTGTGGTTATTATATTGGATACATTTTTATATTTTGTCCATATTGGCACTTGTGGCTATATTGTGGCATATAACTTGTCCCTTTTTATGAGGTATTATTGACATAAAATTTGGTACTAGATACAAATTTTATTAGATTCAAGAGACTTTGGTTAGAGATGATTTTACTCAAAGTAAAATAACCACATGCACTTATTATCTTACTTTTATGAGTATTTACACATTAAACATGTGTAGGTCCTCTATTATATGCATATAACACACATAACAAAAAAAATTGAACTAACCTTTATTCATATATAAAATAATTTATTACACTACCACATATTATTTATATATATACCTCCTTTCTCACTCTTATAATATATCTTTACTTTATTTCACCTTTCTCTCATATATAATTTTATACTCTATTAAATTTATGGATACCTTACATATTATCACTAAATAGTATAAATAGTGACTCAATACACCTATCAAGTCAAAGGACATGTATGTAAGGCATGCTTCATCTTCATATGCTCATTTATGAGTTGTTGTGAAGTGCCATACAATGCCACATAGTTTATATGTGTATATGCTTTGTTATTTATATCTGTCATCATCTTTGATGTCATGATATGTAAGGAGCCTCTACAATATGTCTAAGTAATCATGATTTTAATGAAGAATCTAGCCAAAATTCACATTGTATTTTAAAGTGTTTCCTTATATTCAAGATAATTTTGTTGAAGAATCTTACTAAGAACAACTCAAAATAATCCATCTATCTCAAATTTATCTAAGGATGTACAATAGGATCAACAACCCAAAACTTAGATGTATGATATGACATATTGAAGTATCCCCATTTAACTCACCCAATTGGATTTATAAAATCCTACGTCAAAAAATATTTAAAATAAAAATCTAGTGTATTCCCCCTTTTCCTCAAGGCAAAACATTTATATACTTCTCAACCGTTATCTTCTAGAACACATCCCGATTAAGTAATAATCATTTAACTATTTTTAGTTTATGCCCAATTATAACATCCTCTTATCAAATTTAGTAATCCCTTAAGGAATGGGCCCAACATGTAATGTATGCAAGTAGGCCTCATACTTTGATGTAATAGTTTCCATTTTATCCATTTATCTACTCACCACTGTGTCATACTTATCCATTTCATTGATGGTGGAAACTATTTCCACTTTTTTCTCCTATACTCATCACTTATATCTGACAATTTTTGTTAAGACCCCTTTGTCTTGAATATTTTAGTGTTTATTGAGTGTTATTAATAAAATATTAGATGCATATTCTATGTAAGTCATCCCATTAGTTGTTTTTAATTATCTCACATGGATGTGAAGTACTAGTTGTCTTAATTAGATTAGTTTAAATAAAGAGCTTATGTAAGAGGAAGGATTATCTATTAAATATTTAAATTAATCCACGCTCAAAGGAAGTTTCCCCCTTGAAGAGTCATGTGATACTTTGTAGTGTGCTTCTATTATTTCAATACAATATTTGTATCTTCTTTTTTTTCAATGTATTTTTCTTATAGTTCTTTTTAATAAATTAATCTATGTGCAAACAAGTTCCTAACTTTGGTATCATAACACTTTTTAGGGACATTTTATATAATAATTTCAATAGTTTAGGGTTTTTTGTGAATGTCCACTATATGCTATCACCTCGCCCAATCAAGATCTTGGTGATTAGAAAGTGGTAACAAAAGTAATGACACATTTTTTCTCCAAAATTTCCCTTTTTTTCTTACAAGTAGTTTTTTTATATTAGAAATTATGCCCTAAAAGTTTCAAAACTCATAAAAAGTTTTCATTATTAGCTAAACTAACTTATTAAGGGGTGTATCACAATACCCAAACCACATAAAATAATACACACACACACACAAACTTCCACGTACCTTTAGATATATAGGAAGTGCCTAAAGTTTCTATTTCATCATAAGAAACTTCCATCCATTTATATTATGCAGTGTACTGGTAAGCGGTTAGCCCCAAGAAGTTACCCGTGTAGTGATTTGAAGATGGGATAATGGGCTATGGGATGGTTAAATCCTATGTAGTTATATCTCTAAAATATTAGGCTGATTTTTTTTACAAACAAGATAATTATATTTATGAGATCATAGACCAAACACACATTATAGTTGTAATGTATTATTTTTACTGGACTTAAATTCCCATTTAATAACTAATTCTATTATATTTGTTATTTAAAATATTACAATGCAATCCATAAAAATAATAGAGCAAGATCTTATTAATCACTCAAACAAATACACAATTCAAAAAATTATTCACTTTTAATAATAATAATTCAAAAATAATATGAGGTGACTCCTTAGAAGGGCTTCATAGGATATCTATCAATTAAAAAAATCAAATAAATGACACTAGTTGAGTAGTATGAAAATTGAGGAACTAGAGTCCTTTGTAGGAATCTAAATCATGCACCTAGTAATCCCCCTATTGGGCATAATCTATATGCCCCCTTCTCAACAACTCTCCCACTTCACCTCTAGTCCTTCTACAAATGATTTTGCATTGATTCTTCAATCATATATTTTTCATGCCTACATCTAAGAGTTCCTTCTATTTTTTATTTATGATAACCAAACAACTTTTCATAACTTATTTAATTAAAATCATTAAATTTTGATAATATCCACCCATATTGTCAGGTATTTACATATCATATTTTTCTATTTGATATTTAACCCCTGTTTACATTTGAATTAAAGTGAATTTCATATATATAATTTTAGATTATCAAATCTTGGGTAAATAGGCTTATAATAATAGTAACATTTCTTGTGATAACCCTGTCACTTTTGGAGTCATAGATCTAATGTGATTTTTTGTTGGAAATATAGTAACCTTAGAATTGAGAAAGGTTTATACTATTTCTAAATCCTCTAAAAAAAACATAATCCATAATGGGTCAGAATAATCTTGAATAATTATCTAGACACGGTTGGACATGGTGGAGTATCCAATCAGTCATTTACTCTGAAAGACTCCAGAAGGAAAAATAATTGTATATTTTTTTAATTTGGGGCACTTAAGATCATCTCATTAAGCCGATCATTTTTATATAACTCTAGAAACAATTTTTGGAAAACACTAGAACCCCCTAGACCCCCATATGGTGGTACTAAGCCAATAAATGGAAATGGAGTAATAACTTGATAATATCATATCATGAATACATGTCATCTGATATGAACTCTAATCCCAACTCTTTGACATCAATGATAAATGGATAAACATGTTGGATTATCTCCCTGAACTAAGTCATAATGATTCAAAGACTGGGCTTAGTAATAATTATGAACACAACTCAAATTTTGGGAGAAGTCCATACGTCCTAAATTATATTTTCATAAATTTGATGTTAAATATCTCGCTACTTAGAAATATAGAGTGTATCAATATTTTTGTCTTCAAGACACCCCATTTTAGGATAAGGTACATATAGCCTATTTGAACTTGGAGACTGGTATGAGAAATATAATGGTACTCTAAAATGGTCATATTTTTTTAAGTATTATCAGTTTGATTTAGCGTAAGTAAATATGAGGATTTCAAAATATCCATAACCAATTTACTATAGATTGGTTATGTTCTAGAATATGAAATGGATTTCAAAAAACTCACCAATATAACAAAAGTGGCAGATGACTTCTTCAAAAGTTATTTCATCAGTGGCCTAAAAGAGTATATTAGAGCTACTATGAAAAATTCTAAACCTTGGGGTATTATGATATACATTGGGTTAGCTAATTTATCTAAATAAAATTTTACAACCTAACATAAGTCTTCCAAATCCCACTCATTTAGGAATTCCATACCACCATGACCAAAAGCATTCTAAAACCCAAAACTACATGTATAAAATGTCTAATAGAGGCTAATATATGGCCCCAATGGGGAAAAGTATTATGTAATAATAGTTATGATGAATGCATAACATTGTACTGATTTTTGGGAAAAAAAACTAGACCTTTAGATGTAGAGTCAGTTCTAGAGTTCAACGAATGACAAGATGCACTAGAAGCCACAAAGGAAGAAATGGAAGAAAAACATGATATCACAGAGGAACCCATATTATAAATTTTGGTGCACACATTGGTTGACATCACCACTTCTAAAAAAATTAATGTTAAGGGGTACTTGAAAAAACATCCCTTCATAATCTTCATTGATTTTGATAGCATACATAACTTCATTAACCTTCACCTAGCTAAACAAGTTGATTATTATGTGTATCTAAGTTAAATTTTTGAAGTTATTATAGATAATGGTGTAACCTTACATTATAATGGATAATGTTCCAATGTATGAATCTCATGTGGGATTATAATTTAAAATTAGACATATTTATTTTACCTCTAGGAGGTTACAATGTAATTTTTGGAGCACGGTGGCTTCAAACACTAGTACTTGTCCTATGAGAATTTACTAAATTATGGATTCAATTTAATAATAAAGGTAAAAAACACACCTTAAAATGACTTAATTTGAGATAAAAAATATTCATTATCTCCCATCAAATGGACAAGTTGTTGAAAAAGGGATCTCATAGGATTGTCTCCTAGATTTGTGTTGTCTAGCTTAATGAAACTTTTGATCTCAATCAGCCACTAGACTTACAAGAATAACTATCTAAGCATAAAATTTTATTTGATAAAACTAAAGGGTTACCTTTTTAATGAACTTAATACCATGCCATTCATCTTGTTCAAGGTATTGTAACTTCATACATTCATCCTTACTGGCATCATTTCTACAAAAATAATGAAATTAAAAAATGGTGTAATATTTTTTTTAAAATGGGATTCATTGAACCAAACATAAATCCTTAATATTCATATGTATTATTGGTACATATAAAATGGTTATTTTCACCTTTTTATTAACTTTTTATTATTGATTAAACTCATAAATTAAGTATAATTTTTACATTCTAGTGATTAATTATCTATTGGATAAATTACATGAAGTCTGATTCTTCTTGAGTATCAAATTAATTTCATGATATCATCATATTTTAATAAATAAATAATATATCCCTAATACCATGTTCCAAACTCATGATGGTCATTATGAGTTTTTCATCATGCCTTTCAACCCCAACAATTCTATGTCTATATTTCAAGGTTTAATGAGTAATAATTTTCCACCTTTTCATGAGAAATTGATCCTAGTATTTTTTTATGACATCCTTATTTATATCCATACATGAGAGGAACATCTAATGCATTTATAACAAACCTTCCAACTCCTTTCTAAGAACTAGTTATGTGCCAAAGAGTCTAAGGGTGATTTGGACAAAATTAAATTGAGTATCTAAGACATACTATCTCTGAAGGAGTTAAAATGGATCTTGCAAAAAATGAGGCTATGGAATTTTTTACAAAACCTAAAACACTCAAGAGCCTTCATGAAATTCTATGCCTCACTAGATATTATAAAAAAATTTGATTATTATAGGAAAATTTCAATTCAATTGATAGAAATGTTGATAAAATATGCTTTTCATTAGTTAGAGGTGGAATAAATGACCTTAAAAATTCTAAAGTAGGCAATACTTTTCCAATAATTTATATCCTTGACTTCTCCAAACCCTTTGTTATCAAAAGTGATGCATTGGGAAGCGGCATTGGATCTGCCTTAATGCGTGAAGGTTGACCCCTCACATTCACCATTAAATCACTAATAAGGAAAAGCTTCACTTGCTATAAATTATAGACACCTCAATTTGGTATTAGACACTTGAAAACATCAATTTTTACATACATGACTTGTTCATTCACATATAAATTTTTCTCAAATTATTCCCTATATCTTTATCTATATATTGACTTGGCCAACCTAATTTGTTTCTTATTCAATATCACCCTAGCTTATGCCAAAATGGTCTAAAATCATATGTAGACTATTTATAATTTTTGTATATCTTATTTTTCATCACTAGTTAGTGCTAATAATATTCAAATGTTTGAGGTTACCATAAGTGTCATGCTTTGTTGGTAGGGTTCTAGGATCCTTAATAACTAGATTTTAAATTTATATCTCTCCCTTGGCCTAAGCATGTTTCCTATGTTGATTGTGGGGAGGGGATAAAAAATAATCATATATACATATAAATATATCCTAAAGGTTATAATCACTTGAAAATTACTTTTAAAACCCCCTTGTACATTGATAAATCTATTTGCACACATTTGAGACATTATCTAAAAGTACTTGAACTTGAAAATATATCAAAGGAGCTATCTTAAAATCCAAGTCTCAACACTAACAAAAGGTCAAATTTGTATGTTTTAAATTTCCAAAATCCAAATATTTCAAATTAATTATATTGCAACATGATTGAGCACACATACACATAGGTAGGAGAACTACATGTATTTTGATCCCTCTTCGGAGTATTAAAACAAAGATAATGCTCAATCACTTAGTGGGGAGTGGTTGGGTTTATGTAACCCATATTTTATCCCCATTATTTTAGGTCATTATTGAAATTGGAGCTAGAGTTTTAAGTCAAGGGAAGAAAAAATCAAGAGCTATGTACATGATCGAAGTCAAAAAATTACACAAATCATTAAGAGATTCAAGCAAAATGATTTATAGTAGAACATAATAGAATCCAGTTACTAAAAATGTTTGGGATTCACCCACAATATCCTAGTATATATTGATAATATATTTATTGATCGAATAGTCATAGTCATTTCATAGCATTTTAAATGATTGTACACATGAAATGAACAAAAAAATACATAATATCAATTAAGTACATTTTCTCTTTATCATTTATATATTTAATAAGTGCAATTTATTATCTTTAAGCATTAAAATTCATATTGTAAATGACATATCTTTTACTATCTACATTTCAATGGTTTTGACCTATTTAGATCTCCTAAATCCAAAATAAGTTAAGACATTCTAGTGAACCTGATCTTTATTTTGAGAATGGCAAACCCTAGGTATTCCCTTGGGTTTTTTTCTTTCCTTTTTAGGGTTTTATATTTCTTATCCACTAGGGTTTTGTTTTTAGATACGATTTCCCCTCAATCATATGTTCAAATTTGAAGTTTTTATCTCCTGTCCTAAGGTTTCATGCTTATTTTTCTATTAGAATTTCTCTTATTAAGGTTGTGGCTTGTCTTCATACATGTTCAACTGATATCTGATTGAAAATGATTCTATCTTTAGAAGTCTTGGATTTTTTATTAGTTAGATTAAAAACCTATTTTTTTTCCTAAATTTCATAGTGGATTTTTTAGAATTATGATTTTATTATTTTTAATAAAATTGATCTAATGTGCAAAGGATATATCTTTTTTTAATTGAGCTTCATTCATTTATTGATATTTATTAAAAAACTATTTTTGTTTCCCAAAATCCATCATACTTTTCTTTGGATGGTCAATTTTTTATTTGGGAATTGTGTGATGGCAATAATGTATATTCATAATTTATATTTTATGATTTAAGCTATGATTTTCATAATTACATGTTACTTTAATGAAATATATAATATGTTTCAAAATAATTCAATGAAATGAGTTAAATTTATGTGAAATAAAACTAAGGTTGAAATTAAAAATGATGAATTCTTAGATATTTATAATATTACTTATTGTATGATTGTGGAATTTGAAATGTTTGCATGTGTGAATCATTTTTCTCATCTTCAAGGTAATGAGAGCCACCATCCCTTCTCCATTATTAATCATAGATTTATATTAGATAAATAGGTCCATGTTATCATAATATTAAGAGGTACTGTGTATCCCCCTATATAATTTTTTATGAATATTGAATCTAAAATGTTTAGGGTTTGTGATTTTAAAGCTATATTTTCCCAACCTATAAGAAATTGTGTACCTAGTGTGGCCATACATGATCATATGCTTACTATGATGAATTACATAGAAGTGTTGGGAAAGTAGATTAAAATTTTATGTTTAAAGGTTACATCACTTGAGGATAAGATTGAACATGCCAACAATCCTAAGCATGTTAATGTAAATTACATATATGATTAAGAATATGGCCAAAAATCTTAAAATATTTCATTTAAAGCATGGGTTAAGAAATAAGATGCATCTACGACTGATGAACAAATAAGTTAGAATGTGATTAATAATTATCCAAGTGAATATAATAATATTATGGTTTATAACACTTTTGAAATTAATGTATGTAGCATGGCACTTCTCATGTTTTTTGGATATGACATTGAACACTTGAATATGACTACATACAAATTATGCATTGATTCCATAGAGTGGTATGTATCTCTTGGTATCAAATTATGTTCCAATACATTCCATATTATCCCTACTTTATCTTAATACAATTTTATACTAGGAAGATCATGGATAAGGTCAATGGATATAACATTTGGTAAGAATCATGATTATATTAAATTTAAGATCTTAGGTAAGACTATTTATATTTTAGGAGATGGAACATATTCAGAGCAAGAAATGAAAGTGGAAATCATTTATTCAACTAATTTTTAAGGAATGATATATAATTATTATATGAACACAAATAAGGTGAATGATACTAGGGATGATTGTTAATATGATGAAAAGAAAATAAAATCCAATAAATCAATTTCAAAATCTAGTGTGGTTGGTGATGTAAACCCCACATGTCTCATCCTATGGATTCCTTATTTTTTACCTAGGAAATGCCTTATGATTATACCAATGGGTGTACAAATATGGATGTAGATAATCTTGCTTCAGAAATATAATGATGGTGCTTATGTGAATGATGATCATGTTTTTATGAATGAAGGGAATGATTGTGATGATGTGCATAAGGATGCTATGGATGTATGATAGCGATATGTAATTATAAAATGGTAGTAAAGGATAAATAGGTCAAATTAATGCTAAAATTCAAGGGCTTATAATCATGATAGATAATATAATAAATAAATGGATATATGATATACATGTTACTTATCACTTGCGGTGTGTGACATTCACATTAATTTATTTAGTTGTTACATGTGAGAATCTAATTCATGGGATCATTGGTTAGCCTATTGGACTTAATTAATTATATATATATATATATATATATATATATATATATATATATATATATATATATATATATATCTGTGTGTGTGTGTGTGTGTTCTTGAAATTAAAAATACAAAAAAATAATTAAAATTTCAAAATTTCAAAAAAAAATCAGGGCATGTGCATGACATGTTTTTCTAGTTACATGATTCATTTATGTTATTTATAATATACATGGTGAATTAAATATATAAGTTATATGCACATTATTTCATGGTGTACATGAGTTGGATGTAGTAAATATAAGTTATATATGATACATGGACATTTCAATGTAGTACATTCCCTATATCCAAGGGCTACCTTTCTACATTGGGGTCATGCTTACACTAGGGACATCTTAGTGCACATTTACAAGTGACATATTTATATGACTTCCATTGATCATATTGAGATGTTTAGTTTATTTATACAAGGATTGATCTTCCATATATTATTTAGGGTGTTATTCCATATGGATATTGTGTTTTACTATATTTGATGATGACATGGATTGATTGTGTAGACTAATCAATGTTGTTATATGTTACATTAAGTAACAATTAATATGTGTTACATTTCATGTTATACATGTGAATTTTAATGTGTTATTTTGTGTGTTTCTATGAGTGAATTAATTATGTGTTGTCACATCATCCCTCAATTGTGTTGAGGATCCTCTATTCCATGTCATAGCCATGTTTTCCATGTTGAGTTAGAGTTAAGTTAGAGTCATGTCATTTATTTAATGTTTGTGTGCATCACAATCATGGAATTATGTGCCTATATGTGTATACATGTGTGTTTATTGTTAATATTGGTGTTGTGATTTACATCATGCATCTTCTATGTGTCTTATTATTGAGAGCTTATAATATTGTGCCTACTTATTATATCTACTTGATATGACACTTGTATTACAATTTCCTTGGATTACATGTTTAATATGTGCATGAGTGATAAAATATTAACATGATTATATATATATATATATATATATATATATATATATATATATATATATATATATATATATATATATATATATATATATATATATATATATATATATATATAATGTTATAACACATGATTTAAATGCTTAAATTAATATATATAAAATGATGTGCATAACTCTTTTCTTTTGAGATGAGTTATTCACAGGCTTCATCCATCGCCTCAAAAGGGGGCATACAAATCATTAATATTTTGGGTTAGATTATGTGTTTAAGATAAGGAAAAAGTGATAAATTGAGACATATGTAGAACATATGTGGGGAATTTTATAGTATTATGAGTAACAAATGATATATTCTATGACATTTTATGATAAAATATATGGGTCAAATTGAGAAAGTTGCTAGATTTATTTGATTGATCAGGTTATTAAATTTATCAAATTGAATAGTTTATTTTATTAAGAAAATTTAGATACACATTATGACATTCTATATCACATTGAGGTATAAATGGATCAAAGTTGGGCATGAATGCTATTAAGGAAAAAAAATTATTTATATGATGTGGATTAATGGTATTACGTGAGCACTCTGGGTCTAAAATCCATTTGTAGTGGTTGATTCAAAGTTTCAAATTGACATATGAGTCTCCTCAAGCTCCATATTTTACATATAAACCTATTTTGGGGTTGCATCAAAATAATTATGATGATATTTTGAGTAGTGTAGTTGAGGTTCTACACCTCAATTGACACTTCTTCATCTCCAATGATGTTTGAGGCATAATACAAATGATCTCAAGTGAAATCTTAGTTTACGTATCCACATATGTATTTGTTCCTTGAAATTTCAATTTCAAATACTTCAAGGTAATAGATTATTTCAAATTTTTTATATCATGAGTGGACATTTATTTTTATGTATCTCCTTACATTTTTTTCATGGATTAAGTTGGATATTTAAGGCATACTTGTTAAAATCAAGTGAAATTATGCACAAATACCAAATTTATTTCTTGTACCTCTTAATCCATCATTTACAATACTAGACTAAAAGGGTGCATTTTTAGACACCTAAATTTAGTATTAGACACTTGATAACATTAGTTTTGACATATATAACTTGTGTGTACACATTTAACTATTATTCAAATTATCCCATATATATTTATCTATATATTGACTTAGCCAACCCAATTTAATGTCATTTATATTTGGGACCACCCTAGTCTATGCCATAATACTCTTAAATCCTAAAGAGACTATATCCGTAGTCTAGATCCCTAATTTTACCTCTCTGGATAGTTCTAACAATAATTATACACTTAGGGTTACCGTAGATGTATGGGTTCACTAGTAGTGTCCTAGGATCCTTAATAATTAGTTTTAAAATTAAAAATATCTCCCTTAGGTTGGCCTAAGCATGTTTCTTATGTTACTTATGGGGGAAATGCCAAACATTCATCTATAAATAGAAATCTATCTTAAGAGTTAGACTCACTTGGAAATTACATTAAAAAACCACTTGTATATTGAGAAATCCATTTTGAAACATTTGAGACATTATCGTAAAGCATTCAAGTTTGGAAATCCATTAAAGGAGTAGTCCTAAAATCCAAGTTCTAAACACTAACACAAGGTCAAAATTGTATGTTTTCAAATGTCAAAATCCAAAGAATTCCATTGCAATATAGTGGAGAAAAATTGAGTACACATACACATAGGTGGGATAAATACATGTTTTTAATCCCTCTTTAGAGTATTAGAACATAAGCAATGCTCAATCACTAACAAAGAGTGGTCTGGGTTTTTTAACCCATCTTTTACTCCCATTATTTTAGGTTAAGCAAGTGTTGAAAATGGATATAGTATCTCAAGGTAAGGGAAGATAAAACCAAGATCAATTTCAAAAATTTACTTTTAAATCATCTAAACAAGTAGTTGTAATGATCTATGGTAGAATGGTCTAGAAAAATACATAAGGATAGTTTAAATAAATAATGGATAGATCCTCTTACCACATGTATTGGCTTTATCGACAACTTCCTAGAAGATTCTGATGATCTATTTCCTAAGCTGAATAGTTACAAAGCCATTTTATATCATTTTAGATGATTGTACATATGAAATGAACAACTATATATATATATATCAACTAAGTGAATTCTCTCTTGGTCATTTATATATTTAATAAGTGCAATAATTTCTCTTTTAGCATTCATATTTACATGGTAAATGATATATCTTATAAAATATCAATTTTAATAAATTTGGCATATTTAGATCTCCTAAATCCAAAATAAGTCAAAGCACACATATGAGAAGGACATGTTATCCATCCTTCATGCAGTAAAAAAATGGTGCCCATACTTTGTCAAGAGACACTTATGCATCAAAATTGATCACCATAGTCTCAAGTACTGCTTGGAGCAAAGTGTCTCTTCACATGAGATACAAAAGTGGGTAGTCAAACTGATGGGATATAACTATGAGATTATCTACAATAAATGTATGGAAAATTTTATCATAGATGAATTATTTTGTAAGTACGAAGGACATATATATTTATGTTCACTATCCTTCCCCATTTTGGAATTGGTGCATAAGGTATAACAAAAATGGTCACAAGACTTCAAAATTCAAAGGCTCATCTAAAAATTGACCATTAATCCTTCATATTCATTGAATTACTCTTTTAGATGGTTAGCATTTTTGACATAGAGTTTGTTTAGTAGTGGTGCCCAAATCAACATTATGAGATAAAATTTTGTTACAACTACACGTCCCACCATCATCGACCACTTGGATTTTTTAAAAACATAAAAAAAGATCCACTAGATTTTAACTTGTTAGTGTAACAAATGGTAAATAGTATTGACCCCAAACATACTCTAGCCCTTGCCTATTCCCATTAGGCTATGGTATGATATTTCCATGGACTTCATTACATGACTATCAAAGTTAGGATTAAAATTAATGATTCTAGTGTTGATGGATTTCCTCTCTAAGTATGCCCATTTTTGTGCCCTCACCATATTTTACCACCTTCACCATTTTCCAAACCTTTCTCAATCATATCTTTGGATTTCATGAGATACATATTTTAATCATTTGAAACTATGATTCTAATTTTAGTGGTTACTTCATTATATCCAAGTAATTAACTCATTCTTCCCCTAAAATTCTTCGTTTTAAGTGGATTTAGATGTGCATATTATAAAACATTACTAATCCCAAGTATAAAATGAGTATTTTAACTTAGTTATTATTGCCTATTTACACCACTTTATTCTAAAATTTGCATGAGAAAACCACCAATTTTTTATGTATAGGTCATATGAACATGTTATAGTTAAATAAAATAATTTTGTTGTAGAAGACTCCGAAGGTCAAGCCCAGACTAGTTCCATAGATCCCCAAACTAGCTCTAAAGACTAACATTATGGCTCTGAAGATCACCACTCTGGCTCTAGAGGTGCTCAAAAATAGTTTTGAAGACTTATATAAGCTTGGAAAAGGACACTTGAAGATGGAAAAATACAAGGTAATAATTATTTTAATATATTTTTAGAACAATTCTAGAACCTATAAATAGACTTTTCAAAAAAAGTATTTCTATTTGTTAACCAAATTTGACTTTTTGTTCAAATTTGGGCACCCCTAGGCAAAATTTTTGATTTTAAACATTTCAAGGGGTCATAATATGTTGTCATAGGAATTATTACTTGTTATATGATGTCATTTTAGGTCATCTTGGTTTTAGTCTTAGTCACATTAATCAATTTATCCATTTGGGGTCATTTTATGTACTTATAGGGGTCATTAATACAAATAACACATTTCCCAAGGTGAATAGGTATCTTAACTTAATTTAAAATTTAAAATAGGTTATTAGGACTGTTAGATATGTTAGTTACATTAGAATATTGTAGGTTGCCTAACTAAAATTTTAGAAATCAATTGAAAAAGAGGGAAAATGGCACTTATATGACACATAGGGAAGTGTGCCACATGTGGAAGATCATGGGGTATATAATAATATTTATAAAACTCATATTAATTATTTTTTTGATCTAGAAGTGTCATTTTGAAGCTAAAACCATTCTACACATTTTTAGTTTTTCTAGACAAATTGAAGCGATCCTCAGGGTTTTGCTCGGTACGGGAAGCACAAGAAGTTTAAAGAAAAATGCTTTTGGGAGATGATATTAAACTATGATACCTTAATTTTAATATATTTATTTTTAATATTGGTAAAATATGTTTTATGAACCATTGCTAACAAGTTGACTATGCAGATTTGATAGATGTTTAGTACACCCTATAGGTTTTGCTCCATTTCTACCAAATCCATATGAACCAATTGGTGATGTTGGATAAATAAGATGAATAATTATTTATCACATGTTATACACTCTTTTTTTGAAGTTTCATAGTGTTTTGATGTGTGTTTTAGTGAATATTTCAAGGAGGTACCACCGGGTGTAGTTTCAGCTGAGATATCTCTTGCTTGTTAAGTTTTTTCCCCTATAGAGGTTTCATACAATTGGGAAAGAGTGTCCCATAAGTCCCTAGGTCACATAAATACTTACTCTCATGTTTTCATCTCACCATGACATTCTTTGAGTATCTTTCAAGCTTGTCTTACTCCATTTGCCAACTTCATGCCTAGTTTCAGTTGAATTCCAGATATAAGCTTGTTCATCCTATATATGAGGTGGTAATTGAGGTGTTTTAGCTTTCTCAAGACTTTGGAAATTGATTAAAGTTAAATTATCATGATAAAAGAGGTATATATTTGACCATGTGCTCATGTTCCAAGCTATCTAAGTCATGAAAGACCATTGTCTACTGAATTCCATGTAAATATAAGTGATCTTCATGTTGTAATAGGTGTTTTGAAGCTGGTTCCAAGTTTTAAAAGATGGATACCACATGATTGAAGATTTAATATGGTATTTGGGTAGTTTTTAGGTAGTTCACCACCATGTTTACCTCAATTCTATGCTCTACTCAAATAATCTACCCAGAACATGCACTTACAGGCCCTTGATGATGTCATGTTGGTGTAAGGGGAATTAGATATGTGTCACAATTCTTTGTTTTTTCTTGAAGTGTATTTTAGGGTTTATTAAATGCATGTGAGTGTCTTTTATACTCATGGTTCATAGTGGTCCACACCCCAAATTCACTGTTTGCTTCTCAAAATAACCTTCCATAAGTGGTTGAGCATGAGTCCAGGTGTGTACGAAAGGGCTAAGGCAATTTCATACTTCCTTTTTCCATTTTCATGACAAGGAAACCATGGCATAGACATAAAAGTCCATATAAGTCAAAATGGAAGCATGAAACCAATTGGAAGGCCAAGGACTTAGTTTAGGGATGGAATCCCTAAAATAACAAAATAGAGCTCTAGGAGGTTTTGGTGGACCTTATAAAACATGTTTGAAAAGTGTTTTGAGACATCTAGAGGGGTGAAACTTATATCCCTATGATAGGACAAGGACCATGAAAAATTTGAGAAGGAAAGGACAAGGGTGAGATGGTTTTTTAGAGCCTCAAACACTCCTAAAAACACACTAAAAAACCCTAATGATGTCTACAGGCCTGTAGTGGTGAATGGCTTTTATCACATTGAAGGACAATTCCAAGCATAAAAACATGGATTTAATGACTAAAATAGTATAAGAAGACAAAATGGGACCAAATTCATCAAGATAATTGTTAATATGGTGTCATTTTCACCTCTTAGGCTACTTACAGGTATCTCAGTCTTGTTAGGCAAGTTTAACAAGAAGAAAGAATGGTTTATGCATACTTTGTGTGATTTTACTCTATCCAAAGTGAATTTGAGATGGATATATATTTTTTGGATATAAAAGTGGATTCAAAGACCTTTTCTCATTATAATCATCCCAACCAAGCCCCATCTTGATCTATAGGTAGGGTTAGTATTGAAGGTTCTTAGCTAGAGAGTAAAGACTCAATTTTAAAAGTTAAGATGAACATGAGGAATATAGTGAGCATGATAAAGATTAAACCCATGAAGTATCAAGTGATTAGAGTTCACAAGGCCTTGTAAACCACTTACATAGCACCTCTCAAGTCTCAAAATGCACTTATAAGTCAAGTAAGCAGGGCAGAGAGCAAGAAGTTTGTAATGCTTGAAATAGACCCCTTCCCAACCATGAACATGGAAAATGTATGATGATATATTTATTATCATATATAAATAACTAAATAAGGTTTTAAGGGTTGTTTTTAAGGTGAAATCAAGAAAATATCCTACAAGCTCAATCTAAAATAGGGTTAATTACAAGAAGTCTTAGTCAAAGGGACAGTGAGATAGTTTTGATGTTTGGTGATGTTTAAAGGGCATTCAATGTGAGTTAAGGCATGAGAATGAATTTTATGAACATGATTATAATTCAAGAAAACCTTCACACATCATAAACAAGTTACCAATGAAAAAATCACCTATAGGCAAGTCAACAAAACAAATGTCTCAGTCTGCAAGACAATGATCTAGTTTTAGGTTTGAAGGGTGTTTAAGGGTACTTAAGGTATGAAATAGTATATTTTTTTTCCACCTTAATAAATTAAAGGATGTGTTTCTAAAAATTACAATAAAATTTTAAATCAAGGAAACCTATAGGAAGGATAAAAAAAACAAGGTTGTCTCAGTCAACAGAATACAACTTGGCAAGGGTAAGTGAAGCCTAGATTGTCTAGAAATGAAAGGCAGGTTGAAATGATCATTATATGATACAATATGATCCAATAGTTTCCATAACATTAAAAATACCTTGATAAGGTTCTCAAATTCCCTTCCCACTTATAAAATGGCCTACAGTCCATACAAGCAAGCTAGGAAACCACTTGGTTCAAAGGGTAAGCATGAAGAATTTGAAGGATGAAGTATTCTAGAAGGTCCTAAAAGATACATAAGAATTAAATTAGGTTGATAAACATGTTTAATCAACTTAGAGGCATGGTTTTGTTTTTTAAGAGTGACTACTAAGTGCTTTTAGAGAAACATGCAAGAAAATAGGGTTTTTAAGCCCCTTTTTTGGAAATTTAGAGATGGTTTGGCATCCAAAACTTGAAATAAAGCCAAAAAAATTGGTAAAAATGGTTAATATGACTTTTAAAATCTCATAAAACACTCATTTTTCATAGTAGATAGGGGAAATACCTCTCTCTTTTGTCTCAGAAATCAACCATTCATGAAAATCAAAACTTGGACAAAATAGATAAAGGGTGCCAAAAGGAGGAAAGGATATTAAAAGAACATTAGGGTATGTGTATGGAATATATATGAATTATTAGGAACACTCACACAATATCTAACCTTTAGGATGACCTAATTATTCATGCACATAGGTTAATTAGGCAAGTTTCCACTAGGCCTAATTGGTAAAAGAGAGGAAAAGAGATGAAAGGAGTGTTTGAGAGGTTATGTGATGGATTTTTTATTATTAATAAAGTGGTAACATATATAATAAACCATCTTAAGCATGATATATCAGCCCAAGAGATCCAAACTAGTAGGGGGTATGCCAAGCCCATTAGGCCTTGAGGAGACTTAGATCTAATTAGGGATCTACCATCATTTCTAGTCTTTAATGAGATATCCAAATGATTAAGTCATGTTCATTGAGTGAATTTAGACATGTATGAGATTTTTTTATATAAATAAACTTGCATGATGATTGTTTTTGGCTTAGAGATAGCTCAAGCATGTAGGAAAGTGGAGAAACAAGATCAATATGTCAAATTGTAAAGCTCATATCTTTGATAAGGCTATTTATGGGAATAAAAGGGGTTAATGGGAGTTATATATGGTCCTCAAACACAAAATTTTGGCATTTTTTTGTAATTTTAACATGTTATATTTATGAACAATAGTTAAGAGAAGAAAGCAATCTAAAACCCTAGTAAAACCCTTGGAGGAACCCAATGGATAAAATAAGCATGGAGAACCATTAATTGGAATATTTTGGAAAGGAAAATTATTTTAACATGGAGAATAATAACTCAATCTCTCACCCATGAAAATAATATGTATGGAATTGTATTAACAATATGCAAAGTAGTGTTTTTCTCACCAGTTTCTATGTTTTGCAGGTTATAGAAGGTTTGAGAAAATGAAATAAAGTTTTGAGGGAGGAAAAATACCTATTATAAGTCCCTATGGTCATTTTATTCTATGAAAAAACTTATAATTTTCCTAACTAGAGTTTTATTTTCAGCTAGTCAAAACTTGCATAGTGAGCACAACAGTGAAAAGTGTGAAAAACTCAAATGGATGTCTTTTTAAGGTGAATTTGAGAAGTATAAGACCATTTAGGGTCTTTAAAATTGTTAATCACTCCCTGCCATGTATTTTCATGGAAAATTTAAGGCATTTTTTAGGCCAAATGTGAGGGGTGACTAAAATAAGGAGTTTTCTAAACTACAAACAATGATTGCTTCATTCTAAGAGTTTCTAAAGGAGAAAGAATGCAAAAAAATCATGGAATTTCATGAATGAAGGCCTTAAATATTATTAACATCATCATATGTATCCCTAGTTAGTGGTGGGATGTTCAAATAGGTCCAAATAATGAAGATAATTTTTTGAGCCAGGATAAGGAATTTTGAGATACTTTTCATTAGTGAGTTGTATGGACATTTGGACCCCCTAACATTGCATGGTTTGTTACACATCATTTTATAATGAAATTTTAACCTCTTTTATTTTATTTACACATTCTAAAGTGACCTTTGGACTTCCCTTGCCTTGTATCTCTCTCAAAAGCTATAAATATGGACTCTTTTAGCTCTTTTGGACAACCTACGTTGGTTGATGGTGAAACCTTGGCCAATTTTTTAATTTAAATAATATTGAAGGAATAAAAAAGTGATTTTTCCTACTTACATTTTGTGTGATTGAGTGTTAGTGCAATCTTATTGGTCTTATCTAGTATAAGATTTTCTTTTCTAACATGTTATCCTTGATTATCTACCAAGTGTACAGAAAGGATATTGTTATAGGTATTTTTTAGTATTATTTTATACGTTTATATGTTACTTAGAAGTTATTTATGACTATATTCACTCATGTAATCATCCGTTACCCTCCTAAGTATCAAATACCTTCTTGAATCTAACATATGAAACATTGATGTGACAATGCATCTTGAGTTGTGAGTTGTGTGTAAGAAAATCTTTGTTTGTCTTTAAGTAGTATATATTCATTAAAATAGGATAATATTAAAAATTGGTGTATCACCTTTTGTTTTTCTAAGTTATTTCCTTAACCCTTTTCATCCATAAGTTGATAGGTAAGAAAGTTCTTCAAAGAGTGCATCAAGTGAACTAGCCCTTCTAGAGATTCATCTCTCAACATTGTCACCCACAACAAGATGGATATTTACATTGTGCCACTTAAATAAGAAGAGATAGGCATCTCCTCAGGGGTGCAAATTCAAGTGTCAACACTATTTTTAGCCATGGTATTTATAAAAAAAATCTCATGAATGATTGTAAACACTATGTTATTGATATGTTATTGGATTAAGATCAAATGGATATGAACTACAAAATAATTTTCAACTGATAGTAGACTTGGAATCACATGTGAAATAAAATACAATGCTTTCTCACATGTTTCTTTAGAAAGTGGAAAGTGAGTTGTTATGCTTTTGATTTCTAATTAACAAGGTCTTAGTTAATTTTGATCTTGTTAGGTGATTGTCTATTTTGATTAGTTATTGTAAAACAATATGATATATAAACAATGTCCTTTTTATTATAAAGAGACAATAAAACAATAGATAATTGAGACAAATGTAATAATAGTAAGATCAAGTGTGAATTTTCATTTCTATCATTGTAAGCATTTATATAAGTAATGAGAAATTGATTTTATGAAGTTTATAAAAATTTAGTTATGTTTCAATCTTATTTTAAGGGATAAAAAGGGCCCACTCAACCAAGGAATTAGGATCTATGTTTGTTATTTATATGTTTATTTCATATTGTTGTGTTTTTAAATATCATCATTCATTATTTTATGCAAAGTGTTATGTTTTGTGTCTCACATGCAAGACTATGTGTTAACGTGTGTTTCAATCAAGTTTACTTAAAAAACAATTTCATTTCCAAAGAATTTCCCTTTCAAATCAAGTTTATTAGTTGTGTGTTTTTTCACACAATTTATATTTTTTTAAATATACTAGAAGTGTGGATATTTCCAAGTAGCTTCAATTCTAGCAACTGTATTTCCCTTCAAAACATTTTCAATTTAGTGAGAATGTTTGTTTTCAAAAATAATTGGTTAGATTTCAATTTAAACAAGTAGATTAAAACTTGAGGATTAAATGATCCACAACTCCCCCCAAATAAATAAATGTTAACCATCATCTTGCATGCTTTACTACTGATTGCCACTGACCCTAGTTTGATATGTCATTAACTAAACTTAGTTGATTAAATTAAAAAGACACTATGACCCTCATGATTTTTGGCACCATTGCTAGGATTTTTTAGGTGTCAATCAGGTATAATATCCTAAACTAACATTTGACAAAGAAATACTTCCCATAAATCAAATAAATTTTTGAATAGATAAATAGATTCAAAGGGAAGATATATTCTTAAGAACCCTCAACAAAGCACAAGTACTAGTAAATCACAAGAATAAAGTGTACTAGAAGACCTTATAGTAAAATAACTTTATATTATTGATGAAAAACCATTGTTAGTCTCACCTGGACTTTGGAAACATTATCCAAAGGTAGGTACATCCTTCTAAATGAAGTAATTAAGGCTAAAGAATATTGTAAACTAGAGTTTTGAATATCAATAAAATAGGCTTCTAACCACTTCTAATGATTCAACACCTCCTAGGATAGATATTTGCAATATATATTTGGAAAACATATGATATAATCTAGGAAACAATCTATAACATAGGGTTGAGGTAGGTAGATTTCAAACAATAGGGAGAACCTTTACCTATCTTATTATCCTATATCAAGATCAAAATGTTGCAATGAATAACATATCCCTATCCATATTACCTAATTTTATTTGATTTTTCATAGAATACCCTAACCAATTTATATTTAATTTTAAAGTCTTGTGTTAAACTTATGACTATAAATTTAATAACCACAAACTAAAATTGTTCCCTTCTATACTCAAGGATTCAACCATGAGATGGTTTATGGGTTTACAACCAAATTATATGCACACATGGGATGAAATGGAAAATGTATTCTTTTATAAATATCAATATCATTATATATTAATGGATAGAGAATAATAATTATTACGAATAAAATAAAAATAAGATGAGAATATGGAATACTATCTTGATTGGTTCCTCTTTGCACATAGAAGATGTGGATATGAGTTAGAATAATATTTGAGGAAAATGATTTACTTAAAGGGATTATAATATTATATGATGATTATAGATAATATTTGAACATAATGGGAAGAGGAGACATAAATAAACTAGGTCTCAATGATATTGTTGAACTATGTAGGAATTACTTAAGAACAAGAGCTAGTTTTGGGAAGCTGAAACATAAAAATGAAGCAAAGATGTAGGATAGATCATGAAGGAATTTTAAAACTTAAAATAGACATTTCAATTTAATTAAACACTACATTATATGTATTTAAATAAAAATCTAATGCCACTACTAAACCATTAGCTGTATAGTTCCTAAAATGTAGGTTGAAACATGACCTATGAGATTGCCCTTTCGATAGAACATATATTTGTGGTATTTTGTGATTCAAATGACCATGACACAAATAATTATTTCCCAATTCATATTATTAATAATCAATTTAAAAAAATTACCCAACCAACAAAATAGGTCAATTATATACAAAGACATTGGAAAAAATTATCTTATAATTAAAATTCAAAACACTTGTTCCCATAGCTCCTCCCAATCCATGGATGATGTCATGGGTTGGATTAATACCTATAAAAACATGGGGACCACAAAATTATTTTACATAAGAGTGTACATATCCATATCCATGAGTATCACATCAAAACCAATAACCATGGATTTCACAAATAAATCAATAATGGGTACCTCAAACGTTCAATCAACAAAGGAGGTTTCCACCCCAATAGGTGTTGATGCATGATCCTATTATCCAAACATAAAAAATTAAATAATTAAATAAATAATAGTTACATGCAAAAATAATATAAAATTAGCCCTTATTTATGGAATGTAATAAGAAGGAACTATGGGAGTAAATGCCATAGATTGTAGTAATGTTCAACTACGTTTAGGGAAATTGTTGACTTATCCTCCACTCACCATCATAGAAATACATAATTAAAATTAAATTTAAAACATTAAAAATGATAAATTTAAGGAAAAATAATACATTAAATATAAATAAAAACATCAGGAAACTATTTCTTCACTACTCTTTCACCAATTCCATTTCTTAGATGACTTAAAGAAATAACCAATAAAAGTGAATATGAACTAGTCCAAGAGTTGAGAAAATTAAACATTGAGATACCACTGATTAAATCCATAAGATACATCAGTTATATTAATATAATCATCAAATTTTTATGTTTTAAAAATCCAAGGAGAATAAAATAGTATCCTAAGACCATACAAATGGATGGTAAGCTTGTTGACCTCTTAGCAGGAAAGTTGCTTCTACTAAAGTATAGAGACCTTAGAAGTTTAGTTATCACCATAGTTATAGGAAATAAATAAATACCAAATATATTAGTGGAATTAGGATTTGATATCAATTTCATGACATAAAACACATTTAGATCACTCTCCCTAATGGGGGTTTAACCAAATACTATAGTCCTATAAATGGTTGATTAATCCATTTCCAAACCAGAGGAGGTTGTAGAAGATGTATAAATAACAATAGAATATTTGAAATACCCTATATATATTATGATAATCCATCTAAAGAGTCAAAAATTGGGTTATCCATTGATCTTAGGAAGGCCATGGCTAGCCATAGCAGTATCACTTATAGATTGCAAATTTGGAGATATGGTAATCTCTAATGGATTGAAAGTAAAGAAAACCTTTTTATATCCACCTAAAAAACCATATTTAAATTCATTAGATCACTTATATATTGATTAAATAGACCAAAATGGAAATAATATTTCATCTTTAGCAATGTTAGCAATTAGAAATCACATAAATAAGATAGAGGAGAAATTAATAAGGAATATATAAGAAGACAATCTGGCTCTAGAGATGCCCATAGCTCTATATATCACCACTCTAGTGATATAAATTGTCAAAACACTTGTTCAATGTTATCAAAACATCCTTGAGGACACTCATTATGAAATATATGATCACACATATCTCCATTAGAGTGTTGTTAGATGGGCACAAAATAGTCAAAGATCTTTCTTCACAACTTTCTTCTACCCATCAATAGGTGTGATTTCAAAAGGAGAATCCTTCTTCAAAGACATAACCTACTTCCACATGATGCAACATCATCCTTGTCGCTTGAAATATCTCATGAGTGAATTTATACAAGTCAACTTCATTTATTTATAGATAAAACATTTTGAAATACAATCAGGAAAAATGTTAAACATAAAT
Organism: Torreya grandis; assembly: GCA_037957365.1. Taxonomy (NCBI): domain Eukaryota; kingdom Viridiplantae; phylum Streptophyta; class Pinopsida; order Cupressales; family Taxaceae; genus Torreya; species Torreya grandis. The sequence continues at coordinate 2,210,957 of JARHVA010000188.1, forward strand.
GTTGGTTAAAAAATGAGCAAGAGATAAATGTATTTGATATACTTAATAATCACACTAAATATTTTCTTGGGAATATAGTGACATGAAAGGCATCCATCCAAGTGTATGAACCCATCACATCTACACTGAGCATCAAATCATTTAGACAACCTCAAATAAGGATAAATCCAACATTAAGAGACATGGTCAAAATTGAAATATAAAAATTATTACAATTAGGATTCATATATCCCATATAATATATTCAATGGGTCTTACAACTAGTAATAATACATAAAAAATATGGAAAATGGAGAATATGTATAGATTACATGGGACTCAATAAAGAAACTATGAAATAATAATTTTCCTTGCCTTTCAAAGATTAATTCTTAGACACTTTAGCTAGAAATAATTATTTCTCCTTCTTAGATGGGTTTATTGGGTATAATAAAATAATAGTAGCTCATGAAGACTAGGATAAAACGACTTTCACATGTCTTTATGGGAAATTTGCATATAAATTTTTACCCTTTGGCTTATGCAATGCATCAACCACCTTTAAAAGAGTAGTCCTTGTTATATTTATTAATCTCACCAATGAATATGTTGAAGTATATATGGATGATTTTACACTACATAGGGACACTTTTTATGAAGCTTTAAATGATCTATACAAATTATTAACCATATGTGAATAACATTAGTTATACATAAGTCATGAAAAATGTCTAATGATGGTTGATCAAGGATTTTTTTTAGGTCATCATATCTCATCCCAAGGAATACAGGTTAATCTTAAAAATATTGAAGTCATTTCATAATTTCCAACACCTAAAATCCCAACTGATGTTAAGATATTTCTAGGTCATATAGGATACTATAGGCATTTTATTAAGGATTTTAGTAAGATTGTTGCACCTATGTTTTCCTTGCTTACTAAGGATAGTGAATTTGTATGGACTAAAAAATGTTAACATGATTTTTATGATATCTATTACATTATAAATAACTTGAATCCTACTAAAATAAACTATACAACTACTAAAAATGAGTTCTTTGTTGTCATTTTTGCTATGAATAAATTTCATCACTACAACACTAGATATAAAATATTTGTTTATACAAATCATTGATCCATAAGATATCTAATGAAGAAATTGGTGCAGGAGGTGGGATCATTAGATGGTTTCTAATATTGAAATAATTTGATATAATAATTATTGATAAGCCTGAAAAAGTTAATGTAGTTATTGACTTCTTGTCTAGTCTGAATATTGTAGGAAAAGATGAACCAGTGGAGGATAATTTTACAAATGAATAGTTGTTCATAGTTTTAGCTCACTCAATATGGTTTGATGATATGGATAATTATATAAACACAAGTAATTTTACTTGTGATTTCACTCATAAATAAAGGTAGCATTTGATCATAAATAGTGTTATCTATAAATGGTTGAATGATGTGTTATTCAAATGTGGACCTAATGGTAAGATAAGATGAGATATGTGACACTTTGAGAGATTCCTATGATGAGCTAGGAGGAGGTCATTATTCAACCAAAAGGACTATTTACAATATTATTAGGGTTGGCTATTATTGGCCTTTAATTCAAAATAATGTTGAAAATTATGTTTGGCAATGTCATCCTTGTCAAAGGATGGGGAAACCTATATTGTCTAATGAAATGCCCCTCAAACCTTAAGTGGTTTTAGAACCCTTTAATAAACATTGATTAGATTTCATTGGTACCATTGATCCACCATCTCAAGAAAAGAATTACATCATAGTATGTACTAATTATGTTACTAAATGGGTAGAAGTTGAAGCCTTGTCATTTGTTCATGAATAAAAAGTTGTTAGTTTCTTATACTATAATATCCTACAACATTTTGGAGCACCAAGGGAGATCATTTCAGATCAAGGCCCTCAATTTAAATCTAATATTATCAAATAACTAACACAACCCTATTATATCACCCATATAAATTCATCACCTTACCATCCTCAACCCAATGGTCAAGTTGAAGTCACCAACAAAAAATTATAGAACATCTTCATAAAGAGAGTAAATATCAGCAAAAAATACTAGAAAAGTAAGTTACCTGAGTAGTTTAGACCTATAACACAACATGGAAGTCCACCATAGGATTTTATCTATATGAACTTATATATAGTAATAATCCATTACTTCTAATCTAATTTGAGTTGTAAACATTAAGAATAATAATAGAGGTAGACATGAACCTAATAGAAGCACAAAAAGACTTAATTCTTCAATTGAATGAGTTAGATGAGATCATACTTGAGGATTCTAGCAAAAAAAAATTCTTTAACATCAAATTAAATCATGGCATGAATATCACATCAAGGAAATAAAATTCAAAGAAGGAGATTAGGCCTAATTTTTTTATTCAAAATAATAACATTTCAAAGGTAAACTTTGCACTAGATGGTTAGGTCCTTACCAAGTTAAAAATATTTTTGAAAATAAAACTATTTAGTTGATCCCAATTGATGGAAATAAGAAGACACTCTTGATAAATGGTCACAAATTGAGGCTATACCATCAATCTCCTAGTAAGGAGGAGTTCTACAAGCGTATTCAATCTCAAGATGAATTTGGGTATATGGAAGAACCTTGTTCTTCCAACATAACCAAAGGATGAGATTTTGATTCTAAGAAAGGAAGAGGATTTAAAACTAATAAATGGTAGTCCTATTCCTAAAAAATAAAAATAAAAATAAAAATAAAAATAAAAATAAAAATAAAAATAAAAATAAAAATAAAAAATGGTGAAAAAGTTAAAAACCAACAAATGGCAATTTTTTTAGGGAAACAAAGTAATAAAAATGGTACTCCAAGTTGACTTGTATAGTAATCTGAATTGACTTGTTTATGTTTCTCATCCTAGGACATGTGGTAAAACTAGGAAAAAGAATAAACATGTGTAATTCAAGGTATTTATATTTCACTTTCTATGAGTAGGATTAATTTTGAGTTTTAAATGTCAATTAATATCCACTTTTAAAAATGGGTTCTTCTAAATGAGGATATGCCAAAAGGGGGGTCTCCTATAAAAAGGATTCTCTAAAAATATTCTTTCCAAAAAGAGAGTAAAATAACATGTTATTAATACATCTTTTCAAAAATCCAAATGCAACATTAAAATACATGATGTCACTTTGATGACATATTAATAAGTAGTCTTGAGTAAAAGGTACTTGCAAGAGAATGATGACTAAGACCATTTTTGACATGAAGAAAAGGATATCACAATAGGGTGATAGTCAATTGGCATAAGGGAGAGGAGATAAGATAGATTTGATTCACCTCAAATCTTTCCACATGATATAATCATTTTTCTCCTTCCCAAAACACATCTAATCTCATAACTAACCTAGCTCTAGGATATTTTGAGATCTAAGAAACTGGTCACAATTTATTTTTCTTTACACCTTGATCTATTTTTCATGATAATTTTACTCATTTGTTACTCAAAACCCAAAAACTACACTATCATTTTCCTAACCAATATTTATCCACAACATTGAGGTCCTTTGACAATTTTACAAATGAGGTGAAAGAAAAAAATTGAGCTCAAATCAAAAGGGCTACTACTACAAGATGAAATTATGGCAAAGGTGTTTGAAGACACAGGATGGTTATGTTTTATAAATAAATTCCTTGGGTATGATATGAATTTGGTCAAATAATTCATTATAAACCTTGAAGAAAATTATCCCATAGTGATGGGGATTAAAATTCTAGTCAACAACTATGTCATCAGCTAATTATCTAGGATTCCTAAGATAAGAATGTAAATAGTAGGATAATCCTCATTAAAAACTTATTTCAAGTATTTCATGAAGAAGGGGATCCCATTGTTTAAATATTCATCAAATAATAATGGGTAACTAATGGGATTACAATTTAAAGTCTTATATAACCTTGGATAGCCCTAGCCTACCAGGTCGTTAAACTCTTCACATGTGATGGGTAGCATGGCTCACTAAGAGGAGATATAATGAAAATTGTGAATCATCACAGGCATGGACAAAAGAAACCTAAATAGAGGATAAATATTCTTTATTTTATTGATGATACTATTTAGTTTCTAAAAGATAAACATGTTTAGGGTGTGGCATCCAATAGACATCATGGGCTAATATTGTTGATATGCTAACTCTATTTCTTCAAGAAGGTAAATGGGGAATCCAAATGGAGGAATTTTTGCAAGGTAAACAAAAGAATAAGACCAAGGTAAATATAATACCACTCCATTTTTCCCTTACACCCAAATTTTTCCTAAAGAAAGAAACTTCAAGTGATGAGACATCTCCAGAACCAACAAAAAAGAGAAGGTAGAAAATAAAAACATCTAAATCTACATCCAAAGAAATTTTGGATCCTGCTGCTATAGACATACCTATTATAGAGAAATATGATGATGAAGAGTAATCTCTATATATCTCTTGTCCTAAGGTCTTGATAATAATTTCAAGGGAAAAAAGACTCTGATTAAGTAGACACCACCACAAACTTAGCCACAGAGACATAGGAGACTCATCTTTGCTAAGGAAGATGATCTTCATAGAAGATAGGATGTTGTTAAAAATCCTTGAAATTATATCTAAGAATAAATTTTTGAATCTTTAGAAGATTTGGAGTATAATGAAGAAGAATAAGGGGTTATGGAGGATCCATCAATAAGAATATGATAAATTGCATCCATAGAAAAATAATTTACAGCTAAGGAAGCAACATAAGACCTCCCTCAACATTCTTCATCCATGCCATTAGTGGACAAAGGAAAAGCTCTAATGGTGGAAGAAGAAGAACAAATTTTTGATCATGGTGAGGAAGATCAGATGCATCAATCCATGTCACTATTAATAAAAGAATTAGTCATGAGACAACAAGTAGCATAAATAACATTCCTCAAGCAAAAATTGAAAGTTAATGAAGAATCTATTTTATCTTTATAAAAGGAGTTAGAATCTCAAACTCATACCATTAGTAAAAATAACAAAAATAGATTAGTTGAGAAAACAAAATTAGTGCCCATAAACTAAGTATACCGGTGTGTAGACCTAATTATCTTATGATGGAATCATGGCTAATTCATAAAAAACTTGTCAAACCCTAAAGGAGGTGAGGGTATAAACTAAAAAGTTAAGAGAAGAGAGGAAATAAGAATTAAAAAATAGAATCCATACTATAGAAAACTTGTGAACTAAGGGAAGAACTTCTTTCTTGTAGAATAATTGCCTCTGGGTATAACCTCTTTTTACAAGAACAATTTTATAGATGTTAGTTGTTGAGGATTTAATGTGGGTTTCCACATGACTTAAAAAATGATAAAGAATTTATGGATGCTTATCACACTAGTACACCTAAGTAGCAAAATATTTTGTGTGAATTATATTTGTGTAACTTTCTCTTAGGACATGTCACATTTTCTAATTAATATGTTTGTAGGTAAAGCTTGGCTTAATATTTTTACTTCTACAATGTAAAATCAGATTGTATGGAGGGATAGGATAAATGAATATTATGTGCACATCAAAACTCTTGGACTCTACATGAGGTTGAAATTCACAAATCTAGATAAACTGGTTATGAATTTCTAAAATATTTGATATAAACTCGTGATTAGGATACAACATTCAATTATCTAAAGAAAATGCATCTCTAATTTTTAGGAGTATTCTCAAAGTCATTTTAGTACCACCCTTGATACTTGTGATCATAAGTGGGATACATTAAGTATTCATTTGAAGAGAAGGGAGGTCATTTCTCCCAACAATCTCAAATATTATTTTAGGAGAGCAAAATCTATCATAAAAGTGATACACAATTTGAGAAAACACATGGGAAAAAATGGATTGGCATGCGGTATAGGCCACCATTGATTATCATCCCCATTTCCTCATGGAAAATAACAACTCATGTAGAATAATATCTTAAAATATGGAAGACTCATAATAGAGCATATAAAGGTTACATCAGCACAACAAAAGTGCACCAGGATAGATATTATGACACTTATGACCTCGACAATAAACTAGGAGATATTGTATCTAGATGGGAATGAATGAGACCTTAGCTTGCAAGAGGAATTACTAGAAATTAAGTGTGAGAAAAATTGTGAGACCATAAAATGTCTCATTATATCCAAGTAATTACCTCATTTTTCCCCTAAAAGTCTTCCTTTTAAGTGGATTTAGATGTGTGTATTCTAACTCATTACTAATCTAAAGTATTAAATGAGTATTTTAACTTAGTTATTTTATGTAAGTTATTATTTCTTTTTTACACCAATTTGTTCTAACATTTGTATGTATAGATCATATGAAATTTTTATAGTTAAAGAACATTTTTTTAGTAGCATAAAACTCCTAAGACCAAACCCAAACCAGTTTTGGGGATCCCCAGACTAGCTCTGAAGATCACTAATCTAGCTCTAGAGATGCTCAGAACTAGTTATGAAGACTTTAACATTTTATAATTAAAGAACATGTTTTTTGTAGCATAAAATAGCTAATACCAAACCCAAACCAGTTCTGGAGATCCTGAAACTAGCTCTAAAGATCACTAGTCTAACTCTGTAGATGCTCAAAACTAGTTATGAAGATTTCTAAAAGCTTGACCACGGACATCTGAAGATGTAAAAAGACACACATGATTGATACAAAATAATTTAATATATTTTTGGAATAATTCTATAAGCTATAAATATACTTTCTAAAAATAGTATTTCTATTTTTAGGCATTACATTTATAGAATTTTTCACATGAGTGACTATAAGTACTATGTTTTGATCTACTATCAAATGAAGATCAAATGGATATGAACTCAAAAATAAGTTACTACTGATAGTAGACTTGGAATCACATGTGACAAAATCCAACACTTTCAAACCTATTTCTTTGGAAAGTGTAAATAAAGTTGTTATGCTTTTGATTTGTAATAAACAAGGTCTTGGTTAGTTTTGATATTGTTAGGTTTTTGTCTATTTTGATCAATTGTTGTAAAACATTTTGATATATAAATAACATACTTTTGAGTATAAAGAGACAATAGAAAGAATAGAGAATTGAGATAGACATAAGAATAGTAAGATCAAGTGTGACTTTTCATTTCCAACATTGTAAGCATTTCATAAGTAATTAGAAATTGATTTTATCAAGTTTGTAAAAATATAGTTGTGTTTCAATCCTATTATGAGGGAGAGCAAGGGCCAACTCAACCAAGAAATTATGATCTATTTTTGGCATATATATGTTTATTTCATATTGTTATGTGTTTTAAAGATTGTCATTCATTCTTTTATGCAAAATGTTATGTTTTATGTCTCACTTGTAGGAATTTATGTTCATGTGTGCTTCAAGCAAGTTTAATTCCAAATAAATTTATTTTCCAAATAATTTCCTTTCAAATCAAGTATATTAGTTTTGGTTTTTATTTTTTTGCAATTTATATTTCTAAAAATAGACTAGAAGTGTGTTTCTTTTTAAACAATTTCAATTTCAACAAGTGTGTTTCCCTTCAAAGCATTTTCCATTCAACAAGTGTTTATTTCACAAGCAATGCATTATATTTCAATTTAATCAAGTAGATTATAACTTAAGGAGTAAATTAACCATAAATTCCCCCAAATAGAAAATTATTAGTCACCACCTTACATACCTTATTGTTGACTATTATTGGACATCGACCCTATTTAATATGACACTGATTGAACTTAGTTGATTAAATGAAGAAGACACAATTACCCTCATCATATAGAATCTAACATAAATTTATGTTCACCTACCATATGCAAATATATATTCAAATGGAAAATTTCAATAAATTCTTGGAGACCTATCTATGTTGTTTTGTCTTTGATTAATAGGCTTAATATGGCAAATGATTGCCACTTGTTGAATGGTGGTATAAATCTACATACCACATTGCCACCAAGATGACACTTTATGAAGTTGTAAATGCTTATCAACTACCCTCCCTTTATAAATACCTTAAAATAAGTTAAAAGGTACAAAAAAATAATTCCATACTTAACATGCATGCAAATATCATTCAAACTATCAAGCATAATTATTGTCATCTTGAAATACACCCTGCCAGGTCTTGAAACCTGCTTCAAATGACACAATGGAAGCACTCTTTAGTTTTGGGTGACTTATAGTAAGAGTGGATCTATAGATAATTCTAAATCCTTTTCAAACCATAATTCACCTAATTTAATATTAGTTTACATCCCCTAAACCTATAGTAACAAAACCTAATCTAAGCTACAACTATGTTTTTATCATGAAAATGGAGAAAGAAGAAATAAAAACTAAAAATAAGGTGGTGTACCAAGTTTGAGTATCTCCTCTTATGACTCTAATAGAATAAGAAAAACCCTTAAAATACTAATTTTAGCTGCACACTCTCATAAAATTACAACAGAGGTATAATGAAAGGACCAGCCTACATAAGGGTTGTACTATCTATAATTTCTTTACAAATTAGCCAAAAGAGACTAATGAACATCTACAATTGATTTCAAACTACGAAAAAGAGGTAAAATACCATAATATGTAATTTAAATTATGAAATACATAGTGAAATAACAAGGAAAGAGAGGCAAATTCAGTGTTTTATTAATGGTTTAAGGTCCAATCCAACATTATAGGTCTCCAAATGAGCATAGTCTTGTCATACCAAAAGGAGGGGATTATAAGTCAGGGATTTATAGCCATATTTATAATAAATGAGAGAAAAAATATGGGATAAAATCACTAATAGGCTACATAAATGTATTTGTTACAACATGATCCAACCTATTCAAGAAAGAAAATAAATGGAAAATGAGGCCATTAGGCCTTATTCAATGTACTAATGTTGCTATCAATGATGATTCTCTAAACATTGGCATAGAGGTGGAGAAGAGGGATTTCTTGCTTCTATTTTTGTCATTTGGAGTGCTTAATCATGGTTAATATTATCCTATATGGTTCTCCACTTGAGAAACTCCTACATTGAAGCTTGAATCATCATCACATATACTTTTATGAGTCCTTGAATAAGCAAGAAACCTACATGTACATGCTTGACAATCCTATTTTAATCCATCTTTTGAAACCTCTATAATTTGGCTATAGGCATATAAACATCCCTTTTATACACACTTTAAAATTGTAGATGATGCTCTTAGGCATGTATTCTTCTTGAATAAGTTCATTTATTGTGTCTTATAACCTACAATAATCACCAACATACCTGCAACTAGTCTCATACCTACAATTTTGAGGTCTCTTGCTTGGAAGAAGACATAGAACTTATAATGTAAAGTGTAGGCCTTAACTTGGATATATAAGGATTTTTGTCTATGTTTTAGTATCCTAGGACTCATATAATATTATATTTTCAATTGGTGTTCCATTTTATCAAGATACCTTGAAACTCCCTCAACTTATTTGATAGATCTTCAACTTGAATTATTCACGATGGAGTAGTGGATTGGCTCAAATCTTCCAAAAATGACCTTTATGGATAAATTTAGTCAAAATGGGACCTTTTAGGATATGAATTATAGCCTAAAATATAAGCCTATAACTTATTTGAAGGGTTTTGAGGCCACCGTGTATGTTTTAGGTCTATCCATTCTTAAACTAGGCTTTAAAACTTTATACTAATGTTGTTAGGCATGAGTGACAACTTTATAAAGTTTGAGAACGAATTTCTCAATGAAACATTCTATTTTTTTTTCAAATTTACTTCCTCCTAAGACCATTCTTTGCCATTAAAAACCATTTAAGATGATGTGGATATCTTCTTCAATTCCTTAGAGATTCTACTATCAAGCAACCACCATTGGGGTGTCTAGTCACTTACTTGTAGTTGATAGAATACAATGGTTATGATTAGGTGTTATTATTCTTGGATTAAGTTTTTAAACCTCCTCAATCTTATTTATAGATATAGACCTTTATAGTGCCTCCATCTTATTTGAGAAACCCATATTACAATCCTTAACATCACACTTAGCACTTTGCCTACAACTTCTTTGAAGAGTCTTTAAAATCATAATCTTATCTTAAGGTATTGAAGACCCTTATCACTTCAAAGAGATTTTGTAGATTCAGTTGTAAGCTTTGTAAACTTTGATTTTAACCTAAACTTGAAGGTCTACCTATAACCTCCTTGGGGTAGGATCTTGCACACTTCATACTTTCCTAGTATTACTTCAACATTTATGAATACACATTTGGACATGCCTATGAATGAGTGTGAAGGTATCTTAAGGGAATTAAAGTATTGATCACCTCAAGAGCCTTATGTGAAGCTTGTAACTCCTAAATACTCCTTCAACTATATTTTGTAAAATACCCTAACTATCATGTAGGCTCAAAACTAATTTAAACTTGTGGTCTGATGTTGTAACCCTGAATCTTATATTGGTAGGTTTTTAGGTCACTAGATTGGTTCACCTTTTTACCATACTATAATTTTTAATATTGTACAATGACATGTAGGCTTGTCAAATATTTTAGGAAGTTAAAGAGGGATACATGCTTAAAATCTCATCATAGGGGCATTGAAACCATAAAACATGTTTGAATATCTCTATTAGTATACATGTGGGTCCTTATAACCTTGATAACTCTTGTATACATGTTACAAACACCAAGAAGACCTCATTTAGCTTTTTCATAACATTGGGAAGTTTGTAATATCAATTTGAAGCTATGTTGGAGGATCACTTGGCACCTCTTTAGGGTGGGACATGCACCCTTTATACATCTTAACCTTTTTATTATTATTTCATCAAACATAATGTGTTTTAAACCCTTTTAGGATTATCATCTCTTACTATCAAAACTATGGGGTTGTAGGTGTTTGAAGGACCTTGTGAATGTTTTAGCACTTTGAACCTAAGTTTTCATTCCTTATATTTTCATATGTTTATAACCTCATGTTTATTAAATACTTATTCAACCAAATTTAAGTTTCTTAATAATGTTACTCAAGTATTTATCCTTATTTTTACAAACCCTACATGGAAACCATGATTTGCATACAAGATTGCAACATTGTTACCATCATCAATATTCTTACAACATCCTTGATAGGGTATTAGATGTAAGGAAGAGTCTAGAAATATCCATATTCCATGCTTGCATATTGAATTTATACCTAGATATAATCATCTTAAAACCCATTGAAACCCTCACACTTCTACAAACTTTTAGAGGTCATTTCAAGATTGAAACCTTATTGAGCTCTTGACTGTCAATGATTCTCATTGACCTGCATCCATGTTAATATGATTTTGGATGAAAAAATAGGGTAATTTGGATTTATTTAGGCCTCATTTTTAGGAGAAACATCTTGAATTACATTTAAAACCTCTCCTCTACTATCAGGCTTGTAGGTGTCTTTTGCCAAGCTTTGAACCTCATTGAAATTTTGTCTGCCAATGATTCTTTATGCTTAAAATTTTATTAGAGAATATTCAATAAGAAATGGATTTCCTTGGCTTCATACTTCATTATTTTACCAAGATACAAACAATTTAAAATACATAAATTATTTGTAGGCCTACAAACATTAATAAACCATGGAAACCTTGGCTTTGACTCCTAAGGCCTGCAACCTCTGAATCTTCCTCCACTTGACTTGAAACTTGTATTGGAATAGTTTTGGGTGTAAATATGAGTCCATATTTTTTTTAGGCCCCACATTTAGTATAAACATCCCAAAATTCATTAAAAACTTCACTTCTATGTTTGCAGGCTTGTAGAGGCTATCACAAGCTTAAGACCTTGTTGAAAACCTAACCTTGACACTTATGGGCCTAAAAATTATGTATAATAATTTAAAAGAGTATATCTAGGCCTAAAAATTATGTATAATAATTTAAAAGAGTTTTTTTATACCTATATACCTTAAAATTTCCTATAATTCACTTGATCATGCTTTAAAACCTTAAAAGTGAAATATTGAGCTTGTACGGTTAAGAGGGTTTAGGAGCAGTTTGTGGTTTTCTTGGCCATTTGACATGGTTTGAATATATACCATCTAGTATGATGATGTGGAATGGTGATAAAAATATCTACCAACCTCATCCAATATCCATCTTTTAATATGCATCAGGAGAAATAATTTCAAACCTCAAACCATGCTCTTCTTGAGTTGTATGTAGGCTTGTTTTAACTCTTTAACGATGGTTCATATCCCTCACTAATTATTATAGTTTAAAAACACCAAAAGTGGGTTATTAAATACATTATACTTCTCATCTAGTGATTTTAGTATTCCATATAACTCTTGATTAGATATGGTACATCTTAAAAAATTGCCTATAGGTGTCTCTAAAAGAGATTTGAGGTTGGTTTTGCCTTATTTTTAGTTTTGAGAGAATATTTATCCACTTTAAATCCTATGAGGGATTAATAATTATGTTAGGGGCCTCATATGACCTTACCTTATCCTTTTGTACCATATTATAGCTATGCAACTCTCAATATTACCCTATAAAACCTATAACTTCATAAAAACCCTCATGTTTGGAAGCTTATATGCCTGGTTATGAATGTTAACACACCAAGAAGGTATTAAGACATCCCTTATATGCTTGAGTAAGGTTTTTAATTTACCCTCCATGTATTAACCTCCACAAAACCCTTGTAATTTTGCACTTAGTGCCAAAACTTACAACCTTCCAGGTCTGCATCCTCATGAAAGCTAATTTATCTTTAATCTTTACTTGAAACTTGTCATTTTATTCCATGAATGGATATCATTTTCATTAAGAGAACCTAAAAAACATCCTTGAGGCATGAAAAATCCATTATCCTACTTGAGATGATAATGGTTATATTATGATCAAGTGCACTTCTCCACATTGAGGAAGCTGAAAGCCATCAAAAAGTTGAAAGAAGAGGGAAAATAAGAGGTTCAATTTATTTTGACCACTTTGTACAGATTAGAGGGATTATGGAGGAGTTTTCAAACATTATAATGATCTTTACGAGGAATTAAGAAGGCTTAATTTCTAAAAAATGACTTTAATGATTATCTATATAGCATTTATACCTTTTTATATCCTTAAATACACTTCTTGGGGCCTTTTTGATGTGTTCATGATTTCATTATGCCTTATAAGACTCATGTTTACCTATTTATCCATTGTAAATCACCTTTTATGATCCTTTTAATATGTTTATAACTTTGAGATGACACATTAGACCCTTAACAAGATATTTCATTGTCCACAATTTGAATGATTCTAGTCATGGAATGAGGTCTATCACAGTTAATCAAAACTTGAACAAGGATTTAAGACACATTTTTTTGCATTGAAGAGTCCTATCATATACCCAAAATATATAATGCCACTAATAATTATTGTAATATTCATTAAATGAGAAATACTATAAGGAATATTAATAGCTCATGCATACTTGACCTTGAACACACCTAATCATCATGAGATGATTGTAAGGAGCTCATACTCAACTAGTTTTTGTAAAAAATACACCCTTCCAAGTGTGAAAATGTTCTAGGGGCCAAGGGTGGATATAATAGCTAGCATTTTGGTAACCTCTCATTGGTGTTTGCCTATCCAAATACTTAGATCAATTGCCTTATCAAATCCATTAGGCATGGAGTCAATAAAGAACTCAATTTGAAGATAACACTCTATTAGACCAACTTTAAGAAGACTAAAAGTCCCTCCAAATCAAAAAATAAAGATGCAAGAACAAGAATAACATGTGCAATAACACTTAGGGAAGAGGGAAGAATAACTAGGCTACTCTACTATGTACATGTTGAAAGCAAAGATTCTACTCCACTTGGGTCAAAGTAGAAACCTCTGAGATCTTTGTTGACTCCCCATGAGCATATATTCATGTGATTAACAAGGGTAGGCTAAGACTCTTTCCTTATGTTGGTGACATAACTTACCATATTTTAGGTGGATGTCTTCGGTGATGAACTCCACCTCATAGTACCTTTATTTGTCAAGTGAATCGATCTTACTACCTTATAGTTGCTCATGCTTCTCTATGATGAACTAGGGTAACTTGAATTGATCCTCACTTGCTATTATAGCTCCTTCAGTGTCTTTATTCTAGTTTTCAACTTTACTAGCTTAGCCAAAGCTTCAAACTCATTAATGAGGTTGAAGGATTACTACCATATATTCTTATGTTTATCTTTTGGATCCATGAAGTCAGGCATGTCAAATTGATCTTTTTTGGCTAGGGATATTGGATCGTTAAGAGCCTCAAACTCCTTAAGGAGGTTAAAACACTTTTTCCATGCATCATTATCTTCTTGAGGCTTTGTAATATTAAATTTAATAATGTCCTCCTTACACAACTAATATATGGCTAGAACTACTTTTGTATAATCACATGGGCCAAACTCATAACACCCTTTTGCCTAATCATCAAATGAATAATCTAGAGCTTCCTCAATAAGATCAATAACCTCATGGGTAGTATCAATCTCATTTATGACTTGTGATCCCATATTGGGCATGTTGTAGTCATATTCATCATGAAATTAGTAAGCTTCCAAGGTTATCTCTTCATTGAGACTCATGCCTCTAAAGTCACTTTCTTCCTAATTCAAGAGGAGAGACTCAAATCATGTTTTTTTTTGCACTTTTTCCTTTTGTGGAGCTAATCCAAATTGATGCTACTAAAGTTTTTATGTATGTTGAACCATTAGAGCTTACTCAATTACTCTATTTGCATAAGTATTTTGATTATGAGGCTAATATGAGTTGTTGAAGGTCTAAAAGGGTGTATTTTGTTGAGCCTACTACTTCTTAAAGGCCACTAGTTCATTACCCAAACCTTTTATGAGACATTCAAATTCCTACAACTCACTAAGAGTGACTTAAAATGGGGTTTCTTGGCTTGACATTATAAGAATAGAGGTTAAAGTGGACTAATTGGATAGAAGCTCAAGAACTAAGGGCATTAGAGGCCTGGGTCTAATTTTTCCAGCTTGGACTAAGCAATTTTATGCCCTTATGGTGAGTTTTTATGCATTTGTAAGAGTGTTTCCACCCATGGATTGAACCATGTCATCAAGGTTATTGTCTAGAGCCCTTAAGAAATATAGGAAAGTAGCATGGGCTGGGGGTTTGACTAGGTGTGGGATTCTATCCTAGTTCCTCTAAAATTTGAGATTAAAATTGATCATTAACTCATGGGGATCCATTTTAATGGTTATGAGATGCTCTATGAGGGATAAATGGTCACTCTTATCTTCAAATTGATTACAAATTAGCTCCCCAAGGTTATCCCAACTATGAATATAATTTGGCCTTAAACCTATAAACTAGTGTAATGCTTTGCCTTTTAATGAGGATGCAAGGAGTCTCATAGTTACATTATCTTCTACCAAATTATGGACTAAAACTTATTAGTTATATATTAGATGTGCTCAATAGGAGTAGTGGCATCTTCACTAATGAAACAGGGTATAATTTTAAGGGTAGTAATTGGGATATCACTATACTAAGTAAGGGCTAAGGGGTTTCCTCCATTAAAGGGAAAAAATGTATGATTTCTCAAGACATCCACTAAAAAAGATAATAATTAGACCTCATTTTTGAGTAAAACATGCAGGAGTGACCTGAAACCAGGAAGATTGGAGTCACTAGGTGCTCATGAAGTGTCTTCAAATGTTGTAGTGATTGATAATAACACCAACTTATCATCTAACCTCTTGAAAATATCCCAATAGGCATGCCAAAACATTTTTGTTAGCTTAAAGTACACCCTACCATGTCTTGAGACCTATTTTAAGTGACACAATAGAAACACTCTATTGTGCAAAATTATTACCCAATTAATTGTTAGATTTTTGAGTTTGATTAACATTAATTGTCAACCCAGGGCACATATCCTTTTTAAGGATTTTAGCACTATATATGCATTATTGATTCATGGATTAACTTGCTTTACTAGATGTAGTATAATGAACTTATGCTAAATTCAACAAGTAGTTATACTATGAAACTATTATAATATAAATATAGAAATACTTCACACTTATGAATCACACATGCATCACACTTTATATAATCAGACTAATAATGAAATCAACTTACAAAACATATTTAAACTAAAAAGGGTTACGATCTTCACTGCAACTCCTTCTGAGGGGGCCCTTACTCATTTAGAACTAAGTTTCAATCCTTCTTTGAGAGACTTGCAAAAGCTTCTTACAGAATTAACCTTCTCATTACTTAGATATGTAGCAATTAAAATTTTCTATATAAGATTATAATATTTAGAATATAATGACTTATACAATTCTACTATTCTACTATTCTATTATCATCTATCCAACTCCTAATCTTTAAATAGAGGGTTTTTATCATTAGCATTTGAAGGACCCTCTCCAAAAAATTTCACTTTCACCATCCTTCTCTCTATTAATAGAAGGATATGAAAATGTTAGTGGACTCATTAGGTCTTAAATTTTGAGTTGTAACTCTGATACCACATATAACATCCCCACTAGGATCTACCTAGAAATGTGTGAATTTTTTAATTAAACACATCAAAATATATTACCCATGAGAATATAATAGATATCAAATAAAGTAATCAAGTGTAAAAATAGCAAAAAATCATATTACATCACCGATCTCTAATATTATGAGAGTGTGTCATTATGCTAATATAGAAAGTAATTAAATCAATTCAGTCATGGATGATATAAATATATAGTAACTGCTATTAATGTGTAATAACAAGTAATTATAACTCTTCACACAAAAATTGAGGTCATGACATCCTCCCCCACTTAAAAATAAGTCATCTCAATGACTAAAACAACCAGTGATAATGCTCCCTTAAAATATGATCATCTTTGCAAGTCACATTTCATTCAAATAATGTATCCATTAGACCAATATTTGAGAAATTACCATTAAATATAGAAGGTAGTTTATTAGCTTTAACCAAAAAAACTAAACTAGAAAAAGTACAAATATTTTAGGAACTTCCCCCGTCAACCTTCAGGTGGTTAGTAACTGAAGTTACTTATTTTAAGCCTGGCTAGGTTAAGGATAATGTATATTACTTTGTTATTTTACTTCTTTTTGTCTCCTTTTTATTATCCTTATCTTTCTCATCTTTGGCAGCACATCCAAGATTTTTTACATGTGGGGAGTTCATACAATAGTTATAGAAGATATTCTCTAATCATCCACTCAGTTCCTAAGATAGTTGGATGTGCCCTTAAGATCTGATCACAACGATAGTTCTATTCTGCATAGTGGTTGCAGGCTACCTATAGGTAAAAGCCTTAGTTGTTGTAGGTAACCTATAGTTGTTATGGGAAACATGTAGGTGAAAGCTAGTAATTACTATGTGCAACCTATAGGTGGAAGCCAGTAGTGGATATAGACAACTTGTAGGTGAAAGCTAATAGTTTCAATGGATAACCTATAGGTGGAAACTAGCAGTGGCTACAAGCAACTTGTAGGTGGAATCTAACAGTTGTTGTGGGAAACTTGCAGGTAAAGACCAATAGTGGCTATGGGTAACCTATAGGTGGAAGCCAATAGTTGTTGTTGGATTCTATATAAGTGTTGTGCCCAAATAAGATTCATGTTGCCTTATGTTACCCTTCAAATTTTTGTTAAATAAAGTTACATAAGTATAATATAATCAAATAAAAAGCATCATTAAATTATACACACACACACACACACACACACACACACACACACACACACACACACACACACACACACACACACACACACACACACACACACACACACACACACACACACACACACACAATCATAAATTCATTCATTCATTTTTAGAAGTCATGGATGGTTATGGGTATTTACATAGAAAAATATATATACTAGGTAAGGATGAGGCTATAAAGCAATTGGTGGCCTCATCACACCCCCTTAACCTCTTGCTCAACCTCAAGCAAGCCTTGGCTATATTTTGAAACTATAGATTTTTTTGAAATCTAGGGGTTCAGTGCAGCCCATCCCTTCAAAGATATAGAAACCTTTAGCATCATCAATGTTCTTCCATCTTTTCTTAATTGCCTCTCTATCAGTTGGGACCTCCCCCTCCCAGTTAGGAATTGGGAACCAAAACACCAGTGGTTGAAACATCAACCCAACCATTTTATCTTTCTCCTCCTGACAAACCCAATATACATGTATACATTATGTATGACCTCCCTAAGGTTTTTGGGGGAATAAGGTTCCTTTCTTTTCAAAGCATCAAAGAGTTCTACCCATCTGTGAGAATAAGAAAAAAAATTACTTTCCATCTCCTTCCATAAGACTCAAATAGTGATTCTAAACCTCTACTTATTTCCTTATGACCCATGCTTTTAGAATACCTAAGTTCATAAAGGAGATCCATTCTTATATTACAACTTCTGGATTAGCTGATTCACCCCTAATCATTAGGGTAGTTGCTTTTTCTTTTTCTTGATACTCCACATATTTCCTTCTTCCTATTTCATTAACGACATGAATTAAATGCATTCATTTGGACATCCCCCAAGTATATATTTGGATTCTAATTTGTATCATGGGGTACAACATATTGATGTATGTAAAACTCACTTAACTATGCTTGGAGATTAGGGTCAACATATTTATAGACTTCAAAGAAAGATTTAAGGTCACAAACCATGTAAGACTTGATCATTATAGATCCTATCATATCTAAATTTAAGCCATATTTCTTCTAAGTAGACAACATACACCCTAGAAGGTGATCTACAGTCTATTAACAATTTAATGGTTTCATGCATTTTAATAATCTTTTCTTTCAAATAATTGATCTTAGTTTCAGCCTTTTCTAAGATTTCTTTTAAGTCATCTTTCTGCTATCTTATTTCAGCATATACCTCAAATATTTGTACCAACTCCTTATGATAAGTCTCATCGTCATCAAATTTTTTTAAAGAAAAATCAAGAGGTCATCAGTTTCTACTAGCATGGCAGTTGAAAGATCCACATCAGTTACTTCTTCTACTATAGGTGTTTTTGTAGTGGGTAATAGAGGATAAAATTTATTGTAAAAAGGTACCAAAGCTAGAGAATTATCTTCTGTAAGTGCCTTAGAGGGTACATAAATGATATCTATGGGAAAGCTATATGAATTTGCTGTAGTTTCCTCTAAACAAGTTGTTTAGGTTCCTCCAATAACTTTTTTTCATAGATGATTCTACAAATTTTTGTTGCCCTTAGAAGTGTTTCTAGGCCTCTTTTCCCTTTCAACTCTGTTATCTCATTCCTCAGCCTATATATTTATTTCATAGTTTGTTCCAAGGTTTGGAACCCCTGGTCATGAGGAACTATCTCTTATTTTGCTTCTTCTTCCATAGCCTTTTCTTCAATCAAGTCTTCTTCTTCTATAGGTTGATCTATCATTCTCAACTCTTCTTCTTTGTAAACAATTTATTTGATAATATCCACGTCTTCCTTAGTGAATCTGGGTGGCTTAAGTGATTGTACTTCTTCCTTAGTATATTCCTCTTTAGTAGACCATTCTATAATCTTGAACCCATCAGAGCTCTTTCGAATCTTGGGCTCTTTCTTTTCCTTTTCATCCTCACTTATGTCTATGGGTGAGGAGGCTAGGGTTGTCTTATATTTCTTTATTATTTTAGATATCCTAGGAGGAGGTCTCATTCTTTTTGATATACAGGGTTTCTTTTTTTTAGTTTTATTCTTCTTTTTAGGAGGGGTGTTTGTTGGACCTATTCTTCTTGTGCAACAGTTGATGGAAGAACTTACTCTTCCCCTAAAGGAGTCATGGTGGAAGAATCAACCCTTGGTGAGAAGATAATTAGAATAGTGGGAGAAGGAATATTCTACTCAATTTGTGTGGGTGTATTTTCCTCCTTTGAGTCATTAGGGGGTAGGACTAGTTTCTTTTTCCTTCTTCTACCTATAGTAGTTTTAGATAAACCTTCAGTGGCTATGGGTTGTCATGCAACACTAGTGCTTATACTACCTTCTTGTGTATTATATTGGGCCCTCTCTTCAGGATATTCCTCCTCATTATTTTCCTCTAATTGTTGAGGTTCACCATTCTTTAGGGTTATAAATTGTCCCAGTTGAGGTTAGGTCTAACAGTGTTTATTCCATGTTTAGTTATCAACCATATCAGGCAATGATGAGACAAAGATTTCTCAACCCCCTTTTGGTATTCTTTGAACATCCCTTTTAGAATGTTCCATAGGTGATTTAGAACATTAATGGTCCTATCATGCCTTGGGTAGTTAAAAAAATTAAACTAAAGAGTATAAATTAGAGTACCTTCCTTCATAGGTCATATATCTGATGATGTATGAGGCTACTTCCCTCTAGGTTTTAGGTAGGATGAGTCTCTCTATACCACCTTTCTTAAGTAATAGTCTTTCATCTCTTTGATAGAACTACTATCTGACTTCTTGACCATTGGGTTTGTCTTGTCAGTTTTCTCCTATACTTGGCAACCCAGTTTCTTAGCTTACCAGTTCTTTAGTGACTAAAAATTTAATGCCATGTAAAATAGCTTGTTCTCCTATAAATTCCCTAGCAAGGGGTTCTGAGAAATGCTGAAATTTCTCAAAATAAGTGGTCCATCCCACTCTATTGAAGACAGTCTAGTTGGTTGGGTCTCCTTAAAGTTGCCTATGATCTGTGAGTTCCCATCTCAACTGACCCTCCCATTCTAGCTAGGTTTATCTTTTTGGTGACCCTTTCAATCGATAATTATCAACACACTTAGTTTAGTTTCTAGAGTTTTACTTGTAGTAAAGTAGGGTTTTTTCAATAATGGTAGTTTATGGTTGTAGGTTGTAGGTTGCAGGTAATGGTGTGTTTCAGCTTTGCTTGAATGGGTTGTACTTGAAATTAAAAATAATAAAAGTGATTGTTTTCCCTATTGATTGTATGGTGTCATCGTGGTCATTTAATCTGCATGTATGGACTATCTTGGAGTGCATAGAATTAATTGCCCATAGAATTTTCCCCCCACGTGAGGTGTCACTTGTCCTCAAATGATGTGGAATGAGTAGGATGAAAAGAGAGAGGATGGGGTCATGATAAGGGTATGAGTGTGAGTGGAAAAAATACTTAATGAATGACTTGTTAATGATTTAAATATGTTTTTCAATATAATGCATGTTATATTAAGAATAAAAAATGTTTTTTTATGACCAAAATATATGGCATATCTTTTTAATGGTTTGCTTAGGGTTATGTAGAGGATTTGCATGTGAGTGTTTGCATGTGAGTGGTTGTCAGAATGTAATGATTTTCAGGTAGTTTTAACTTGACTAAAGTGGGCCCCTTAAGTAATCATGAGATCATAGGATGTTAGCCTTCTATGATGCCCTCAACAACCTACATATAATCATGATATGCCTGCATGGAACTAAAGTAGGGGTCTTATAGTTGGATAAGAGATTATTATCTTCCTACCGCAAGGTGGTCACTATGAATCTTTGTGTTATCTGGTTAGGTGTTGCATGAACATGGAAAAGGGTGGATGAGGGTGTTTTTGCTATGTGATCTTCCTCTACATGAGTCTATTGATGATTTGTCTCTATGCTATGTTACTCCCTATGGATTCTATGCCTAGTGAATTTTTCCTTTAGCAATCGATAGGGTTTTCAAAATTGGGACCTATACTCCCAAAAATCCTAGATCTCACTATGTGATAGAGTGAAATCATCTCCATGAAATGACTAGAAGTTGAAAGTGGTTCATGTGTGTCCTTATAACTATAAATTCTAGTCTAAAACACTTCAAATAGAGATTGGAAGTGTATGTCTTAGTTGTGGCTCTTACCTTGTTATTCAAGGGTATGTCTGAGTAATGTTTTGACTTTTTTAATTTAATCCTCCTTCACTCTATCTTGTCTGGTATCTTTTATGAATTTCTCAAAATCCCATAGCCAAGGCCATATCTTTGAGTTGGTGAATAACTAACATGCATGCACTTAGAGAGGTATTAGGATGTACCTACAACAACCATAGGTGGTGCTCATAGCAACTGTAAAGTTGTGCTCAACTATGGGGAAGGTGCCCATAGTAGCTACAAAAGAACTTATATAAACTAAAGGAATACCTTCATTGACAAAGGTGATTGTAGCAATGGTGAGGGAGGTACATGTAGTAGCCATAGAATAGCCCGTGGAACCTAGAGGAAGATGAATAGTTTTGCTCAGAATGATTATTTATTTTTCATTTTTGTTTTTACCCCTAAATAGACAGTATGTTGATTTTCTATTTAAGCCTATTTTATAGTTTTAGGCAGCCAATAGGCTAGTTTTTTACCCAAAAACTACCAATAATTCCCAAAAAGGGTTTTCATTATTATTGTTGTTATTTTTACTCTAACTATTGCCTGTAGTAGAATGTTTATTCTAGGTCCTTACCAAGTCAGCTATGAGGGTGACTGGTCAAGGACCAAGTGAAGGTCTTAGTCTTCATGCTAGAGGAGGGTTAGGATGTCCTCCTCTCCTTCTTCATCTATGTGTTGGTTAGTTTTCCCTTTATCTGGAGAGACATCATGTTGATCTAGTATATCATTGTATCCATTTTGTAATTGCATGCATGTCTTTGGTAAAATCCTCTTGAGTGGATTTTTATACAAATTTAGTCTATGGATATTGATCAATAGATGAAATCTTATCAAATCAATGGTTTGGAGTTTCACTTCTCCATTTTCATAAACATGCTCAATCTAAAATAGACTAAGCAATGTGGTCTAGGGTTTTCCCTTGTGATCTTTATATTTTTAATAAAAAACAAGGGCCTAATCTCCTGCATTGAATTGCATGCTCTTAATGTACCCATCATGTCATCTAATTATCTACTACTATGTAAGTTATATGTTATACAATGCCTATTGTCTATATTCATCTAAGGCATTCAGTTGCATAAGCCTTTCTTTCTATGCTTTAGATATATACATCCCAAGTTTTAGTGTTGTTTGTAAGGTGTTGTGCTCAAATTCAATTGGCAAGACAAGTTTATTCTAATAGACCAACTCATATGGGGTGAAGATTGTAGTGGTCTTCCACATGATTTTGTAAGCCCAAATAGTTTTAGGAAGTCTAGCCTCCCAATCCTTATGGGACATACTAATAGTCTTGATCAAAATATTTTCTAACTCCCTGTTGGTGACTTCCACCTATCCATTAGACTGTGGATGATATGGAGTTGATTTATTATGCCTAATATCATATTATTAGACCAAGGTAGTAATTAAACTAGCAGTGAATTGGGGTCCTTAATCAGTGACTATTTCTTGTGGCACACCATATCTTGTGAATAACTCTTCATAAAAGAAAGGTACCACCTTATCATCCATGGTGTGTGTAAGAGATTTTACTTCTACCCATTTAGTGATATAGTCAGTACATACAAGGATGTACTCTTTATTATTGGATTTTGGATCAAAAGGTCCTACAAAGTCTAAGCCTAATTTTTCAAATGGTTCAAGTAGATTGCAAAGACATCTCATCTGAACATGTGGATATCTCCATAAACTGACATCTATCACAATGAGTAGTATACCTTATTACATCTTTATGGAGTGAGGGAAAATAATATCCTATATTCAAGATTTTTACTATTTTATGCTTGGTTGAAAAGTTCCCTCCATAGGGTTCATCATGATAGGCTTTGAGGATATCTAAAACTTCATCTTCTCTGAGACATCTTCTAATGATAAATTTAGGTTCAATATATAAAAGGAATCCAAATAGATATGAATACCTACTACTTTTCTAAAGCAAATCTCTTTTTTATTTAGGGAGGAAGTATTGTGGAAGTAATCCTTTTACAAGGTAGTTAGCAATATCAGTATACCAAGGTGTGGTAATGGTGAGGGAGAACAGGTGCTCATCTAGAAATGAGTCATCCACTATGGTATCTTCTTGAGGGGATTGTAGTTATGATAAGAAGTTATCCATGACATTATCCTTACCAAGATTATCTACAATAGTCAGATCAAATTCTTGTAATAAGAGTAGCCATCTTATCACTCTGTCTGGGATAGCTAGTTTGTTCATAAGGTACCTAATGGCTACATGGTATGTATGAACAAAGACTTGATACCCTATTATGTAGTGATATAACTTGTTGATAGTAGATAATACTACCAAGAAATGTTTTTTAATGACCATGTAATTTAATTTTGTTGCCTGTAAGTTCTTACTTACAAAATATATAGCTTAATTAAGTACTTCTTACTTTTATCCTAATATAAATCTTAGGACGGTATTTGAAGCATCTATGTGAATATGGAATGGAAGCTTCCAATCAAAACCACGTAGATTAGGGGTGGTGGTAAATAGTTCTTTCAATTATTTGAAAGTTATATCATAGGCAGGAGTTCATATGAATTCAACATCTTTAGTTATACGAGTGAACAATGGTTCTTCTAATTTATTAAAATTGTTGATAAATCTCTTGTAGTAACTAGCATGTCCTAAAAAAACTCTTGACATCTTTATATTTATAAAGAATAGGTAAGTTTTTTATGACACTAATTTTTGTAGGGTCAATATTAATTCCTTCAGTAGATTCATGATGGCTTAAGACAATGCCTTCTATCATAAGCATGTAGCATTTCTTATGAATTAAAAACAAATGGTACTCCTAATAGTATAATATCACTTTCTCTAGGTTCTTCAGGCACTCATAAAATATTTCTCCATAAATAGTTAAGTCATCCATATAGATTTATATACATTTATTGGCCATATCTACAAAGATACTCAACATAGCCCTATGGAATGTTGTAGGAGTGTTACACAACCCAAAATATAATACAACATAAGTATAAGTACCCTAGAGACAAGTTAAGGTGGTCTTTTCCTAGTCCTTAGGAGTAATTGTAATCTATTTGTAACCACTGAAGCCATTCAAAAAGGTAAAATATTTATTTCCTACTAGTGTGTCCAACACCTGATCAATAAAGGGTAGAGGAAAGTGATAATTTCTAGTTACTGTATTAAGTTCCCTATAATCTATGCATACATGCCATTCTCCATTTTTATTTGGTGCAATTACCAATGGTGAGACCCATTCACTATCTAAGATATGATATATAAATCCAGTGGTCAGAAGTTTTTGTAATTCCACTTTGATTATTTTTCTACGAGCTGGATTCATCTTACATTATGGTTGTCTGATTGGTTGGCACTCTTTTTTGATATAGATATGGTGTGTACATGTTTCTAGGTTGATTCCTTACATATCCTCATAATCCCATGCAAAATCACATTGGTTTATATTCAACATGATAACTAGGTGTTTTTCCTCATTTGACTCTAACTTGTTATTAATAAGCTATTGGAGTTATTGCCAGAATCTGGATAATACGAGTGCAATGGAGATGTGATCACACAAGTTGAAGCAAGTGCACACCACATAGATGTTAAATCAATTTGAAAATAAAACAAGAAGATAAATTGCACAAGACAAAATGGAGAAAACCAAAATTTAATTAACATGAGATGGCCAAATTGAGGACTACAAATAGGAGAGTACATAAGTAACTCCTCCACAAAAGGTAGACAAGGCACCCCAAGAATAGACTATAACTCCTCCATGAAAGGTGATGACAAGGTGATAAGAATAGAGAAGTAACTCCCATCAAGGGAGTTACTTATGACATTCTTATGACACCTATGACACATCTATGACACACACCTCCACATAAGCTAGCCTATCCCACAAATGTAGGAAAACTCTATGTATGCACAAGAAATATAATTTCTCTAATTAATAAATAGGAAAAAATAAAAACCTACACTAATACCCCCCCATAAGTGCAGCTTAGGTGGGCAGTGTGGAAATATAAAATGGGTCCCGAGAACTAGGCCTGATGAGGTACCCATGTACAAATGCAATCTCCCATAAGATAGAGAAAAGGAGAAAACCCATAGGAAAAAACTCCCCCCCAAAAGAGAGACATAAAAGAGAAGAAGAGGATAGAAGGCCCCCCTAAAGATGATGCTACTGTAGATGTAGATTGCACCCCAAAAAGATCTCATAGATGAATGAACTTGCTCTCGGTGAAAGATTTGGTGAAGATGTCTACAACTTGCTCTGAAGACTGGAAAAATATCAAGTCAATGACCTAACTATGAATGAGCTCTCAAATGAAATGCTTGTGAATCTCTATGTGCTTGGTCCATTGGTGATGAACCAAATTCCTACAAATTTGAATGGTACTCTAGTTGTCACAATAAATGATGGTGGGCTGCCTGATAGGAATGCCGAACTCAAAAAGAATCCCCTGAAGCCAAAGAGCCTCAATAGCTGCATTAACAACTCCCCTGTACTCTTCCTCTATGGATGATATAGCAATAGCATTCTGCTTCTTGCTAGACCAACTGATAAGATCAGAACCTAGAGAGAAACTGTAACCAGAAGTGGACTTGTGAGTCTGTGAATCGCCAACCCAGTCTAAATATATATATATATATATATATATATATATATATATATATATATATATATATATATATATATATATATATATATATATATATATATATATATATATCTAACCAAGTCAACCTTTATGCCAAATTTGTAATGAATCCCATATCTATGTGAACCCT
This sequence comes from Torreya grandis, assembly GCA_037957365.1. Classification (NCBI taxonomy): domain Eukaryota; kingdom Viridiplantae; phylum Streptophyta; class Pinopsida; order Cupressales; family Taxaceae; genus Torreya; species Torreya grandis. The sequence goes on from JARHVA010000188.1 coordinate 2,237,587, forward strand.
GTATGTAATGCAAGATTCTCTTAGCTGCTTTCTAATGCAGCTCATGAGCTTCCTGCATGAATCTAGAAACAAGTCCCATTGTATATGATATGTTGGGCTTGGTGTGAGTCAAGTAGATGAGACTACCAACAAGTTGTCGATACCGAGTGGCATCAACCAATGGTGAAAAATAATAAGCCTCAAGCTTGACTCTTGATAGAAAGGGAGTCAGAAATGGCTTATAATCAGCCATGTGAAATTGAGCTAATAAGTCAAGAGCATACTTAGGCTATGCAAGAGAAATCCTTGAATTTGACTGTGAGATTTTGATGCCAAGGAAGTAGTGCAACAAATCCAAGTCTATCATGTCAAATCTATCTTGAAGATATGCCTTCACCACTGTAATAGCTGATGAAGAATTCTCGATGATCAAAAGGTCATCAACATATGGAACCAAAATCAAGAGCAAATCATCCTACCATAAGAAGTAGACATTGGGACCAAAATGACACCTAGTGAAACCCGCTATGAGAAGGAAGGAATCCATCTTGGCATACCAAGCCTGAGGGGCCTGTTTGAGGCCATAGATAGATTTCCTAAGTTTGCATACTAAGGAAGAATCCTAAACAAATTCTAGCAGCTGCTCCATGTAGATCTCCTCCTCTAGGTCTCCATGAAGAAAGGCACTCTTCACATCCATCTAATGCACATTCCAACCATGTGTTGTGGCAACAACCAAGGTGAGTCAGATAGAAGTCATCTTTGCAATGGGTGTAAAGGTCTCTGAGTAGTCAATGCCTACCACCTGTGAGAAACCCTTGGCGACCAATCACACCTTATACTTATCAACTGACCCATCTACTGCAAACTTGGTCTGATATATCCACCTACATCAAACCATCTTTCTTCCCTTAGGAAGTGAAGTTAAATCCCAAGTGTGATTTTTGATTAAGGAAGAATATTCTTCCTCCATAGCATTATCCCACTTAGGTACCCCTGATGCCTCTCAAAAAGTGTGTGGATCTAAAATTGAAGCAAAGAAGGCATGTGGATCTCTCTAAAAATCCTCCCTAGTACGTCTGTCATCTGTGGGATCTCTTGCCCAAGTGCCAGCACTCTCAAGTGTCTGTCTGGCCCAAAGTGGACCATAATTGGGTGAGTCAAGTGATAACTCCTCATCCTCTGACTGACTAGAGGTGGATGACTCTGCATCACTGTCCTCACTGTCTAAACTCAAAAAAGAATATGTCTCTGGCTCAAGAACATGTTGTGGCTGATTTGAATCTGACAAGGAATCATCATGAATAAGTAGATCCGATGAGGGAGAAGAAGTGTCAAAGTGTTGAGTCTCTAGGACTCTCCTAAAAATGGACACTTCTCTTGATGAACAACTCATGAGTGACTAGATCTAGAAGGCAATATCCCTTAATACCATCTGGATATCCTACAAAGATGCAAGGCTTGGACTGATGTGGGCCATGGTTGGGGATCCAAAAACCCTAAGGTGCTCAACATTAGGTTTCTTTTTATGCCAAGCTTCAAATGGTGTTATCCCTTTCAAAGCTTTATGAAGAACCCTGTTTTGAATGTAGCAAGCACAATTGATGGCTTCAGCCCAATACTATGGTGCTAAAGATTTGGAGTGAATCATACAGCTACCCATCTCTTTCAAGAACCTATTCTTGCGCTCTACAACCCCATTTTGTGAAGGACTATAAGTGACTGTGCGCTACAAATCAATCCCCTCTGTAGTGCAAAACTTCTCAAACCTGATGCTGACATACTCCCCTCCATTATTAGTTCAAAGAATCTTGATGGATTTCTCACTCTGTTTCTCAACAAGAGCCTTAAAGTCTAGAAAATTTTCAAACACTTTAGACTTTTGTTTGAGAAAATATATCCAAGTGTACCTAGAGAAATCATCAATGAAAGTGAGGATGTACTTGGCCCTTGTGAAAGATGGTTTGGAAAAGGGTCCTGATACATCACTGTGGACTAACTCCAAAGGTTGTGAAGCCCTCCAAGCTTTGCCTTTGTCAAATTTTGCTTTAGGATGCTTCCCATGGGAACACCCCTCACAAAGTCCTTTTGAGAATTGGACACGAGGCAAGCCAATGACCATGTCATTTTTTTAAAATTGCTCAAGGTAGCGGTAGTTAAGGTGGCCAAACCGCTCATGCCATAATTTGCTAACTCCATCTGAATGAGTCAGCAATGCTGTTGGAGAAGAATCTGATGCAAAATGTGAGAAGGTGTATAACTTGGCTTGGTGATTTGCCCTACCCACTGCCACTATAGTATCATTATGCAACTCCCTGATAGCCACTAAATCTGGTGAAAACTCAACTCTCATGCCCTGACCAATGTGAGTGATTTGGTACATTGATAAGAGATTGGTTGAAAGAGAAGGAACACTTAGAACATTATTGAATGTTCCTCCTTCCATTTCAACTGACCCTCTCCCTGCAACAGAAACTGAAGTGTCATCACCCAAACTAGTTGAAGTCATGCTACAAGGCTCTAAAGATGAAAACTCAACTAGTGAAGAGCCCATGTGGTGAGAAGCACCTGATTCAATGACCCATGAAGATGTAGAAGCTGTTGTAGTTACAAGGGCCTTGCCCTTTTCGTTCTCTTTACCCTTGCCTTTTGCCTTGGTAGAGTCTTGGGTAGATGAATTCTGCTTGATGGACTTAGGAACACCTATGTTGTTCTTTTCTAGAAGATGAGTTAGGTGATCTATTTGTTTCTTCATGCATTTGTGTTCATCATGCCCTGTATTTTTACAATGGGCACACTTAACCTTCTCCTTCTTAGGTTTAGCATTGGAAGAGGAAGTCTCAGTGTTGTTTTGGGTAGGATTAGTGTTTTTTTTCTTCTCCTGGTCCTTGTTTTTTTTCTTCTTCTCCTTTGTTGAAGTTTTATCCTTACCATTTTCAGCTATCAAAGCTTGGGGTTGAGTAGAATTCATTATGCCCATTTGAATTAGCTTATCTTGCTCCCTAGTCAAGTCGGTAATGAATGAATCCAAAGAAGGCATTTTCCATGTAGTGTCAAGGGCACTTTTTGTGGCATGGAAAGTGGAGACAAAGACTGAATAGCTTGGACCTAACTTTGCGAGAATAGAAAGAATGAGTTGATCATCTTTCTTCTCTATCCCACATTCTTTCAATTGTAATCTAAGGGCCTTAAACTTAGTGAAGAAGTCCTGTAGGGTGTTAAAGTTGCTAGGACTTAGACTTATGAGTTTGTTTTCGAGCTCATGACCTCTCATCTCATCAAGCTTCCCAAATAAATTTTCTAAGGTGTCCCATATGTTATTGGGAGTCTAGAAGGATTATAAATGGAAGAGAATTTCTAGAGACACAGACAAATTCAGTAATCCAAAGGCTTCATCACTACAGTTGTACCACTTAACCTTTTCAGCATCAGTGTTGGGTTCTACTTCAGTACCCATGGTGATCCTATACAACCCTTTGCTTCTAAGAATGATTGACATTTTAACCTTCCATTCATGATAGTTGAAGGGCGTTAGGGGTTTAAGTTGAAAATAATCTATTTTTAGCTGAATTTAGGTGAGTTATGTTGATTGCAAGTTGTGAAATTATGCAGAAAGGAGAATGAAAGCAAATATTTACAAGTTCTGAAAAGCAATCACCCCCCCCCCAAAATATTGAGCCCCCCCAAATATGAAAGTGTATGCTCAAAAGACATCAAACTCAGCTAAGAATACGTCTTAGAGCAATCAGTGCAAGACTAAAGCAAACAGGACGTCGGACTCAGCCGAAAATGCATCTCGAGAGACCCAAATTTTTGGCACTTTATAAACTAATGCATTCTTGACAAATAAAAATCCTATGTTGTGGAAAATTAAATTACAAACACTTTTGAAAAAAATAGCACCCAAATATGAGCTACCGTTTGCAAGATATTAAAGGTTTAATTTTCCTGTAAACTAGTATTTTTGTAAAAAAAAGTATTAAAACATTAAAAAAATGCCTATTATGAGAGAGAAAGTGGCCTTCCAACCACTTGTTGGATTCGGCATAGAACGAGGAATCCAAAGGAAGTTTTTGTGAGGAAGAATTGGCCTCCTGCCAACCTGGGCCTCACCCTTTGTCTTCGTAGGTCGAAGATACAAGTTAAAATTAAAACCCCCTAAATTACCAAACTGTCTAAAAAACTTAATATTCAGTCAAATTAACTGATTTTTGTTTTACAAGTCAATTTTTAACTGAAAATAAAATTTGAAGACAGAATATAACAGAATGGCAAAGTGTTTAAGGGTCCACATGGGACGCCAAACAAGAAGAGGGCGCCTTTTTCAAGAAATCACAGTCCAAATTTTAGCAAAAAAGACAAAACAAATGTGCAAAATTGTTGGATAGACTGTCTGAGGTGTGGCAAAATATTCTCACAAAGAACAAGGGCGATCGGCTAGTTTCAAGACAGCAAACAAAACAAGGAGTGGCGTTCCAAAAAAAAACACAGTTCTGAATTTTTTTTTGCAAAAAAAAACAACCTGCAGACCTGGATGCCGTACAGCTGAAGGCACCTTGCTGGGAGGACTGCTACTGTTGTGCCTTGCTGGAACTGACTACTACTATTGCGCCTTGTTGGAAAGGATGCTACTGCTGCGCCTTGCTGGAAAGGAAGCTGCTAAAACTGCGCAGAGTTGCAGAAGCTTGGAATGACCTCAATCAACCTTGGAGAGTGTTGCTCCTCCCTCTGCTGCTCCACACAATAATGGCGCCCAAGAATAGAACCAACCCCTGAAGTGAAGATAGCTAAGACACTCAAAGGCCAAGGATTCCAAGATGCAAGAAATGATACCAGAAATGATATATTTTTTATTTTAGATCAAATCTAGAAAATAAAAAAAATAAAGAGAACTCCACTCCTCTTGATTTCAAAATGAACTAAAAGCATAACCAGATACACGATTACCATTCTTGCTCTGATACCATATCAGAATTGTTGCCAGAATCTAGATAATACGAGTGCAATGGAGACGTGATCACACAAGTTGAAGCAAGTGCACACCACATAGATGCTAAAGCAATTTGAAAATAACACAAGAAGATAAATTACACAAGACAAAATGGAGAAAACCAAAATCTGATTAACATGAGATGGCCAAAGTGAGGACTACAAATAGGAGAGTACGTAAGTAACTCCTCCACAAAAGGTGGACAAGGCACCCCAAGAATAGACTGTAACTCCTCCATGAAAGGTGGTGACAAGGTGCTAAGAATAGAGAAGTAACTCCCATCAAGGGAGTTACTTATGACATTCTTATGACACCTATGACACATCTATGACACACACCTCCACATAAGCTAGCCTATCTCACAAATGTAAGAAAACTCCATGTATGCACAAGAAATACAATTTCCCTAATTAATAAATAGGGAAAAATAAAAACCTATACTAATATAAGCAATGTTTTTCTTGTAGAGATTTCAATTTGTTATGAGAGTGATTTCATCAATTCTATATTGCTAATGGATTTAGTTTGGCTACATCTATGAGGTAGCAGCTAGTAGAATATTTTTGTATAGATGTATCATAATTATCTTCGTCTTAGAGGATAAAAAATGGGTACTCAACACATTGCAGGTGGTTGATATCTATAGAATGAGTTTGGTAATTATTATAGAGACCATTGGAGATAATTGTATCTTCCTCCTGATTAGCCAAGTGCATGCATGGTATATGGTGAATACAAGAATCTAGGGAGGCTGGTCTGTCTCATCTTCTTCAACTCATAGTGTATGTTCTAGTGCCAAGACTGGCTGTGTTGGAGGATAGAGGACCAATTTCTTAGTGTGGTTGCCATTAGATATCAACATGTCACCTGATCTATAGCTGATGAAGACATCAACTTTGGTAAGCCAAGGTTGTCCTAAGATAATAGAATATCCACCTAAAGTAGACTTTGGTTGTAGCATAATAAAATTTATAGGATAATCCTAAGAATCTATAATAATGATAAGATCTTCAATAACTCATTTTGGTCAGACTGTACACCTGTCAGCCATTTGTAACATTGTAGATGTGGGATGAATATTATTCAACTGAAGCTTGTTCATGGTTTTAGTTTTCATTACATTTATTATAGCCCTCAGGTATATCAATATATTGAATAGCTATTGGTCATGGATCTGGATTGTTACTATTTGGCATCTTAGATCTAAATATTTTTTGGGTAGGGTGTTTCCCAGCATAATGTCTACCAGCTAGCCAATCACATGAACTATATTAAGATCTTTCTTCTTCCTTCTAGGTTTATGTATACATAAGTCTTTGACAACTTTTGAATATATGGGCACATCCTTGATGGCCTAGAAGAGAGGAATTTTTACATAGATTTTTGAGCTAGCCTATGAAATCAAATTTAGACTCAATTGCATGTATTGAAGGCTAAAATATTCTATAAATGGTGGGGTTATTTCATCAACAAATTTGTTTACTAGTTCAGAGAGTTCTTGTGGTGGTGAAGGTGGGTTAAAATGATCATCTAGAGTTTTCTTATCTAACATCATTATTAAGGGTAGGGCTAGGGGTGGTAGAACTTTCCCTGAATGTAGGTGAATTTCATGGATGTTCACTACATATGTTGGGTACTGAATAGGTTCAGTACTGGATGTTGGTTTCATCAACTTATTTATATGATTTTGCACAAGTTGGGTAGGGAGTTGGTTAGACTTGGGTGTAACTTGTGTATTGGGCATAAGAGCAAGAGGTTGTTGTTTTTGCTATAAAGGGAATCTTCCCTAATGGTTTCTCCAAGGCTGATTGGATCTCTAAGGTTGTTGCCACTAGTTTTTGAAGGGTGGGCTTTAGGGTGGTTTCCAAGCTTGTATCCAAGGTGGGGATATATTTTGTGGAGGCTACCAAGAGGTGGTTGGGTATCTTGTCTGAGATGGCTATCAACTGGAATTAGGAGGTGGGATATTCATCCATGGACTAGTCCAATTAGGAGTAGTATTTGCAAATTAAGAATTAAAAGAGGTAGAATTTACAAAAGGTGGATTTTGACCCATACCTAAATAAGATGGTCATTGAACCCATGGCTTTATTTGTGAAACATAAAAAATTTGGTTCCCATCTCCTCCTACAATATGTAGCTCTACTATTTTTGGTTCTTCAATCGTGATGTTAGCTACTTTAGCCCAAACCTTGTGACACCTATAATCTATCTTATTCTTCTTACAATCCATACAATAGATGGTTAAAACTTGATCCAAGGATGATTGATTTTTCCTTGAGTGTAGGATATCTAGTTGTGTGGCAAAGTGACTAATGATATCCTATTTCATGTCTTGTAATAGGTTACTAACTTCAAATTTTGATAGGCCACTTGCAGTTGTTAGTGGAAGCTTTTTGCCTTTGACTTTGTTTATGGAAGACCTAGAATAATTCTTACTCAACTTCTTGATGTCTATGAATGGAAGATGGAAGATATCTCCCTCACTCATTAGTTCCAAGGCTTCCAGACAATCTTCGTTAACTCCTTTTAGGAAGATTAGTTTTAGAGGCTCTTTTCCTACTGCACTTTGCTTGAATTTTTGTACGTTGAACATAAACCATTCAACATAGTCTTACAAAGATTCATCCCCTTCTTGAATCATCCTCAAGATGTCATTTATTTTATAGTTTATTCCTTATCTATATTCTTGATACTTGGCCAGAAGTTTATTTTTCATGTCTTCCCAAGTGTGAACTGAATTACTACCTAGTCCCATGAACCAACAAAGTGCTGAGTCTTTAAGGGTGGATAGAAAAAGTTTCAATTTTTGTGCATCTTTCCTATAGTCATTGCTTCTATACAGGATATAAAATTCAAAAAAAAATGTGTTTGGATCTTCTAATAATGTACCTCTAAAATTGGGCAAGGCTGAGGGAAAAATATTTTTCATTTATGTTATGCCTATTGCATATGGAATAGAAAATTCAAAAGTAATTATGTTTGGAGTCCTGTTGTTATCCACAAAGTCTCCTTCTCCATTCATGATGAATTTTCTTGTGATATGGATATTAAAGGTACTTAGGATCATGTCTTTAAGTTTTGTATCAGTCCCTTCATTAGTACAATAGTAAATATTTATCTGTTGATCCATAGTCTTTTTACCAAATGAGAAATATGAAAATTATCTTGAGCTTTCTTTGATTTTATCAAGAAAGACTTACTGGAATGTTGTTTTGATGTTATTTTCTAGATTGTCTGGTTCATGTATTTCTTTTCCTTCATTTCTTCTTACCAACTTAGCTAATGCTTCCTCCACTTCTATTTCATTTTTCAAATCCAATAGTACTTCTTCTACAAGCTGTCTCTTGTAGTTTGTAGTGTGTAAATGCTAGAAATCTACACCATACCCTAAAACCCTAAAATAAGCCGAGTCTAAAATCCTAAAATAGACTAAGTCTAAAATATGGTGGAAACCTTCAAAATTTTATATTTTGCATCTTAACTCCTAGAGGTCTGAAACCACTCTCAGTCATCCTGAAAGTATATACATAAAATATAACTTAAATTATAAGAAACTAAATGTCCATAATTAAATGTCAACTTATACTTGAATTTTTATTTTATATATATACCTCCTATTTACCCATGGTAATTAATATTATTAATTACTATTTATCATCCCTAACCATGCAAAATATTTTAAACAACCAAAAATCCTAAAAAAAAATTAAAAAAAACATATTCCCATCCATACAACCCCTAAACCAACTCCCCCATGTCATATGTGGAATCCCCAACCATTTGACAATCGTGCAACCCAAAACAAGCATGTAAATCATAACTTTCCTAGATCGATGTTGATTTTGTTAGATCAACATCGATCCATATAAGCATGTCAAACCATCCCCAAAAAAATTTCATAAATATGTAGGTTGGAGGACCCAGACTTTGGAGGTTTGTTTCAAGCATTCAGAGGTCAAAACTTACAACATTTGGAGTCCAAAATACTACCCACAAGTCAAGAAATTGAAAGGATCAAAGTAATGATCAGGTAAGTCATTTTGTTTGGTTTTTAATTTATTCTCTCTTTTAAAATATTGTTTATAGCCATCATTATAATTTATTAGATCAATACATTTGTTAAAACATGTGTTTTATATCCCTTTATAACCCATTTCCTAGTTTGTAGACACCTCTATCCTTTCCTAAACCTTTTGCATCCTTCTGGAAACTCATTTTTTATATTTTTTACACTATGATAGGATTGACCATGATCCAATCATATCATGTTTGATCTTATAGGATCATTATTGATTTTGTCTTTTGAAAAAAACCTTTAATTTTAGCCCTTTAGGTCTTTCTATTTGATTATGCAAGTTCCTATATGTTTCCTATCTATCCCTAAACCTATGTAATCTATCCTAATAATCCCTAAAATTCCCTAATATATTCCTAATACTTATTTTAGGATCCTTATCCCTCATCCATCCAATCCTTATCCCATTATCTTAGCTATCCTTGTGTATATTAGGTCTAGTTCCTAACCTAAACGTATTGGCAGCTCTTTGTGACGCTTGTGTGACCAAACCCTTGTTTATTTTGACTTATGTATCTTAATATTAATTCATTTATAGTTTCATCTAATCATTTATATTTTTTATCTTATCTTTAATCATTTCCATTCTTATTCCATTTATATATCTTTTATCAAAAATAGTGGGTTGACATCCATCAAGGAAGAAGATCTCTTCCAAGACTTGGCACCTACCAATCAACCCACTCATATCTATTTTAATCCCATTTTTGTTTAATTATGGTGTATTTCAAGTCATTCCTCCCTAGCTAAAGATGAGTTACCACAAATCTTGATCAATGATGTGTAACTAACTAACCTTCATCACCAGGTAACTCTAAACCTTGCATTTACTTTGTTTTTAGTAGCTAATTAGTCCACATTGAAAAAGATGCTTGAGTCAGCTTGAGCATTTTTCCTTGAAAAATGATTCTATAGCTAAAACCCCTTTACAATCTTAGATAGCTTAGGTTTGGTTTCATCTATCATTTTTTATCTTGGTGCCAAATCTTAAGCCCATGTGCTTCGTGGAAATTTTATGTCTTATTGTCGTAGATATTGTTGTCTATTTACCTTAGTCCTCATTTAAGATGAACCCTAGTGTTTGATGTGTTAACATTTTTTGTCACCTTCTTTTTGTGTTAGATACCTATCCATTTGTCTAAATTACATTTGCACATATAGTCTGTCAACCCCCATTTATATATTTAAAAAATTTCTTGTATCCATTTCCATTATTTCCCTCTTCCTCTATCTTTTGTCAAACTAATATCCATTTCCTTTTCCCTTTGTTAGTTCCTAGTTTGAGGGGGAAACATTTTCATATCAAACTAGGGCATGTTAGTGGAATTTATTTAAGTTTTTCTTCTATATTTTGTCTCATGGCTAGTTTCTACAAATAGCTGAACAAAAAGGAGCAAATGTAGATGCTAAAAATTTGCACCATAGCCTGAAACCCTGAAATAAGCTGAGTCTAAAATCCTAAGGTCTTGAAATAGGCTAAGTCTAAAATGTGATTGAAACCTCCAAAAACTATATTTTACTTCTTAACTCTTAGAGGTCCAATACCACTCTCAAACACCCTAAAAGTATATACATAAAATATAACTTAAAGTATAAGAAACTAAATATCCATAATTAAATGTCAATTTATACTTAAATGTTTATTTTATGTATATACCCCCTATTTACCCATGGTAATTAACACTATTAATTACTATTTACCATCTCTAGCCACCCAAAATATTTTAAACAATAAAAAATCCTAAAAATAAATAAAAACAAAACCTATCCAACCTCCCAACAACTTACCCTCATCAAAAACCTATGAAAACAAATTATTGTTACATTCACTTAGTTTGACATGTGATTCAAAACAATCTAAGACAAATTTTGACCAAATTAGGTTGATCAACATTGATCCTTCATGATCGATGTTGATTCTCCTGGATCGACAGCGATCCATATATGCACAACGAGCCTCTATGTCTCAAGACTATAATTTTGGACCTTGAAACACTAATAGAATTTCTCTAGGAGACTCATAGGTGATTTTTAGACCCCTTGATGGTGAATTTACACCCAAATAAAAATAAATTAATGCACAATGTCAACCTCATGACAAGATTATTTTTGAGGTAAGTATTTCAATTCAATTCATTCATATTTCAAATCTACAGTCTTATGTGTCTATCTATCACTGTTTTACATTTGATTTTAATTATTTTATTAATAATACAAGTTATTAGAGTTTGTTTTTAAATTTTAGCATTTTACATAAAATCAACATCGATCTTATAGGATCATCATCGATCCCTACTAAATTTTCAAAACATTCTTTCAATCTATTTTCATAACATTATTAATCCCTAAAGTCTGCATAATCTGCATTCTATTTTCTAATTATCTCTCCTAATCTATTGATATCCATTACTGAAACATAGAAAAACATTTATACATCTTGTCCTTGAACAATCCATTTATCTTATCTTTTAATCATAAATAGTTTGCATTTATCTAGTCTTTATTAAGTTATATTTTGGTGTTGTTTATACCTGCATCTATTATCTTGTATATTTTATCTATTATCTTGAATAGTCTATAATCATTTATCTTTATAAAATTATCTTTTACATCATTTATATATTGTAATATTTATATTTTTATCTTTATTATCTTTCTGAATTGAAAATAATGGGCTGACATCCATCTAAGAAAGTGTGTCACTTCTTGGGACTAGTTTGTAACTAGGCAATTCACTCATCTTCCTATTAATCCATTTTTTTGTGAGTTAGTATGATTTACAGGTCATTCCTCCCTAGTTAAAGAGGAGTTCCCACAAAGCATGATCTATGGTGCGCGACCAACCATCCATATCTCCAGATAATCTTAAAAACCTTGCTTATACTTTGTTTTTAGTAGCTAATTAGATCACATTGAAAAAGTATAAAAATAATGAAGCATAGTGCTCTCTTCTTCAAGAGCCTTCCAGTTTATGATATATTTTTTAACAAGATTTTTAGTTGTTACAGGGATTTTTAGTTCTTTATCGGTAGCAACTTGTGGCTTGTTTGGTAGGAATCTCCCTCAAGAATCTCTTTCTTTCTACATAAACATTGTGCCACTCCTTTAGCTGTCATGTCCCTTCTTGCACAGGGTTAGTATGTTTTTCACGTGTTCCAATGGGTTCTTCAAAAAAAGCAAAAAAAAGTAGTAAAATAAAGGAGTGCAAAAATCAAAATGATTGGAATTAAAATTTTATTTTTTAGAAAGTAGTAAACTTATCTACTGAAAGTGAGAAAATTACTCTATAAAGCAGGAAATTACTCTAGAAAGCAGGAAATGAAAGCAAAAAATTAAAGGCACACTTTGTGGAAAGTAAATAACTCTTGTAGGAAAGTAAATTCTAAAAAAAATTATTAACTAAGTAAATCACAAGATTGTAAAAAGGCATTAAAGTTTATGCACCATCAACATCAATAAACTTAGACATCTAGCATAAGACACCATAGGGCCCTCACTCGACTTGTTTGCCTAGGTAAGATAGTACCTCAAAAATGTTGTGCACCATCAATATCTAAGAACTTAGACATCTGGCATAAGACACCGTAGTGTCCTCACTTGACTTTCCTGGCTAGGTAGGATAGTGTATTATTCAATCTTGAAAAGCAATAATTGATCTAAAAAACAATAATTGACACCCTCCTCGACAATGGTGCCAAAATGTTGTGCAGACTTATTACCCAATTAATTGACAAATTATTGAGTCTGATTAACATTAATTTTCAACCTAGGGTGCATATGGTTTTCAAGGATGTCAATACTATATATGTTTTATTCATTCATGGATTAACTTGTTTTACTAGTTACATTACAATGAACTTATGTTGAATTCACTAGGTAGTTATACTATGAAATTATTATAATAGAAATACAAAAATACTTCACACTTAATAATCACACATGCATCACATTTTATGTAATCAAACTAATAATGAAATCAACTTACACAACACACTTAAACTAAAAAGGGTCAGGATCTTCACTGCAACTCCTTTTAAGGGGGCCCTTCCTCATTTAGAACTAAGTTTCAATCCTTCTCTGAGAGACTTGAAAAATATTCTTACAGAATCAACCTTCTCATTACTCAGATATGTAGTAATTAAAGATTTCCAGAGAAGATTACAATATTTAAAATTCAATGACTTCTACAATTCTACTATTATGTTATCGTATATCCAACTCCTAATCTAATCTAGGTTCTAACATTAAATACAAAAAGTAGTTTATTAGATATAACCAAAAAAACTAAACTAGGGAAAGTAAAAATACTTTAGGAACTACCTCAATCAACCTTTAGGTGTTTAGTGACTAAAGTTACTTGTTTTAGACCTGACTAGGTTAAGGACAATGTATACTATTTTGTTGTTTTACTTCTTTTTATCTCCTTTACATTGTCTTCATATTTCTTACCTTTGGTAGCACAACAAAGATTCTTTGCATGTGGGGAGTCCATACAATAGATATGGAGGATCCTTTCTAATCATCCACTTAGTTCCTAAGATAGCTGGATGTGCCCTTAAGATCTTATCATAATAATAATTATGTTATATGTAATGGTTATGAGCTACCTATAGATGAAAGCTTGTAGTTTCTAAAATCAACTTACAATTTCTATGGGCAACCTATAGGTGGAAACCAACATTTTTTGTAGGCAACTTATAGGTGAAAACTAGTAGTGGCTATGGGCAACCTGTAGGTGGAAGCCAACAATTGTTATGGGCAACTTACATGTGGAAACTAGTAGTGGCTATGGGCAACCTATAGGTGGAAGCCAATAGTTGGTACGGGTAACCTACAGGTGGAAACTAACAATGGCTATGGATGATCTGCAAGTGGAAGCCAATAGCTGTTATGGGTTTCTCTATAAGTGTTGTGCCCAAACAAGATTCCTACAGCCTTATGTTACCCTTCAAATGTTTGTTAAATAAATTTACACAAGTATAATATAATCAAATAAAAATCATCATTAATTTATAATATAATACACACACACACACACACACACACACACAAATTCATTCATTTGTATGAGTCATGGATGGTTATGGGGATTTACATAGAAAAAGATAATACTAGGTATGGATGAGGATATAAAATAAAGCAATTGGTGGCCTCATCACACTCCTAGGTTTTGAGTGACCTATAATAGGAGTGGATATCTAGAGAAGTCTAATTTATTTTCAAACCATAATACACCTAATTTAATATTAGGTTATATCTCCTAAACTTATAATAAAAAATCCTAATCTAAGCTACAACTATGCTTTTGTAAAACACCCTAGATGTCATGCAGTCTCAAAATTCATTTAGACTTATGGTCTAATGTTGTAACCTTGTAACCCTGAATCTTGCATTGGTAGGTTTGTAGGTCACTAGATTGCTTCACCCTTTCACCATACTACACTTTGAAATCATGTATAATAATATGTAGGCCTATCAAGGGTTTGAGGAAATTACAAAGGCCTATAAGTCCAAGAAGCTCATCATATGGGCATTGAAACCATAAAACACGTTTGAATATCTCTACTAGTTTACATGTGGACCTTTATAACCTTGATAATTCTTGTAGCCATGTTGTAAGCCCCAAGAAGACCTTATTTAGCTTATTTAGGACATTGGAAAGCCTATAATCTCAATTTAAAGTTGTATTAGATGATCACTTGGAACCTTTAGAGGTTGGTTCATGCACCCTTTAGACCTATTAACCTTGCTCATATTATGTCATCAAACATAATGTGTTTGAAACCCTTTTAGGCTTATCATCCCTTACTGTCAAAACTACAAGGTTGTAGGTGTTTGAAGGACCTTGTGAACATTGTATTTCTTTGAACCTAAGTTTTCATTACATCTCTTTGTATAGGGTTGTAACCTCATGTTTCTTGAAGACTCCTCAAACCAAATTGCAATTTCTTAATAATGCTACTAGGCTTTATCCTTATTTTTACAAACCTTGCTTGGAAACCATGATTTGCATACAAGCCTGCACCATTAATACCATCATCAATCTACTTTAAATTATTTGGAATGGTATTAGATGCAAGGAAGAATATATAAAGATTCATATTCCATGATTGCCTTTAAACTTTCCACCAAGATATAAACATCTTAAAACCCATTGAAACCCTCACACTTTTACAAACCTGGAAAGGTCATTTCAAGATTCAAACCTTATTGAGCTCTTGATTGTCAATGATTTTTATAGAATTGTCTCCATGTTAATATGATATTGAATGAAAAAATATGATCATTTTCCTTAATTGAGGCTTCATTTTTAGGATAAAAATCATAAATTACATTGAAAACCTCTCCTCTTTACTAGCAAGCCTGTAGGTATCTTTGGCCAAGCTTCGAACCTCATTGAATCTTTCATTGTCAATGATTCTCTCTGCTTGAAACTTGCTTGGAGAGTATTATATAAAAAAATGGAGTTCCTTATATTTTTACTTCATTATTATACCAATATATAAACACTTTAAAATAAATGAAACCTTCACACTTTTATTTGCAAGCCTGCAACATTAATAAACCATAAAAACCTTGGCTTTAACTCTTAAGGATTGAAACCTCTAAATATTCCTCCACTTGCCTTTTAACTTGTCTTGGCATAGGTTTGGGTGTAAATAAGAGTCCCTTGGGTTTTTTTCATGCCCCACAGGTTATGCCTATTTCTCACCCCCCCTCAAAGTTTTCTAAAACTAATACTTTTCTACCATAGAGATAACTCAATCATAAAGTTTAAAACTGTGTCAAGGACCTAATCAATTATTAGTATATTTGAATGTATATTTTCAATTATGAATTTATGATGATTGTTTGATGAATTAATGTTTATATTTAAGTGGTTTTAAAGAGCATAAATGAATAAAATATGCATATGTATGTCATCATTTATGAGATAGTTGTGATCAATCATTTTGCTTTTCATTTTATGGTTAGATTACAATTTAGCACTTTCAGTTTAAAATAGAGACACTTTTGATGGTTGAGATTATTATGATTGTTATAATAATTCAGATATTCATAAATTTTCAATAAAGCATGATATAAATTTTATATAAGTTTTTATTTGATATTATGACCAATTTGTGGTGACTATTATGTTATTTTATTTTCATGGCAAGATTCAACTTGGTTTGTCTCAGATAAATGGTTACTATTTGATAATAATGGTTTTTTAATTAGTTTATTTCTAGTTACAAATATGTACATGGATCAGTCATAATCTTTTAAGTTTGAGAAAACAATGTATTTATGGTTTAACAAATCAATAGATCGTTTGATTTATTATGAACTTTTGTTTGAAAGTTGATCATAATCATCATATGGTTTAATTAATGGATCCATTTGTTTCATACAGTATTTAGTGACAATACATTTGAGATTTTAAAATATTGATGTGATTAAGGATGGTTTGAGAATTGGACTAATTAATTACTAGTGACATTAAACATCCTACAAAGGTTCTAAGTTTAAATACTTCATAATAGTAAGATTTTATTTTAATGTCCTAAGTCTAATTCAACCTAATTTGAAGAACCTAGTGACCATTCAAGACTATTGTTTAAAATATGAATATTTCAAGTCTATGTATTGAAGCATAAGTTTTGAAAGGTATTAAGGTTGGAAATTTGAAAGGTAATATGTATGACTTTGTTTCAAGTCATGAACTTGCATGACATGTTATGTGTTTGGTGGGTTGGCGTTCAAGTTGGAAATTCATTTGATGGTTCATCATGGCATGTCAAACTAGTAGAGGAATTAATGTAAAGGCATATTCAAGGTGTCAATATCTTTGAAGGAGATTTGGTAGTAAGAAATAATTTATGGAAAGGCATATATGCCTTGAATGGCGGATGTTGGTAAGGAGTTTAGTAAAGGTTTTGGTGATTATGTTGCTAATCAATTTGGAAAAATTGCTAAGTACATCTTTGATTGAATGAAGCCAATAGGAATTAGACATATGAACAAGGTGGTTACGATAAGGAATAGAAATTATAAATAGGTTGGTTTTCTTTATTTTCATTATTTTTTAAACCTTTCTCATGGAAAGGAAAGTTTGTCAATTTAGATTTCAAGTGGATTTTGAGTTATTTTGAGTAAAGAAGGATTGCAAGCAGAAGAAGCACTTCCAGGTATGCCTCAAGTAACATAAATAAGTATGAGGAATGGTTTTTTTGTTGTTTCAAATAGTTTTATGGCTACATGGAAATAATATGATCTTGACCTACATGGTAATGAATTCTAAGTTAAGTTCTATGCATGCATGTTTGAGAAAGTTATATGATATTTTTAGTTTCATGAATTTAAGTTTTGGTATAGATGGTTATATTGAAATGAAAGGATTTAATCTTGATATATTCTCAAGATGAGATAAAGATAAACGGTTTTATCATATTTGGGCATGAGATTTGAGATATATAGGTATTTCTTATCCAGTATACCTTTAGTTCTGACTTTCTATAAGAACATTATAGTATTGTTTCAATATGTTGTTTTTAGTTCCAAATTTTTTTGAAACATCAATTTTGTAAATAAACCCTACACGCATATTTTGTGAAGATTTGAAAAGGTTTTAAAATATTTTTGTTTCACAAGTATCAGTTTCAGTTTAAAAAGAAGTCTTGAGTGTTATAATTTTGAAATATAATGTGTTGAGCTTCAAGAGACTTGCTTAAATATGTACTCAATTTTGACTCTCTATGAATAAAATAGAGACATACATGTCGTTATAGTTTCAAAAGTTTCTCTGAGACTTTGAGTTTTTGAAAATAACTCTGCATATTTGTTACATGAGTATTTGAAAGGTTTTTTGTTAAAAGAGAATTTTGTCTATATGTCTTTCTAAAATATTTTAAAAAGTTTGAATGTTGGTGGTTGGCTATGAGTTGAAGGGTTATGTCAAAAATTAGTTTAATATATATAAACACAATTGTTCTTATTATTCCCAAACCATAGTTTCATACACCAGGTTCATATAAAAATCTTGGTTTAAAAATAAAGAGCTAGATAAAATATGAAATTTTTGTTGGATTTACATCTCAGTATCGAGATCTTGGGTTTTGTTTTGAAATTAGATGTTGAAATAATAATAATTTGAGGAAGTCGGTTGTTTATCAATTGAAGATTTGATAAGGTATATTTTGAATAAATGATTTTTGTTTCTAAGTATTAAGTAGTGATATATTTTGAAAAGCATCAGTCTAGAATCATGTTGTAGAACTATGTTACAGTTTGATTTAATAATTCAAGTAGAATATATTTTGAAAGTTATTTGTATTTTGTTTTGAGGTTTTTGGAGAAATGTGATATTTATATCTCAGCAAGTTATGTTAAGGTTGATTATCTTTTTCAGATGATGTTTCAACTTAGAGCAAGTAATTATTATTCAAGTATATTTTTTGTTAAAAGGTTCAATTTTGAAAATTTGTATAGTTTCAGTTATGCACAGTGAGAATAGAAATTTATGAATATATGTCAAAACTTTTTGAAATAAGATTTCAAGTCAAATAAATTAAAATTTGTTTAAGTTAAATAGTCTTTTATGAAAATATGAAGAGAGTAATAAATAAGTTTATAGTTATAAGAGAGCTATAATTTGGACTCAAAAAAATAAGTTTGTTAAAAAGAGTCATATTTGAAGATTTGATCTTTTATCTGATTCTATGAAGTTATGTGGATTGAGAAATATATGTCAGAAATAGAAATTTCTATTCTAGACATGATTGAGTTATTCTAGAATTTATGCAAGTTTGGTGTGACAAGATATATATTTTTGAGTTCATTTTCATAGTCAAAATAGATTTCAAAGGGATATGATAGAATATTGTGAGAATAAAATTATGATAATATAATTTTAAAAGTTTCAGATAATTTTCAAATAAATATTCTAATAAAATCAAATAAATATTATAGTGATAATCAGATACAATATAGATGGTTTAGTTTTGTGACAATATAGAGATTATTTTATTGATTTAGAAATAAAGTCTGGTTTCATTTTGAATATGTGTATGTTAATTTTTAAGTTGTATTCAAGATGTCTGGATGGGACTAGCCTGGATCAAATAGAATTAATGATAATCAAGGTTAGAGATATCAGACTTTTGGTAGCAATGTGAATTAGCAAAACCTAAATAGAAACATCCCAAGGGGTGGTTTCCAAGCTAAGATATTTGCCCTTAGATTTCATAGGGGTGCTAGGATGTTTATTCAATTTGATGCAACAGATCCTGAGTTTTGAAATGTTTTAAATTTTTGACCTTTTAACCCTGCAAATAATAGAGGTAACTAAGGCTTTTATGGATGTAAGTTTGGTGTTATGACTCATTCACATAAAATCTCTTCACGCCATTCAAAAATCAATTCACATCATTTACCTATCCAGTCACCCACTCCTAAAATAATTCAACCTATGAACCACTCAACTTAATATTGAAACATTTCATGCCAAAAACTTTGTTAATCTTGCCTTGCCTTTAATTTTTAATGAGTCTTCATCTTCTCAAAGGGAGCCTATTTTGGGATGTAGGAAATTAAGTTTGAAGAAGCCTATTTTAGCTGGTAGAAAACATATGATTGAATCTCATCCAAATACTTTGATAAGTGATCAGACAATCAAAATGATATAGATTCATCAATTGAGGTTAGAGTTCTAAAAAAGATTAAGTTGGAAATAGATGATCCCTCAACTGATTCAAGAATGAATTTGGTCCACCTTTCAATTGTGAAAATGGAGTATAATGAATGCGTGAAAGAGCAAAAGAAGCTTGTAATTGAAGTCTTTTCATATTTTGATGATTATTGGATGTCTATAGGATGAACTTTTATTTTCAATGAAACTATAGTTGGTAGAATTCTATACTTTCAAACTTGATACTTTGACTTTCAATTTTGATATTTTGGTAATGATGTTTTGAAAAGTATAAAAGATTTTAATTTTTTGATATATATATAAGTTAATTTTTGAAAATATGCATTATGGTTGATATAAATAATAATTTCATAAACTTTGATTTATCTATTTTTATTGATATATATTATTTTATTTTATTAGTAATTGATAGGGGTCTCCACCCATTATACTGTACCCAGTCTATTTTCAAAAAATTGATTTATTAAGACTTTTAAGTCTTAATTAAACATAACCTTAACTAATAACTATTTATAATTAATTGACTTTTAAAGTCAATTAATTAAGTTAAACTAATAACTAATTAAATTTAGTTGTAACTTCTTTCAAATCAAGTTTGAAGCATAAAATGAGATCAAGGATTCATTTGAAGAGAAAAAACAATACAGGTATTGAGGACTTATACATTTTGTAAATTCAATCACTTATCTGTCTCTCTTCTATGCGACTTCTCTGAGATAGCATGATTTTTACAAATAAACTCAATGATATTTTTTTAACAGTTGAATAATTATTTAGGTAATGTACATATATCTAGTTTTTATATTGTCATTTATAATAGATTATCTGAGGTTTGTAAAGTTTATCTTTTGATGATTGCTATTTGCAGTTCTATTTATAGAATCTAAGTATTCAACCTAAATAATGATGAATATTTTATTATTTGTGACATTTCATTGATCTATTTTAATTGTAAAAATTGTCTCTCAAGTGTATATATAGAAAGATGTTGGTTTCTCAAATAAAATCTATCTTTTCTATTAAAATGACTCTCTTTTGAGACTTGCAAAGTTTATTGTACTTTATATTAGCTTTAATTTTTAATATAGTTTATTTTTTTAGATTCATCTTTAATTAATCTATTTATTTTTTTGATTCTTAGTTCAGTATCTTTATCTTTTAGTTTGTTTTAGTTTATTCTTCATTTTTGTTTTAAGTTCTTTCATAGATACATCTTATTTTTTTCTTAAAGTTAGATGTTTTTTTTTTTTTTTTTAAATTTTATAGTATAATTTTAATATAAACTTAATAAGATTTTAGATTAGTAGTTTATAGATATTTATTTTAGATTTAGATTGTTTCTTAGAATAATTAGATTATAGATTAGTTTAATTGCTAGTCTTAAGTCTATGTTTGTTTAGTTTGCTTAATTGTTTAGTGTTTTGTTATCTTTTCTTTAACTTAGTTGTTTGGCCTTTTTCCTTTGATAGTTTGTTAGCTTCCTCTTAGATTAGTTGTTGTTTGCCTTTGTTTCTTTTCTTCTATTTCATTATTTGATGTTTTTTGTGTTTTGATGTGTTAAGTTTCATTTCATTACCTTCTTGATTGAAAATCTATTTATCTCAAGTCTATTTTACTTTATATTTTTAGTTATTATCTTGAAGTTACTTATAAGATATCATAGCATAAAAACAAGATATCACATTAAAATATACAATATTATTGAATCAATTTTTTTTCTTTCAAGAGATTACCTGATTCATAAGTTTTCTCTATCGAATATGATAGATTACACTTTCAAATTTAAACTAATTTATTATTTGATAAAGTAGATTTATGAAATTATAATAGAATATGTTACATTTGATAATTTATTTATTATTTTTTAGAACAATTAAAAACTTCTTGCATCTTTAGGATCATAATTGAATATTTATAACTTTACTATTAGACTAGTACGATTCTAATTTCACCTTCACAATAGGTGAAAAAGTTTATCAGTTGATACTACAATTTTCATTATTAACAAATTTAATGACTCTACCAGGGAACTCATTCAGAAATCTTATTTATTAAAATTTTATTTTCTTCTTGCTCATGGTACTTGAAGAACAACAACCTCCTATTATCTAATCTAGAATTTATATTGTTGATGATCAAGTTGATGTTGCTATTATGAATGATATAATCACCCTCAAAATCTTTAACATGTTATTCAAGTCATAAACGAATAAAAAATAGTAGAATTTGAGATAGATTGGTATTCTAGTATTATGCGTGAAACTCAACAAGATATTTTAAATACAAATAAAATAATTCAAGAAGATAGAGTTAGAGTTTTAGCTACTAATCATAAGTTTAAAATTCATTTTCTTTCTGATTATTTTTTATTTGATGATTTTGTTTTACCTTATGAACCTACTATTACAAATCTATAATTAAATCAAGTTTAAAATAATCAATCTATTCAATTAAAAATTGCTAAAACTTTCAATGGGAGATCAAGCAGAAGCAAAGGAGAGGTTATAGGATTTGATTCATGGATTGAAAAATAATAAAGATCAAGATGATCTCATTGAAGGTGAAAATGAAGAAGCTGAAGTAGAATAGTAGATAGCTGTAACTCCATAGATTTCTATAAATTCAATCAATGTTGAAAATTATTCTGATAAGTTACCTTCTCTTCAAAGATTAAATATACCAAAATTTTATTGAGTTCATGGAGAATCTTGAGAAGATCATTTAGAAGCTTTTATATTAGTTTGTGCTACTCTTGAGATAACAAATAAAAAATTTTGCTTAAAAATTTTTGCACAAACACTTGAAAGAAAAGCTTACCAGGCATTTATTAGTTTACCAACCAGAATTATCAAAACTTGGAAAGACATTGAAGATTGGTTAGAGTTGTCTTTTAAAAAAATTAAGGAATATTTTGACCTAGTTAATGATTTTGTAATTTTTTCTCTTGATCTAGGTGTAACTATTTATCATTTTATCACTAGATTCACCAAGTTGCATCAAAAGATCCCATGTGACCTTAGACCTTCCGAGAAATTATTTGGAATTTATTTTTGTAGTGCTTTACCTTTAAAATATAAAATAGTTTTAGAAGATAAGGATATTACATAATATGATGAAACTATAATATTTTATATTGAAAATGAAAAGAAACATAAATGTATTGGGTTTAAGGATGGATTTTCTTTAGGTCTAAATTTAGATAATTCAAAAAATTTAAAGGCAATTCAAAGTCTAAGAAATGAGTTGGTTATTGTTAAAAGGTAATTAAATGATAAACCTTCTTCATCTAATGAAAATTAAAAATTAGAGTTTGCTTATTACTGTAATGTGTGTGAATTAAATCATGATCTAGATTCATGTGTTGTTCTTCATAAGTTTAAAAAAAAAAAATCAAGTAAAAGAACTCATATTTGAAGATCTAGCAGACAACATAAATGCTATTGATGATTTGTCAAATAATGAAAATGCTTATGTTGTGAATACTAGAAATAAAGATTATAGTTTCTGAAATAATAAAACAGCAAATAATAATTATTTTTCTAATAATAAAAGAAAAATGGTTCAAAATAATGTAAGTAGTTCAATTGATAATGTTGTTCAAAATATGTTTTTGTCAAATGGTTATAATAGTAGTCAATATCAGCATTACAAGCCTAAAATTTGTTGACAAATTGATACTAAAATTTATAATATAATTGATGATTTATCTGCAATTAAAGTTGAATTTTCAGTATTACAGATAGCTAGTCTTCCAAGATAGCTTGACAAAATTAATAAAGTCGTTAAGAATTTTAAAATTGATGTAGGCTTACAAAAAGAAGATAATAATGAATAATCAACTATTTATGCTCAAAACTATGATCCTTCTACAGACTATATACCTCATTTTTATGTTATAATTAAAATTACTAATAAGGTAATCCATAATTGTATCTTAGATACAGGTGCTTTAAAGAATATTATGCCTAAATATATTGTAGATCAATTAGGCATATTTTATGAAATTGATAATAAAAAAATTATTAGATTTGATTCTAAATAAACTAAAATTTATGGTAAGTTTCATGACATAATCATTAAGATTGTTCAAGATAAAATAATTAGATGCATGACTAATGTCCAAGTTTTAGATATTCCTAGTAATTATGTTATATTGCTAGGAAGAGATTGGTCAAAAGTAACTGGTGCTTTTATTGGAAAAGATTATACATGAGATCTTGTTAATAACAAAAAAATATCATAAAAAAAGAAGATTAGTTTAGTTCACATATTGAGTCATCTACTTCTTCCACTATTTCTTATGTTGAGACTAGAATTGAGACTTATGAATTGTTGAATTTAGATGAATCAAAAAATCAATATGAAGAATTCTTTGAAAAAAGTATTTAATGATCACTCTATTTTGATGGAGCTTGTTCTCAACAAGGTAATGGTTTTGTAATTTATTTAATTTAATCTATTGATAAAATTTTCTATTATTCTTATAAATTATCATTCAAAAATACTAATAATTCTATAGAGTTTGAATCATTATGTTTAGAATTGGAAGAGGCTATTGAACTTAACATAAAACACTTAGAAGTCTTTGGAGATTCTGAATTAGTTTTTAGACAAGTTCAAAAAATTTATAAAACTAATCAAATTCTTAGAGAATTTAATATTAAAATTGATAAATTTATTGTGTTTGCATCTAATCCAACTCTAAGTGAGAGTGAACCTAATATAAACTTCTCGTATGCTGAAATTTTTTATCTTAAAATTCTTAATTTAAATGATAATTAACCTATTTTTAGTTGTAATGAACATATAGATTCTTTTATTAAATTTAATTATTTTGATCATGATGATTATGTACTAAATTATGAAGATTATTTGTAATTAAGTACCAATAAATTACCTGCTAATTTAATAAGTTTAGAATCTATGTTTATACCTAATGATCAACCCAAAATCTCTAGAATGGAAGAACCTTCTAAGAGAATCATAGGTGAAAACATTCTTATCAATTTAAGTATCGAAGATGATTAAAAATATGTTTATTTAAGAATTTAAGTTACTGTAAATGAGAAGGTTAAATTCATTTAGTTATTTAAAGAATTCATTGATGTGTTTTTTTGGATATATAAAGATCTTAAAGGTTATGATACTAATATTATTAAATATGACATACCTATAAAACTTGGTATCAAACATGTAAGATAAAAAATATGAAGAATTATCTCTTTATTAAAAGACACCATTAATAAAGAGCTAGATAAGATGATTGATGTTGGTATCATTTTTTTGTATCATATTCTAAATGGGTAGCTAACTTAGTGTCGGTCAAAAACAAAAATGATGACATTATATTGTGTGTTGATTTTAGAGATTTGAATAAAGGTAGCATTAAAGACAAAAAATTTCTACCAAGTATAGATCAGATTTTACAACAAGTTATAGGATCAAAAATGATATCATTATTAGATGAATTTTCTGATTATAATCAAATTTTTGTAAATAATGAAGATAGACATTAGACTAATTTTACTACTCATAGAGGGACTTTAGCTTATAATAGAATATCTTTTGAATTAAAGAATGCAAGAGCTACTTTTCAAAGAGCTATGTATATTGATTTTTATGACCTAATTGACATTGTAATTTAGGTTTATCTAGATGATCTCACCATTCATTCTAAAAAAAATAAAGCATTTAGGTCATCTTTGTGAAGTTTTCACAAGATATAAAAAGTATGGTATTTATTTATATCCAAAGAAATAATTTTTTAGTGTTATTGAAGGTAAGTTATTAGGACATATTATTTCAAAAGATGACATTTCTTTAGATCTCAAACATATTAAATATATTAAATAATTACCTCCTAAAGATCAATCTAACTTAAGGTCTTTCTTCGATAAAATAAATTTTGTTAAAAAATGTATATCAAATTTTGTTATAAGTCTAATCTTTTACAATTATTACTTAAGAAAGATAAAATTTACACTTGAGATGAGGGTACTGATTTATCTTTTAATAATGTTAAAAATGTCATTACAAGTACTTAAGTACTTGTTAAACCTGATTTTAAAAAAATATTCATTCTTTATGTTAATTATACTGAAAAAGCCATTGAAACTATAATAACTCAATAATTTTAAAATAATGAAGAGAAATCAACCGATTATATGAGTTAAGTTTTAAAAGATATAGAAACTATGCACCCTCTTATTGAGAAATTTATTTTCTCATAAATTTCCGCTTTGATTAAATTTTATTATTTATTGATGAGAAATAAAAATTTTGTGTGATCTAACGTACATATTTTATCTAATCTTTTGAAATAATCAACCACTCAAGGAAGGTTTGTTAAGTAAATTTTATATATTCAAGAGTTTGATCTTGAATTTAAAACTTCAAAAATGATTAAAAGTAATAAATTGGCAAAATATTTAGCTAAAAATATTTCTTCAGAGATTAATGTTTTAGTTTTTTCAATTGATGATAAATTAAATGCAAAGCCTCATTTAAAGACCATGAAGATTGTTGATTTTTATAAAATAATTAAGTTTGGTCTTGAGATGAATGAATAAGATTGTATATTAGTTGAAGATGATTGGTACCATGAATTAGTCTATTACTTTCAAAATCAAGCTTATTTTAATAATTTTGATAAAAAAAAAGATGTTCCTTACAATTAAAAGCTTTAAATTTTTGTTTTATCGAAATAGAGATGGAGTTTAGTTGAGATGTCTTACACATATCAATCATAAAATATTCTTAGAGGCTATCATGAAGAAAATTATGGTGGATATTATGCTGAAAAAACTACTACACATAAGATATTAAGAGCATGATATTAGTGAACTAATATGTTTTAAGATGATTATAAGTTAGTTCACTCTTCTATGACATGTCAATTATTTATTGGTAGAGATAAGTTGCATGTAATACCTTTAAACCATGTTATTTCTAAAAATATTTTTACAAAATAAGGCATTGATTTTATTTTAGATATACACCAACATTCATCTGTTGGTCATAGGTATATTCTAATAACCATAGATTATTTCACTAAGTGGCCTGAGGCCAAAGCACTTATGAGTTTTATAACAGGTGAAGTAATCTCTTTTTTATAAAATTAGATTTTTTTTAGATTGAGTCCCTTACGAAATTATTTTTTATAATAGACCTTAGTTTGTATCAAATGAATTTATAAAAAATTTAGAAAAATATTCTATTATATCTAATCATTCATCCAAATATTACCCACAAAGTAATGGTCAAGCTGAGTCAAAAAATAAATATCTGATTACAATCATGAATAAATTAGTGTGTGATAAAAAAAAAATTGACATCTTAAAATTTATGAATCTTTATCGGTTGATAAGACAATTGTTAAGGTAGCAATCAGTTGTTCACCTTTCATGTTAGCATATAGATTTGAGGCCATCTTAACAATAAAATTTTAGATTTCTTCAGCTAGACTACTTTATAATATGTCGCTAAAGATACTAATTTAATTAAACAAAGATTGCATGATTTAGTCTCTATTGATGAATCTATAGCAACAACATTGCATAAATTAGAAAAATCTAAGCAAAAATTTAAAAAATAAAAATAAAATTAGAGATTTAGTTTCATATTGAGACAAGGCTCATGAAGATTCTGATAAACATTACAAATTTAATTTATTATGGCTTGGTTTTTATAGAATTATTACTATACTTGAAATCAATGATTTTTATTTAAAATATCTTGAAATAAATTGGTTATGTTACTCAGTTAATGACCATCAATTGAAATTATTTCATGATTAACTAATTTTAAATTTGTTTGTTTCTTTTGATTTTTTCTTTTCTTTTTATTTTTGTGTTTTTTTCTTTGTCGTCTTTGTTTGCTTTTTCTATTTTAGTTTGTTATGTGTCTTTCATGTGTCAACATTTACTTTTAAAAGGATCAGTAAGGGTTACAAATAGAAAAATTTTACATTATGAAAGAATAATCGAGTATGCTCTAAATTTCATGGTAAGTATAAATTATTTTCAAATATTATTTTTTACAAATTTAGTTTTCATTATACATGAATAATATGAGTTGAGATGTATCTAGTTATTGAAGTATCACTTATCTTTAGATTTGTATTTAATTAATTTATATTATATTATACATCCAATCCAAACTTCCATGTTATATCTTTGCTTTTCTTTATGCCACACTAACTGAACAACTCATCTCTTACATAAATTTACTCTTCAAAGAGTTCATGCATAGCTAGTTGAGAAATGATTTATCTAGATCACACTATTAAGAATAGATTTTTATTAATAGGTAATTTTTTTCTACTCAATTTTATTACATTAAATTGACTAGCAAGGTCATCAGTATTATGCCTATTTATCACATCTCAATTTTTTTTAAACTAATAATTTTCTACCATAAAAATGACTCGATCATGAAATTTAAAACTATGTCAGGGACCTAGTCAATTAGTAGTATATTAAAATGCATATTTTTAATTATGAATTGATGATTTTGAGTTGATGAATTCATGTTTATAATTAAGTGGTTTTGAAAATCATAAATGGATAAATAAATAAATAAAATATGCATATGTATGTCATCATTTTTGAGATAGTTGCGATCAATCATTTTGCTTTTTAGTTCATGATCAGATTATAATTCAACACTTTCAATTTAAAATAGAGACATTTTTTATGATTGAGAGTATTATGATTGTTATGACAATTCAAATATGTATAGATTTTTAATTGAGCATGATATAAATTTTAAATCGGTTTTTATTTGATAGTATGAATAGTTTGTGGTGACTATTATGTTATTTTATTTTCATGGTAAGACTCAACTTGATTTGTCTCAGATAAATGGTTACTGTTTGATAATAATAGTTTTTTGGTTAGTTTATTTCTAATTAAAAATATGTACATGGGTCAGTGATAATATTTTAAGATTAAGAAAATAATCTATTTATGGTTTATCAAATCAATAAATCATTTGATTTATTATGAACTTTTGTTTGAAGTTGATCATAATCATCATATGGTTCAATTAACGGATCCATTAGTTTCATATAATATTCAATGACAATACAATTAAGATTTTGAAATGTTGATGTGATTAAGGATGGTTTGAAAATTGGGCTAATCAATTCTTAAAGACTTTAAAAATCTTACAAAAGTTCTAAGTTTAAATACTTCATAATACTAAGATTTTATTTTAATGTACTAAGTCTAATTTAACTTAATTCAAAGGCCCTAGTGACCATTTAAGACTATTGTTTCAAAAATTAATATTTCAAGTCTATGTATTGAAGCATAAGTTTCAAAAGGTATTAAGGTTAGAAATTTGAAAGGTAATATGTATGACTTTGTTTCAAGTCATGAATTTGCATGACATGGTATGTGGTTTGGTGAGTTGGTGTTCAAGTTGGAAATTTATTTGATGATTCATCATGACATGTCAAGCTGGCAAAGGAGTTAATGTAAAAGCATATTTGAGACTTCAAGATCTTTGAAGGATATTTGGTGGTAAGAAATAATTTATGGTGAGGTGTACATGCCTCAAATGGTGGATGTTGATAAGGAGTTTAGTAAAGGTTTTGTGGATTGCTAAGTTTGATTATTTTGCTAATCAATTTGGCAAAATTACTAAGTATAGCCTTGATGGAATGAAGACAATAGGAATTGGACACATGAACAAGATGGTTACGATGAGGCTTGAAAATTATAAATAAGTTGGTTTTCTTTGTTTTAATCATTTTTTAAAGCTTTCTCATGAAAAAGAAACTTTGTCAGTTTAGATTTTGAACAGATTTTTAGTTATTTTAAGTTGTAGAGAAGGATTATGAGTGGAAGAAGCACTTCTAGATATGCCTCGAGTAACATTAATAAGTTTGAGGAATAGTTTTTTTATTATTTCGAATAGTTTTTATAATTGTATGGAAAGAATATGATCTCAGTCTGCAGCTTAATGAATTATATGTTAAGTTCTGTGCATGCATGTTTGAATAAATTATTTGATATTTTTAGTTTCATGGATTTAAGTTTTGGTATAGATGGTTATATTGAAATAAAAGGATTTAAGCTTGATATATTCTCAGGATGAGATAAAGATAAATAGTTTTATCATATTTGGGTATGAGATTTGAGATATATAGGTCTTTCTTGTCGAGAATACCTTTAGTTCTAGATTTTTATGAGAAAATTAAAGTATTGTTTAAATATATTATTTTTAGTTTCAAATTTCATTGAAACTTTAGTTTTGTAAATAAACCCTGCATGCATATTTTGTGAATCTTTGAAAAGGTTTTAAAAGGTTTTCGTTTCACAAGTATCAATTCCAATTAGAAATAAGTCTTGCGTGTTATGATTTAGAAATATAATGTGTTGAACTTTAGGAGACTTGGTTAAATATATACTCAGTTTTGACTCTCTATGAATAAAATAGAGCCATGCATGTCTTTACATTTTTAAAAGTTTCTTTGAGACTTTGAGTTTTTGAAAATAACTCTGTATTTTTGTTACATGAGTATTTGAAAGGTTTTCTATTAAAAGAGAATTGTGTTTGTGTGTCTTTCTCAAATATTTTGAAAAATTTGAATGTTGGTAGTTGGCTGTGAATTGGAGGGTTATGTCAGAAAGTGATTGAATATATATAAACATGATTGTTCTTACTATTATGAAACCATAGTTTCATGCAATAGTTTCATATTCAAATCTTGGTTTAAAAAGAAAGAGCTAGATAAAATATGAAATTTTTGTTGGATTTACATCTTAGTATTGAGATCTTAGATTTTATTTTAAAATTAGATATTGAAATAATAGTAATTTGAGGAAGTTTCTCAGTTGAAGATTTGATAAGAAGGTATATTTTGAATAAATAGTTTTTGTTTCAAAGTATTATGTGGTGATACATTTTGAAAAACATCAGTCTAAAATCATGTTGTAGAACTTTGTTAGGGTTTGATTTAAAAATTCAGGTAGAATATATTGTGAAAGTTATTTGTATTTTGTTTCGAGGTTTTTGGGACAATGTGATGTGTATCTCATCAAGTTGTGTTGAGGTTGATTTTATTTTTTAGATGATGTTACAACTTGGAAAAATTAATTATTATTCAAGTACATTTTCTATTGAAAATTTTAGTTTTGAAAATCTGTATGGTTTTGGTTATGCACAGTGAGAACAAAAAGTTAAGAATATATGTCAAAACTTTTTTAAATAAGATTTTGAGTTAAATAACTTAAAATTTATTTAAGTTAAATAGTCTTTTGTGAAAATATGAAGAGATTAATAAATAATTTTATAGTTATAAGAGAACCATAATTTAGACTCAAAAAAATAAGTTTGTTCAAAAGAGTCATATTTGAGGATTTGATCTTTTATTTGATTTTAGAAAGTTATGTAGATTGAGAAATATATGTCTTGAATAGGAATTTCTATTCCAAACATGATGAAGTTATTCTAGAATTTGTGCAAGTTTGGTGTGACAAAATATATATTTGTGAGTTCATTTTCATAGCTAAAATAGATTTCAAATGGATTTGATAGAACATTGTGATAATAAAATTATAATAATATAATTTTAAAAGTTTCAGATAGTTTTCAAAAATATATTCTGATGAAAACAAATAAATATTATAGTGATAATCAAATACAATATAGATGGTTCGATTTGTTGATAGTACAGAGATTATTTTATTGATTTAAAAATAAAGTTTAGTTTCATTTTGAATGTGTATGTTAATTTTAAGATTGTATTTAAGATGTCTAGATGGGACCAACCCAGATCAAATAGAAGTCATGATAATCAAGGTTGGGGATATTAGGTTTCCAGTAGCAATGTGAATCATCAAAACCCAAATAGAAATTTTTCAAGAGGTGGTTTTCAAGTTAGGATATTTGGCCCTAGATTTCATAGGGTTGATAGGATGCCCATTTACTTTGATGCATCAGATCTCGAGTTTTAGAATGTATTAAATACTCTATCTTTCAACTCTATAAATAATAAGGGTAACCAAGGATTTTAAAGACATAAGTCTGGTGCTAGGACTCCTTCAAATAGTAACTCCTCACATCATTTACAAAGCAATCCACATCATTTACCTATCCAGTCACCCACTCCTGAAAGAATTCAACCTTTTGTTGAACCATAGCCTATTCATGGAACCATTCATCTTCAGATTGAAACAAACCATGACAAAAACCTTGTTAATCTTGCTTTGCCTACAGTTTATAATGAGCCTTCATCTTCTCAAAAGGAGCCTATTTTGGATGTAAAAAATTAAGTTTGGAGAAGCCTATTTCAGCTAGTAAAAAATGTATGATTAAAGTTCAACCAAGTGCTTTAGATAAGCAGTCAGACAATTAGAATGATATAAATTCATCATTTGAGGTTAGATTTCTCAAAAGGATTAAGTTGGAGATAGATTACCCTTCAACTGATTCAAGAATGAATTTGATCTTCTTTCTAGTTGTAGAAATGGAGTATAATGAATGCGTGAATGAGCAGGGGAAGCATATAATTGAGGTCCTTTAATATTTTAATGATTACTGGATGTATGTAGGATAAAATTTAATTTTTGATGGAACTATAGTTGGTAGAATTCTATACTTTTATACTTGATACTTTGACTTTCAGTTTTGATATTTTGGTAATAATGTTTTGAAAAGTATAGAATATATATATATATATATATATATATATATATATATATATATGCTTAAGTTAATTTTTAAAAATATGCATTATGGTTTATATAAATATAAATTTAATAAACTTTGATTTATCTATTTTTATTGATGTATGTTATTCTTTTTTATTATTAATTGATAGGGGTCACCATCCGTTAGAGTGTATCCAATATATTTTTAAAAACTTGATCCATCAAGACTTTTAATTCTTAATTAAATATAACTTTAACTAATAATTATTTATAATTAATTGACTTTTAAATTCAATTAGTTATGTTAAATTAATAACTAACTAAGGTTAGTTGTAACTTTTTTCAAACCAAGTTTGAAGTATAAAAGGAGATCAAAGATTCATTTGAAAAGAAAGAACAACACATGTATTGAAGACTTATACATTTTGTGGATTCAATCACTTATCTTTCTCTTTTTTATGTAACTTCTTTAAGATAGTATGACTTTTGTAGATAGATCCAATGATAATTTTTCTAATGGTTGAGTAATTACTTAGGCAACGTAGGTATATCCAGTTTTATATTATCATTTATAATAGATTATCTAAAATTTATCAAGTTTAACATCTTTTTGATGATTGTTATTTACAGTCCTATGTGTAAAATTCAAGTATTCAATCTGAATAATGATGAATACTTCATTATTTATAACATTTTATTGATCTATTTTAATTGTAAAAGTTATCTCTCAAGTGTCTATAAAGAAAGATGTTGGTTTCTCAAATAAAATATATCTTTTCTACTAAGATGACTCTCTCTTTTGAGACTCACAAAGTTTATTGTACTTTATATTGACTTCAATTTTTAATATAGTCTATTTTTTTTATATTAATATTTAATTAATCTATTTTTTTTTAAAATTCTTAGTTTAGTATCTTTATCTTTTAGTTTGTTTTAGTTTATTCTTCATTTATGTTTTAAGTTATTTCATAGATACATCTTTTTTTCTTAAAGTTAGATTGTTTTTATTCAATTATTTTCTCTTTTATAGTATAATTTTAATCTAAACTTAATAAGATTTTAGATTAGTAGTTTATATATTTTTATTTCAAATTTAGATTACTTGTAGGTTTAGTCTTAGTTTAAATTACTTCTTAGAATTGTTAGATTTTAAATTAGTTTAATAGCTAGTCTTAATTATATGCTTGTTTAGTTTACTTAATAGTTAGACTTAATTATTTAGTGGTTTGTTCTCTTTTCTTTAAATTAGTTGTTTAACCTTTTTTCTTTGATATTTTTTTAGTTTTCTCTTAGATTAGTTGTTGTTTGCTTTTGTTTCTTTTCCTTTGTTTCATTGTTTGATGTTTGATGTTTTTGTGTCTTGATGTGTTAAGTTTCATTTCATTATCTTCTTGATTGAAAATCTATTTATCTCAAGTATGTTTTACTCTATATTTTTGATTATTATCTTGAAGTTACTTGGAAGATACTATAATAGAAAAACAAGATATTACATTAAAATATACAATATTACTGAATCAGATTTCTTTCTTTAAAGAGATTACCTAATTCATAAGTCTTCTCTATCAGATAGGATAGATTACACTTTCCTATCTAAACTAATTTATTTTTTGATAAAGTGAATTTCTAAAATTATAATAGAATATGTTACATTTGATGACTTATTTATTATTTCTTACAATATCAAAAAATCTTTTTGCATTTTTAGGATCGTAATTGAACCTTTAGAACCTTATTATTAGACTAGTATAATTACAACTTAACCTTCATAATAGAAAAAAAAGTTGATTAGTTAATGGCAAAATTTTCATTATCATCACCTTCGGGTGAAACATCCCAAAATGCATTGAAAACTTCACTTTGTGTTTGTAGACCTATAAAGTCCATCTCAAGCTTGAGACCTTGTTGAAACCTTAAACATGACTCTTATGGCCCTATAACTTATGTATAAGCATTTTAAAAGAGTCTTTGTATCTCTCTATACCTTCAACCATCCTATAATTCACTTGATCATGCTTTAAAACATTAAAAGTGAAATCTTGGGCTTGTAGGGTTTAAGCGGGTTTAGGAGTAGTATGTGGTTTTCTTGGCCATTTGACGTGGTTTAAATCTATACCATATAGTTATATGAATTTTAATGGTAATAAATATATCTCCCAACCTCCTCCAATATCCATATATTTCCATGCATCAAGAGAAATGAGTTTAAATCTCAAACCATGCTCTTATCAAATTGTCTGCAGTCTTGTTTTGACTCTTTAAGGATGTTTCATAGCCCTAACTAATTATTCTAATTTCCAAATATCTAGAATGGGTTATTGAATACCTTATAATTCTCCTCTAATGATCATACTATTCCATGCAACTCTTAATCATAGATGGTGTGTCTTAGAAAATTGTCTATAGGTGCATGTGAAAGAGATTTGAGGTTAATTTTTTCTTGTTTTGAGGTTTGAGAGTATAGTTTTCTTCTTTAAAGGCTTGTGAGGGCTTAATAATGATGTGAAGGACCTCATATGATCCTACCTTATTAGATATTTTACTCTTAGTCTTGGTAAAGTTATTAAATAATAATAATATATTATTTATTAACACGAGATGAAAACCTCATGAAAATAATTAATAAATTTATAATTATTTAAAGAGTTATCAGAATTTAATTAAATGACTTTGTCGAGATGGATGAACCTGTTATTTTTATAACGATCACTTCTATTAGAATTTTACTATAAAATAAAATTTTACCCCTATTGTGAATTCATTCAAATATAAAATTATTTTGTCATATTTAACCTATGAGTTTTGTGAAGGCCATTCTATAAAGAAGTGAGAAGGTAGAAGAATTTGTATTAGGGTTATTATTGTTTCTTAACTATTGAATATCACTCGTAGGTTTTTTTACCTCCTAGAGGTTTTCTCACTTTAAAATATCTGTCATTTGTCTCATATACTTTGTCTATTTATTTAAATTTTTAGATCTCATCATGTGTATTGCTACATATATGTATACATGAAATCTTTCATAGAATCAGAGCCTATGAAGTGTAGAAGCTTGACAAATAAATTATATTAAATTAAATATTATTCAAATATTTGTATTTAAATCTTGGGGTGTCATTGGCCTAGTGTACGGCCCATGCTTGAAAAAACTTAAAATTTTAATTTTTTAGTCAAAATTTAATTTTTAAAATTCCGTCATTGTTAAAAAATATTTCAAAAGATTGAAACAAATTTTAAGATTTTTGAGTCCTTGTAAAAGTTTATAGACTCTCCCAAACATTTATAGGGATGCTATACTTCAGCCTAGAAAATTCAAAATATTGAATTTTTCATCAAAATTTTCATTTTGAGGGTCCAATTGTGTTTATCAAACAAAAATAAGAGGGTTGTTAAATTTTCAAGTAAATATGAGACTTATACGTAGAAATTTGAGCTCTTGAAATTCTACAAAAGAGCCATGAAACTACAGGGATTTTTTTTAATTCATATAGTTTTGAAAATATATTTAAAAAATAAACTATTTATTAATATATTTTTTTAAAACTCCGAGTCCCACCTTGGAAAAAGAAAGAATTACTAAAAATTTTATTTTATTTTTTATTTTTTTCACTTATATTATTTACATGCATATAATATGTTTTTTCATATTTTTTTATTTTTAAAAATTAGATAAAAATATATAAATTTAAATTAGTGCATGTAAAATCTCAAGTAAACTCTTAAAAGGGTTGGTAGCTTTCATTTTGTTAAAAGCTTGTCACAAAGAAGGTCTTGTATTTAAATCCCCCCTAATCTTATTTTATTTATTTTTTAAAAAAATTTAAATTAACTTCAAATTAAAGTAATTTGAATTTCAATTTGGTTTGCATGCTATGATTCATGCATTCAAAATCTTAGGTAAACTTGTTGACCTTCTTGCGACACTTGATCTAGTCAAAACCTAGGCAAGCATAGTCATGTAGCCAGACAATTTTAAAGTTTTAGCACATTCTATATGAATTGGAGTGATCCATTTTTTTTTTGAAGCCTCGTATTATTATTTTTACATCTTTTTTAATAATAGTCTCTAGGTGGTCATTTTAAGTGTGACTCTTTTGACACTTAGATTTATGCAATTTTAATTCAATTTTTTGTACTTTTTAGCATCTAAATTATGTAATTAAGTATAGTTGTATATAAAATTTACTTTATTTTTATTTTTTTAAAAATTAAGTATTTGTTTACTATCATGTTTAAAGGTAAGCTATGACTTCACCTCATTTTTTCTTAGATAAATCTCAAATATTTAATGGAAATAACTATAATAAGATACAAAAAAAGGAGCTTTGCTGGAGGCTACCACCGAAACTGGATACTGAAACTGGATGAATAATCCGGTCCCTCTTGTTGGTTTTGAAACTGGTACTGTTCTTTCTTTTTCTTTTGTTATCTTTTGTCTGTTGTGTTACCAGATCTATGTTTTCTGGGTTTTGACCGGATGTTTATCTGGTGGTTCTAGGTCCATTTAAAACCTATTTTTGCTACTTACTTGTAGTATTTTTTAGGCTTTGCCTGTGGTCTTAGACATTCTCTCTTTCACTCTTTGTATCAGGGTTTCGGGGCCCCTTCAAAACCTGCTTTTACCCTCAATCTAAAACTATAATATATATAAAATTCATGTTAAAACTAAATTTGTGATCCATAAATTATATAATATAATTATCAGGACTAAAAAAGTGCCTTTTAGATGACATGGAACCCTTGAGCTTACTAATATATTTCAATAGAAATCAAAATAAGCTATATCTGTTATCATGTAGAGTGTTAAGGATGAATTCATTCTTCACATTGGTAATCAAGAGTCTCCTAGAAATACTTGGAAACTCCTTGAGTCAATGAATGAAGGCACTCACCTTTTAAAGATCATTAAATTAATCATTGAATTACTAACTACACTTATGAAGGGTGATAAAAAAGTTGTTAATTTTTTTGATAAAATTAAAAACATTAAAGCTCGATATGATAGATGTAATTTTAATTTGATTCAATATCAGTTGATTTATTTTACCATTCAGTTAAATATTCATGAAAAGTTTAAAATTTTCATTTAAATTATAAATATCAAACTGAGCAATATATCCCTGACCTTACCACCTTGTTTGCTCTTCTGATTCAAGAAAAGTAAGTTATGATAAATTTTGATTCTAAGGAGAATGTCACTTAAGTACTTCTCACTCTTAATAATATTTTTGATAACACTAAAAACTAGAAGTCTAACCCAAATTTTGCTAAAAGTAAATATGGGATCAAAAAATTTAATAATAAGAATCATACACCTAATTTTAATAGAAATTTTTAATCTATGTGATAAATTTGATCATAGAAGGGAAACCTATTATAAAAGTAAGGATAAAAATAACAATCAAACTTATAAAAATAACAAAGAGAAAAATTCCAATCAAAATAAGTAAAAGAATCAAAACCCTAATCAAAATAACAATCATGATTCAAATGTTATTGTTTTATGTACTTCAAATGAAAATAAATGAATTTTAGATAGTAGTGCATTGCACTATATAGCATGCTTATCTAATATTTTATGTGATTTTAGAGATATCTCTAAAATAATTTACTTATGAGATAATTATTTTCTAGAAACAACTAAACAAGGAAAAAAAAAAATTTTAAATGTTGTTATTAATGATATTTTTTTATGTACATAAGTTTAAAAAAATTTGTTATTTTATTCTCAACTTACAAATTATAATTTTATTGTAACATTATTTAAAGATAGTTGGTCCAGTAGAAATTATTATGGTTATTTGATTGTTGAAGGTGTTCAAAAGAATTATTTATATATATTTTTTTCTTCTTCTGCTTGTTTTGTTTCATCGCATAGTAATAATAAATCTTAGTTATGGTATGAAAGATTAAGAC
The DNA here is from genome assembly GCA_037957365.1 of Torreya grandis. NCBI lineage: Eukaryota > Viridiplantae > Streptophyta > Pinopsida > Cupressales > Taxaceae > Torreya > Torreya grandis. Next base: position 2,275,899 of record JARHVA010000188.1, read on the forward strand.
ATGTTAATTTTATAAGTTTAGATGATATATCTGTAAATAATTTTATTTTGGACTTCCTTTTATCCCTTCTCATTATGAAACTTGTGAGGGTTTCTTACGTGGTAAGCAACATACTACCTATTTTCATAAGAATCATGATGCAAATTTCTCACATCCTTTAAAATTGATTCATAATGATGTTGTAGGATCTCTTGAAGTTGTATCTCTTAATGGTTCTTTGTATACTATTAATTTTATTGATAAGTATAATAGAATTATCTAGTCTTTTTTCATTAAAAAAAATTTGATGTGTTATCTATTTTCAAAAAAATTAAAACTAGTGTTGAAAATGTATCTGATTTTTATATTAAGAAATTAAGAATTGATAATGGTGATGAATATATTAGTAAAATATTTTATTCTTCTTGTATTAATTATGGTGTTTAAAATAAATTAACAATTCTCTATTTCTCTCAACAAAATAGTATTGTTAAAAAGAAAATTTATACCATCATAGAAAAGGCTAGAACAATATTGTAATCTACAATTCTTATGGATCAAAGTCATGAACATTATTGTTCATATTCTAAATAAGGTCCCTACCAAAACCTTGCATCCTTATACCCCTTTAGAAATGTGGACTAAAAATAAATTTAGTGTGGCTCATCTCAAGATTTTTGGTTGTCCTGCTTCTATCTTTGTCCCAAAAGTTAAGAGGAAGAAGCTTGACCCCACTTCTTATTCTTACATTTTTGTAGGATATAGAGGGAAGACAAAAGGTTCAAGAGTGTATGATCCTTCGAAATATTAGATTATTGAGAATAGTAATGTTTTTGTTCTTGAAAAATATTTTTATTAACCCTCTGTGGATCCTCCTCAGTGTTCTTTTATTGATGGACCTGATTCTCATGTTTTTCCTTGTAATGAAATGGATGCCTTTGAGGAAGTTGATCTAACTTTAGATAAATTAGATTTTGGGTAACCTCTTGAGTTTCGTGTTTAATCTAAAAGACCTAAATGGATAAAATCTTTAATCCAATCTTTTAATATTGATGACCTTAATAAATTAACTAGAAGTCAATATTTTTATCATGCATTAATGACTATGTATGAATGTAAACCTCTATCATTTAAGTAAGCCACTCAAGATGATAGATAGAATATTTTTATGCAAGTTGAATATAATACCTTAATTAAAAATTAGACTTGAAATTTTTTCTCCGTCTAAAAGGTATATTATCAGTTATAAGGATATTTATAAAATCAAATATAATTTAATTGGTAAAATTGATAAGTTTAAAGGTAGATTAGTTATTCATGGGTTTAATCAAAAATTTAGGATTGAATATGTTGAAACCTTTGCTCTTATAACAAAAATGAGTACTATTAGATTTTTTATTGCTCTTGTAGCCCAAAATGGTTGGATTATCCACTAAATTAATGTCAAGAATATAATTCTAAATGGCGATTTAGAAAAATAAATTTATATGACTCAGCCTAAATATTTCATTGATTCTAATAAATAACATTATGTATGTAAGTTAAAAAAATCTTTGTATGGTTTAAAATAAGCTCTTTGAGCTTGATATTCTAAAATTACTTATTTTTTTAAATAATTGAGCTTTTTCAATTACCATTCAGATAATGATCTCTTTGTTAAAGTTGAAAATAATTATTTGATTCTAATTGTATTATATGTTGTATTGTCCCCCAAAAATATCACTCATTTTTGGGACAACATTTGAACGATTTTGGTCTTTTAGACCAAAATTGTCTCTTCCCTTTTTGAAATTTGTCTTGGGCATTCAAAATTCTTCATTTTTCAAGCTTCTCAGAAATCTACGGACTCTGTAGGATTGAATCTACAGACTCTACAGGAAAAAAAAATCTACGAACTCTGTAGACCAAGTTCAACGGGCTTCACAGGTTGATTTCTATGGACTCTACAAGAAAGAAGCAAGCTTTCAACACTTAGGTGATCTCAAAGTTGGTTCAATGACTAGGTTCAACCAAAAGAGTTCATCGGCAAGATTCTAAGCAAGGATTGAACTATTGAACCTTGAACTATTTTGGTTCAACAGGTTCAATAGGTTCAAAGGTTCAACATCAAGTTCAATCAAAAGAATGAGTTTCTGAGGCTTGAACCATTGAACCATTGAACCACTTTGATTCAAAGGTTCAATGGGTTCAAGGTTCAACGCATTTGGTTCAACGAGGATCAAAAGGACTTAGCCAAATCAAATATAATGAACTAATTGAATCGATGAACCATTGAACCACTTTGGTTCATCAGCTTGGTTCAAAGCTTAGTTCAAAGGTTGGTTCAAAGGAGCGGTTTAATACAAAAGTTCAAGAGATCCTCCTGAAGGACAAGTGCCCCTGCGGAGGGCACTTGGTCGACAAAAGCACCCTTCGAAAGGGTCATTTTCAAATAAGCCGTAAAGGTAAGTTCTTTCAAAATTTTGTTTAAGGCAACCGAAAGACAAAGGAATTTCCTTCAGGAAAAAGACTAAGGCATAATTCCTTCAAAAATTTTATCCAAAGGGATTCCTTCAGACAAAAAGTCTGAAGGAATTCAAAAATACTGTGGGAGGAAAGCACGAAGGAGTTTCTCAAAGCCAAAGCAATAATTTTCGTGGACTTTTTGTCTGCAGAAAAATATCTACAGAATTTTTGTCTGTGGGAAAATGTCCGCAGAAAAAGCTTGCGAGAAAGCTCTGAAGGATGCCAAAAGGCCACCAAAGGACTCTGAAGGGCAGGTGCCCTTGTGGGGGACTCTCGGTGGCTAACTTAAAGGACACTCCTCCAAAGCCAAAGGGTCATCTTCCCTTTGGGAGGATGCAAAACAAAGGACTTAGTGACCCACTGGAATAAAGAAGCTTGAAGGCCATCCGAAGATCGCCTGAATGGTAGATACCCTTGTGAGGGGCTCTTCCCAACCCAAAGCAATCATTTCTTAAGGCTCGAAAGGTAGGTCCCCTCTAGGAAAGCTCAAATGACAAAATTGAAGGAATTACTGAGGAAAGTGATGTGCCCACAGATGTCAAAGTTACGATAATGAAATAGTTGTTGATCCTTGTAAGTTTAAATCTATGGACCCAAATGCATTCAAATGCTTTAAGGCCAAGATCAGTAGGAAACAACTAAGGAACAAAGCATTAAATTGAATCAAGGACCCGATTCAATTAACCAAAAAAGGAGGAACAATGAAGAAGGATCAGATCACTAGGTGGACATTGAAAGATGCAAACTTTCAATAGCGTGACTCATTTCTCTACATTGAGAAAATAAAATGGGTAAATGCCCCTAAATTCTAACATGTCTTCTTAACAAATTTCAATGCAACATGATGTGTTACTATTCTCGAGTCCTTCTTGAAGAGGCTATATAAGGGACTCTCTTTTATTGTAAAGATATCTCTTTTTGACAATCAGAAATGAAACTCTGCCCAAATTGAAAGGCATTACTGAGACTTTGAGCTCAGATTATTGATCATATTTTCTTATTGGAATAAGAAAGCAAATGACTTTTCAAACTTTGTGCTGTGATATCTTTGTTGTTGGGGAAACTGTTCTTATGTCTTTTTCCTTAATATATTTTCTTTTTCTTTAATTCAACAAGCAGGATTAGTGAAAGTAGTCAGGAAGGTGTCCTGAAGTCAACTATGGAGAGACTTTATGCCCCCATAATTGCCTTTAGTGTGTTTTCTTTTCATTTCTGTGTAAAGGACCTTGGGATGACTTTGTGTCCTCATTATCCTTTGTATCTCACTCTTAGGCAATTCATGTGGAGACATTGTGCTACATCTCAATTTGTTGGTTACTACGTCCTTGGTTACATTTTGCATTTACTATCAGGAGTATTCTTGTGGTTCACTGAATAGTACTTCTAAAAGAAGAGGAGTGCTTTGTCATTTCCCTTGAGATTTTTCCTTTGATTTGAACGCATCATCTATGAAGAAAGAGAGATGGATGGTTTATCTAACCCTTGAGTATTATTATATATATAGCATATCTATAGGGAACCTCCCCTTGATGTGGAGAGATTAGTCCCCTTTTGATGTAGTAAACCTACACTTTTGGATGACCAATCTTTCTACTTTCGCTGATCAGACCTATTTTGTTTATCAGTACGTTGATCGACAAAATAATCAACCAATAATTTTTGGTGACTCCACTGGGCATATAACCCATTATCATTATAACCCTTATCCATTATAGACTCTGGTGACTCTGTTTCATGTCTTACCCATTATTCATTATAGCCTTACCATCTTCCTCCACCTTTGTTATTTTATTTGGTCTGTAAAACCAGAGCTGCTAGAAAAGAGTGCATAGTTTGAAGCCTCAAGCTGAAGCTGAGTCAATCCTTTTCCATTTTTGTTTTGTAATCTGGTCACTCCATCCAAATTGGTTATCTCTATTTTTCTTAATTAAATCATGGTAGTTCGAGGCCCCTCAGGTAACTTTTTTGGCCCACTCAACTTGACTTCACCTTTGCATGAATTCCCACGTAGTTCAAGAAAGAATTTCCCTAAATTTTTTAGTGATGGAATAGTTCACCCTGATAAACACATTACAGCATTTAGCATAGCCTGTGGTGTTATAGGGGTGGAATTTCAAGACGTGACAGCCAAGATTTTTATAGAGACACTACAAGGTGCTGTTGTAGACTAGTTCTACCATCTATAAGCTGGATCAGTGACTGACTGGGATACACTCAAAGCCAAGTTTTAAGCAAGGTTCAAGCCCATAGAAGATGCACATGCCTTTCTGGCCTAGCTCACTCAAATGAAAAAAGAGCCTCATGAGTTATGAGAGATTTTATTTCCAAGTTCAACAAGCTAAGGCACAAAATTCCCATGATCACCTAGCCGACACCTTAGAACCTCAAATGCTTCTTCATCAATTCACAACTGTCTGAAGTGATTTTTTTTATTGAGACATGCTAGTCAAATAGATCTTGTTGTAGCTCAAGTTTTGGCCACTAAGGTAGAAGATGATCTCATCTTAGCAGGGAAGATAAGAAGAGACCCAAATAGAGGAAAACCCTCTTCATCTTTTGAATACTCACCCATAGTCACCACTGATCCAATGGTACAAAAGCTGGCAAATGAGTTGCTAACTTTGAAAAAGCAAATGGCATAAGGTATGTCTTCTGCTCCTCTATATAAAGACATACCAAAGAGGACATTCCCTAATCAGCCATATCAAGGCAACACTGCTAGAAGTTAAGGGCAACAAAATCATCTTCCTCCCCCATAAAGGAACCTTGCCCTTCAAGCACCTCTAACCAACTCAGTAGTTGGATATCTAGAAATAGAGCATGTTTCCTATTTCCAACCTAAGTTTGAGCAAGAAAATGGTGCTAATCTCTTCAGGGAGGATCTAGAAGAATCAGTTGGCAACTCCCACATTAGTTTCCTAAATTTTCAAGATGAACCCAGAAGTGAAGGTGAAGCAGTCGAAGGATCATATGCAGTATTCACCAGGTCTGAGAATCAGTCACCCCAGCAAGCCAACAAAGAGAAGATAGAGGAGTGACCCCAACCAGTAATTTCAATTATCGAGTAGAGAACCCCTCTTCCTTTCTAGTCAAAGGACCTGATGATTGCCAAAGAAGTACATCGAACATTTCTGCACTTTCTACTTCAAATTCGCAAATCAGTCCTCCCCCTCCTGAAAACCAAAAAGATGAACTCCCATCCTCTCTTCCAAGTCCATTCTAGTCATTTTCCATGATTGATCATGTCAAGAAATCCAAAATTTAGATGACTGAGTTTGAATCCCTGCAAGTCAATCTTGAGCAATTGGACATTGATGGAGAACCAGGTGCGAACCTATCTGAGGCAAAAATTATGGTTACCCAAATGTCAGCCCCTACAGCTCAAATTCTATTTGAGCTTTAGGTAGGGGTAATTACTTCTTGACCATAGAGGATGCTCATGTCTCAGCTGATGAAAGTCCCGTAGCTAGCAATCCAAGATTTCATCCAAATAAGGCAACAGAAGAATTAGTAGGCCACAATACAAATCAAGAAGGATTTTCCATCTCTGATGAAGAGAAATTTGATAGAAGTTTAGCTTTTGATGATGCTTGGATCTTGGAATCTGATGGCATCATTTCTTCCATAGCTAGATGTAGATCTCTATTGCATGGATTGAAAATTACTCAGGGTGAAGAGGTCAAAATCCACATCAAGCGAGATATTAAGTTGATAGTTTGTCAAGAGTCTAATGCTGAGAATCAAAGCATGCATTGGACTGGACCAACATAATATCAAGCTATGGTGGTGGACCATACTATTATATTCCAAAGTCATCAAAAGGAACTCTTCGTAGGGAGAGCAAGGAGTTATGGTTTTTAGTTTGAAGACCACGTCCTGCCATGGAGCAAGAAGAAGAAAAGACCAAGAGAAAGATGCAAAAAATTAGTTTCTTAGTGGAGAGATACATTCACTCGTCACCATTTCTGGGGGCAAAATGGTTTTTTGCTAGTTTACCAAGATGGCACACTATTTTCATTGCCTCTCAGGAAGCAACATCTAAAACACTTCAACTCTTGAAGTATCAGATTATTGCATCTGTATATATGTATATTTGTATAGTTTTTAATTCTATTTTGCTTTTTTTATTTCTATTTTTGATGCCTTTTATTTCTAGGTAGCATGACTCCATATCCCAATGGTACACATGAAGACACTGGAGATTTTGGATTCTACTCCCTTCAATTATTTTTATAATTGATAGAAGTTCCCCAACTGGAGCCAGCTGTTGTCTCCCAAAAATATCACTCATTTTTGGGACAACATTTGAACTATTTTGGTCCTTTATACCAAAATTGTCTCTTCCCTTTTGAAATTTATCCTAGGCATTCAAAATTCCTCATTTTTCAAGCTTCTCAAAAATCTATGGACTCTACAGGAAAAGAAAATCTACGGACTCTACAGGCCAAGTTGGACTCTGCAGGAAAAAAGCTACGGAGTTAAGTGTTCTTATAAGAGACAGTAAGAGTTCTTTCAGGTATGATAAGTGACTGGTAACAAAGTGCAATAATTGGAAGAATGAAGTGTAGCACAAAGTCTCCACTTTAGCTACCTAAAGAGTGAGATACAAAGGATAATGGGGGCACAAAGTTGTCCTGGAATCTTCAACATATAATTAGAAAATAAACACACACTAAAGATAACTATAATAGCACAAAGTCTGAAAGTAACTGACTTCAGAACATCTTCCTTATCACTTCCACTAATTCTACTTATTAGATTAAATAAACAAGAATGCATCTAGAAGACAGACATAAGAACAATCTCCTAAAATGCACAAGCTATAACAGCACAAAGTCTGCAAGTAACTTGCTTTCTCATTCAAATTAAATAATATGAACAACAATCTGAGCTCAAAGTCTCAGCATTCACCTTTCAATTTGGGTAGAGTTTTGCTTTTGTGATCAAAAAAATCTCCCTCCCATAAAATGAGAGATTACAATATATATAGCGCTTTTAAGAAAGACTTGGCCGCTTGTTTTCATGAAAAAGGCCCACGTTGAACTAAATGCCTTAAATATTTGTGAAAGGGCCATGCTGAAATAGGTCATCGGCCTTGACTTTGGCATTCTGAATCATCTCAAATGTCTCCTCCTAAGCATGGGTTGTCTAGTCTTCTTTATGATGCTTACACAGTTGTCCATTCGCCTTTACTCAAAGGGGAAAAAATAGGTCACGCCATTGAATACTCGCGTCCTCTGATGTCCACTTGGTGGACTGTTCCACCTACTAAAAATGACTTTCCTGTAGATATTTTTGGATTTCCTATTGCATTTTGTCTCTTCCTGGTGATCTAAGCTCTTGGGCTATCTTCTCACTTTTTATTGGATCCTCACTGAGTTTGTTCTTAGGGTTTGCACTATTGTTTCTTTATCTCCTTCAGACAAAAATTCCAAAGGAATTCCTTGGCTCTGCATCTTTGACAAGTTGTAAGTTCTGTTATTATGAAACTTAACTTACAGAAAATGGGATCCATGACACTTCTTACTCGAGCAGCTTCAAAAGGGGAATGTGGATGCAGACACTTGTCACATTCCGCTGAGTTATAATAGGACACGTGACATGTTTCGCTTAACTTATAGAAGCTTTAGAAACCTTTTGAGAGTCCTATGGAAGATGACACATGGTGACTTCTGCTCTGCTTTAGAAATAATATAGAAACATTCGAGACTCATTTGGATTCACATGGATGATGCCACTTGTCATGCTTCACTTGACCTTAGCAACTCACTCAAGACCCACCACAGTCCTTATGACATAAAAGGGAGAGACCGTGGATGTTGACACTTATCAGCTTTTGTTGAGTTATAATAGAACATGTGGCACGTTTTGTAGCTTATAAACTTATTATAAACTATGTCCCAATAGACGACACTTGGTAGCTTTCACTTTGACTCTATAAGGGACACATGGCGGATCCTACTGCTCTTTGTCTTTTTCCATTGGGCATTTTTCCATGGGATTTTCCTTTGGACAAAAAGTCTGAAGGAATTCCTTTGGGCAATTTGTTCGAAAGAAAGCTTCTATTTTTTAGCCGTTTGTTCCTTTTAATTTATTCAAGCTTTCTTCCCAATTGAATTCCTTCAGAAAAAATGTCTGAAGAAATTTTGCCTTAACCATTTTTCTAAGGAAAATCTTCTCGAAGTTTAACGGCTCTTTCACTTAATAATTTCCTTTGAACAAAAAGTCTGAAGGAAATGTTCCCTATCAGCCTTTGAATAAATTTAAAGGAATTATATCTTTTCTGTCTTCTCTTTAACCCTTGAACCAATCTTGTCTACCCTCTGCAAGGGCTCTTGCCTCTAGTTCATTGCCCTCTGCAAGGGCATTTGTTCCTTCGGCCCTGGGGTAGCCCCTTGAACATGTCGATTGAACCGACCGATTGAACCAACCTTGGTTCAATGGTTCAATGGTTCAATTGGTTCAATCTCTTTATTTGACTAAGTCCTTTTGATCTTTTGAACCAAATGCATTGAACCATTTGGTCATTGAACTTGTTGAACCATCAAACCAAAATGGTTCAAGGTTCAACGGTTCAAGCCTTTATTTTTTGTTAAGTGTTTGAAGCCATGGAACCTTGAAATGGTTGAATTTTGAACCTTGACAAAGTGCTTAACTCTTGCCGACAACGTTGAACCTTGAACCCATTGAACCCTTAGACCTTTTTGGTTCAAGGTTCAACGGTTCAATGGTTCAATCCTTGCTTAGAAGCTTGCTGATTGAATTCTTTTGGTTGAACCAAGGTATTGAACCAATCTTGGAAATGTCTAAGTTTTGGAAACTTGCTCTTCTAAAGGAATTTACCTATTAAAGCCATTGAACCTACTGAAACTGCTAATTTCAAGCATGTTGAGTCTGTAAAAGCATATCTACAGAGTTTGTAGTTTTCAGAAAAATCCTTGAAAAATGAAGAACTTGAATGCTCAGAGAAATTTTTGAAAAGGGGAGAGATGATTTTGGTCTATTGAACCAAAATAGTTCATAGGTTGTCCCAAAAATGTCACTCATTTTTGGGGACAACATTGTGAACATTAATAAAATAATTCATTCATTCACTGATGAAGTGAGATACTAGTTGTCTTCTTAAGGATTAGGGTGGGGCTTAGATTAGATTTTTAAAAATGAACCAACTCTAGAAGAAAATATTTCATAAAGAGTGTATCAAGAAAAATACTTTGTAAGAAATAAGTTTTTCAGTATTACGATCCCTATGAGGATATTCACTATTCCAAATCATCTTCATGGCACTTCAATTAAAAACCTTATAGCATGATCTTTGCATATTTTATAGATTCTACTTAGGTGAGATGTTGGGGACATGACTAGAGATTAACTTTTTAGAAATTCTTGAGTGTGTGTATCAAACCTTTAGTAATTATGAAGAGTTACAACATTAGTGGATCAAATTGTGAGCTTCTTGGGCATAAAGTAGTTGATTACATATTTGGGTATACTGATAGGCATAAAATGATAGGAAATGGAATTTTTCACTTAAGGGTTTTGGAAAAATGTTTCTCTATTTTCAATTCTCAATTAACAAGATAAACTTGTGTTGATGGAATCAAAGTCATGGAATTATATTTTCAAATAATATTATAAGGTGGTTTCTTAGAGAGATAATTATAATGAAATATATTATTTAAAAATACCTATCAAGTATTAATAACTAAGGCTAATGCCTTCTTGTTGTTAGAATATAATGATAAGTTTCTTATGAAGTCCAAACTCTTCAGCAAGGGTTTCTTAAGTCCCTCTAAATGCACTTTGTGTGAGGAGATTAGGGAAGAAAGAAATATTTTTTTAATTCACTACTCTTGCATCTTATTTATGGCATTTTATACTTGTTGATTTTTATCTAGCTTGGGTTCACCAAAAGGATCTAAAATCAATATTTATGCTTGGAAATTTAAATCTAAATCTTCTCTTAATGTATAAATTTTGAACCTTGTTTCTTATATAATATGTTAGAATATATACATGGATTTTTCAAGGAAAATATTAACTACTATTCAAGGATGGTATAAGATAGACAATAATATTTAATAATTTATGACTATGTGGTTGCCGAAGAAAGGTTCTTTACAATCAACAAACCATATAATCTTTTTGAGCTTGTTTTTTTTTTTTAAACCCTTGATATAAGGGGTTGGTTTGGTTGGTTAAAAAGATTGAATTAATATTATATGGATTCACCCAACTAAAGGAATTATAAATTTACATTATGAAGGTTTATAGAGGGGATGATAAGCTTTGGCCAACAAGAAAGGAAGAGTTTATTTCTATTTCTCATATATCATGAAGAAATATCCATTATGAAATGGGTTCCCCAAAGGGACTAGTTTAAACTTATTTTGATGCAACATGTAAGGGATATCAATCCAAAGATAATTTTGGAAATATTATTAAAGATGAGTAAGGAAGGCTTACAATAATGAGGAAGAGGTTAAAGGTGTCATGGAAGGTATGAGGTTGGCATTATTTCATGGCATATATCCATTCATCATATGAGAATCTCAAATCATCATGAATGTTGTAAATAAAGGGTCATATGTCAAAGTGGAAGGTTAACAATATCATTGGAACGGTATTACTTGTGATCCATATCTCAAAAAAATTTATCTAAGCTTATTGTTATAAATAAGCTAAGAAAATGATTGATAACTAAACTAATGAACGTGTCAACCAAAAAATCCTTAATGTCATATCCTCCCATAATATTCACTTTTGGCATACACTATAGTAATTTATCACTAAATATTTAACAAACCCCATTAATTTCCACATGACCCTAAGAAAAATAAATAATGGTTATCCCCTCCTATAATATAACATTAATTAGATGAGGTGGGGGTTTCTTAAAGGCAATCTAGAAAAGTTACGAGCTAGTTGAGATATCATATTATCACTGATGATAGGTCCCTTTATAAGGGTATGTAAATAGATAAATACCAAGGATGGATGAATTTTTCAATCAAAGAGGATTCTCAACTCAATTTTCAAAGGATAAATTCAACTTTGGCATATTGTAGGATATAAAAATAATGTAAAACCGATCAATAATATGAAAAAGGGAAATATGTTCCTAATATATTAAATCCCCCATTTATTCCCACCATTCATGTTCATATATCATTAACAAGAGATGGGTAATGGGATTACAAATAGTTATGAAGGTAAATAAGAGTGTCCTTCTAGAAAATTGCTACCTAACATTCTCTCCTAAGTTATCCTCCTTATAAAATTAGAAATTTGGGGATGATAATTTTTTAATTGGAACTCATCAATATATATATATATATATATATATATATATATATATATATATGTAATTCAAATCAAAATAATATTACAAATATGGTTACAACAAAATGTGGTTAGTTGGTAATCATAGTATTTTATCCATGCCAACACAAATCACATGTCATAGCAACAAGGTATAAACACAGGATAAATATGGTTATATAAAAGCATGATTAAAATAACATGTCACCAAACCAAGTGAGAACTTCAATCATTGGTATCAGCCCTAAAGGGTAGTGGAGGTAGATCATATTTGTGAAGATAAATAACCCAAGAAGAGGGTTCTCTCAAAGGGAGATTTGGCACCACCCACCATCTTATATGGTTTCAGAAAGATTCAATGAAATAATATTTACCCAACTAAGATGTGGAGGCTTATATAACCCTATTAGCTCACCACCCTACATAGAGGAGGTCCACCAAGATGGGTCAATAAAATAATTTCCATGTGACAGTGGGATTCATCCCCCCATTGAGCAAGGGTGGATAAACCCATACGAGATTAGTTCCACTGATGTTTGGGCACTGCTGGAGGTGTTCCTTGAAAATTATAGTTTAGAGGACCCATCTTATAGTATAAGGAGCACTCCCTGAGTGGTTGAGTAGCTCTTAGAGATGTTTAAATTCCAAATCCACTTTCTCTACCTAAGCTTCAATCTACACAAAACCCAAAGAAATAACAAGCAATTTATCATTAACATAAAATTGAGGATAGAGTTATTCATTATTAGATATAGATAAATTATTAGATGTACATAGTTGAAACATGTGTGTGTGTGTGTGTGTGTGTGTGTGTGTGTGTGTGTGTGTGTGTGTGTGTGTGTGTGTGTCTAAAAAAAATCCCATAGAAAAGCAATGCATGTAGGCCATTGAGAATTTCCCCAAAAGAAAGCCATTCTCCAATTGATAGGATCTAGGTGATAATGATGAAATACACTATGAATCCATTGCCAAGATTTATGAGCTCCCCAACACAGAATGAAATTACTATACCACTAAACTAGAATCACAAAAATAGATCACAATATGATTGAAATAAGAGCATAATAATGAAGCATATGACTACACCACTTTGAGGGGAAACATCCATGATTTTACAATAAGAATAGGATTCGTAATGTGATTAAAAAAAAACTACTTACCACTACCTCTTATATGTAACCTAGTTATGTTGTAGACACACCCTAGGTCGACCCTAATTAGAGTATGAAGCTATATAAATAATCATATGACTTAATTAAAGGTTATGATGGCCACAAGTCAACCACACATATCCCAATTCACATTATAGGTTAAGGTAATAACATTCCCCTCCCATTCAAACCAAGATTATCCTCAATGTTTATGATCATAAATGCTTCTGTAAGAACACTTCATCCTCTCATGTCACATCTTTACTGGATATATTCCTCCACTTGATCAAATAATATATTGTCACCTTTGTGTAAAACTTCTTAGTGTGTGTTTGAATTATACTATCAAGTTTCAAAATTATTATTCCCTCCTCAACAAGATCCGGTACCAATGTTTGATTTTAAACTCTTTGTCCAATAACCTTAAAACAAGAAACATGAAAGAACACATGTATTTTTGTTGAGTGGGGTAACTTTAGTTTATATGTTACATTGTTAATCTTCTGCATGACTTGATAATGTCCATAATACTTAGGTGAAATTTTTTTCTCCTTATACTATTGTTTCAAGGACATTTACTTATAAGGTTGTAAACACATAAAAATCTAGTCTCTAACTTTAAAATGTAGTTCACTTCAGTTTTGGTTAGCTTGTTACTTCATTTGGTTCTGTGCCACTACCTGAGACTAAAGATTACTTAATATTGGTGTTGAATGTGTTATTTGACAACTCAAACCTTTAGTTAGACCCTCAAAGATGAGGTGATGTATGGCAGATGGTTCACATATAGTTTCAAAAATGGAGACATTTTGGATGAGGTATGGAGAGAAGTGTTATATTTTGGATGGTACCAATTATCTATTGTTAGCCATTGAACCCATCTCTCATATTTATCCAAAACAAAACAATGAATATAACTCTCCAAGCACATGTTGACTACCTCAGCTTGCCTATTGAATTGGGGATGATAAGATGAGTTAAGAGCTAATTGGATACCAAAACATGAGAATAACTTAGTCCAAAAATTACTTGTAAAGATAGGATCACAATCACTTACTATGAGCTTTGGATTCTCATAGAGATTATAACTTATATCCAAAAATGTTTTTAATATTATACTTGCTACAAATGGATGCAACAATGTGAAAAAATTGGCATATTTGGTGAGTCTATCCATAATAACCTTGATGACAGTCTTCCCTTGAAATTTTGGTAGCCTTATGACGAAATACATGGAAACCTCCTCCCACCTCCAGTTAGGAATAGATAGAGGTGGCAACATACTTGGGGTCTTGATTGTCTCTCCTTTTTTTTGTTGATACACCATACATTCTACCATAAATTTTAAGACTTCCCCTTTAATCCCTTCCTAAAATAAATCATGCTCAAGTCTATGATAAGTTTTCAAGATGCTTGAGTGCCAACTTGTTGGATAAAATGAAGTTCCATAAGCACTTCGTGTTTAAGAGTTGATTTTTTGCACATATACATCCTATCCTTGTACTAGAGAGCATTATATTTCCACAAAAAACTATCTCACACTAAAATATTTTTGGATCTTTTAATTAATATCATTTTTTATTTTTTATCATTCTCCCACTCTAATTTTGCTTCATCCACTAATTTTGATTGTAATATGGGCATGGCATAAAAAAATTCCTCTATGGACTCATCCTTCCTAGATAGTGCATCATTCATGAAACTCTCCTTTCCTTTCTTATATTCAATCTCAAATTCATATCCCAACATCTTAATGATCCATTTTCATTTATGATGATAACCTTTTTTCCAATAATTATTTTAGACTATCATCATTTGTCTTCACTTTAAAGTGTCTTCTTATCATATATGTTTTCCATTGTTTTACTATGTGAAGGATGGCCAAGATTTATTTCTCATAAATATGTTTTATCAAATTCTTATTTTTTATTTTATGACTCTCATATGCAATAGGTCATCCTCATTTCATGAGTACGGCTCCCATGCCATACCTCAAAGCATCACAGTCTAAAATGAATGTTTTGGAGAAATCTAGAGTAGATAGAATTGGGGTGGTGCACATGGTGTCCTTTAGCTTCTCAAATTCCCAAATGGTTACCTCATTTTAATGGAAAGAGTCCTTTAATAAGGTTATGAGTGGTGTTATTATACTTACCATAATGTTTTACAAAATGATGATAATAACTTGTGAGCCCTAAAAATCCTCAAATTTTTTTTAGGGTTTTAGTAACTTTCCATTATATCGTATCCTTGATCTTATGAGGATCCACCTTAACACCTCCATTTTAAATAATGTGTCCCAAATAATTGACCTCTGTGACTCTAGAAATGCATTTGGAAGGTTTTGCATAAAGATGGTGTTATTCAAAAATATCCAAAATTTGATCCACATGATGAAATTATTCTTCCCATGTTTTGTGGTATATTAGAATTTCATCAAATAAAAGCAAGATAAGTTTATGTATAAATGGCCAAAAATTGAGTTCATCAGACTCTAAAATGTAGCTAGTGCATTATTGAGGCAAAAAGGCATCACCAAAAATTCATAATGGCACTCATGGTTCTATTATTTGTCTTATGAATATCCTTATCTTTAATTTTGATTTGATGATACATATATTAAATATTGAGTTTTTTAAAATAAATAACACTGTGTAATTCATCTATAAAATCATTAATTACAAGAATAGGGAACTTATCTTTGAGGATGTACTTGTTGATTTCCTTGAAGTTAGGAAACATGTGTTAGGTGTCTTCCTTCTTGTGAACCATCAGTAATGGAGATGAATAAGGGCTCTTACTATGATTAATAATACCTTATTTTATCATCTCTAATAACATCTTCTTAGTATCAGTCTTATATGCATATGGGTACTTGTAAGGCTTAATGTTTGGGTGGTTGACATCCTGGCTCTAGTTGAATGGCATGATCATTATCCCTTTTGGTAAGAATTGTTTTTGGAACATATTTGAAAACTACTGAGTGTTCCTCCATAATAACATGTAGATATGGAAATGTATATCCATTTTTTTTTTATGCCTCTATTAAAAAAATTAAACCATAAATCCATTCACTCCCTTTTTTAGAATCTTTTACATTTGATGAGAACTCACTAATATTTAGGAATTCTCATGTAACCCAAACAATTCAAATTCCATGCCCTTAGAATGGAAACACATGAATAAATCTTGTAAATTTAACTCAATTATTTCTAGGGTAGTTATCCACTGGACTCCCAACATAATGTTTGTTACACCCATAGGAATGGAAAACATAGGGCTATCCAGTTGATATTGTCCTATGGAGAGTTTAATATTATGGAATTTTTTGGGATAACTGACTCTACCACCATCTATAATCATGACTTGAAACTTTAGTTCATGATATAAAAATACTTCAAACATACAACCAATTTATTGTTGATGAAGTTGTGAGTATTACCTGTGTCAATCAAAATTGTCACCTACTATTTCTTCACAAAACCCACTATCTTGAGGTTTTGTAGAGTGTTAATGCTTTAATTTTCATGGAAATAAATAGTTGGTTGGGTTTCTTCTCATTCCTCTGATGGATCATCATCAACCTCCCATGCTACTTATTCATGTTCCTCTTATACATTGGTACCTTTAATGTATAACAATCTCTTTTCTAGACACTTGTGTCATTGACTATACTTGATAAAACAATTAAAACATAAACCTTTTTCTATCTTCTCTTCAATTTGTTGAAGATTCACTTTGATAGACTAAATGAATGACATTATTGGATCGCTCCTATCTCTTATACTTGTGAATGGATGATTTTTGGTGACTAATGTCTTCTTCTCTGATTTACATGCCATGATGATAAATTCAAATATAAAACTCAGAGTAAACATGTGTACCTCATTTTAGATGTGAATCTTGATCCTACCAAGAAACAAGGCATTCAAATTTTCATCTATGATTATATCCACTTATAATGATATATTCTAAAAGTGTTGAATATAATCCCCGATAGGTTTTGTTTGGCATAGTTTTTCTAATCAGCTAAAGTAATTCTTTTTCACACTATCGCGATAGTGAAATCGTAATTCATTTTAAAAATTGACCAATTAACATTGACATGCCTATTAATCTTTTGATCATAAATCCATCAATACCAAATGAAGTACCTACGTTCTAAATATAAAGATGCCATTGTCACATTTTAACCACATTGGATCTGATATACATCAAAAAAATTCCCCATTTGGCTGATCTAGGTGACCAAGTCATTCCTATAAAACTTACACAATTACATATTGGCATCATGTTCCATGGCCCTGAATGGAAAATAACCAAAGACAGAGGCTGAGTTGTATTAGGGATTACATTGGTTTGACCAAAATATCCACACTAGTTGGTCTAAGCAATAATTAAATGTAGCTGATTTGGAGGATTTAGTTAAAATTTTAAAATTTTATTGATTATTTTCTCAAGATCATCCAATAGATGATTAATTTTTTCCACATCTCCTTTATTCTCCATATCAAACTATATGGTTTTCACACTATAATCAATTTGTCTCACTTTGTGATATGTCAAAGATAACCCTAGAACAAAATATTCACTAATTCTCATTTCTTACTCCATCTCTTCTTTGTTAATAATTTTTCCCATAGTTTGGGAACCCCTTCCTCAGCTCCTAGTGTGTGGTCCTACAATACAAAGGCATGACAATGCAGTTGATTTTAACCTTTGACCAAATCATTTTAGACTCAAGTCATCCTCAAAGAGAAAAAATAAAAGAAAAAACACACACTATATTTTTCAGAGACTTCCAAAAATGAAAAGAAAGAAGAAAAAATAGTAAAATTGTAGCCTACAAAGTGAACTCAAAAAAAATACTAAGATTGTAATAATTTGATCAGAATTGATCATCAAACACTAATTTTTTTGCTACATCCTCCTTCAATTATTCTCCAACATTAGTAAAAAATATGAAAAAATTGCAAGGGTTTGCAAGATATAGATGATTCTTCAAAATTAGGGTTTCAACCACACTTTTTCCAAATTGAAGCTCTAATACCATATGTAATGAAAGTAATATAATACTTGAAGTATAATGATAATAATATATCTTAATATGATTGAAATAATAGTATAATAATGAAGCATATGACTAAGCCACTTCAAGGGGGAAACTTCCACAACATACAATAAAAATAGAATACATGATATTGTCATAAATTATTAACCACTACCTCATATATATACCCTAGTTATGTTATGGACATACCCTAGGTTGAACCTACTAGCAATATGCATCTATATAAATGATCATATGACTTAATTAAAGGTTATGATAGCCACAATTTGACCACACATATTCTAATACACACTTTAGGTTAAGGGCATAGCAAGGCAAGTCTAAAACATGTGTCTAAAAGTCTCAGCTTTGAAACAAACATGTCATTTGGGCTTAAGAATCCCAATGTGCTTGAGATGTTTATAATTTTGGTTCTTTATTAGAATGGTCTTGAAAAGGATTGTTAAATATTTTTATTTCTAGTGATCACTTGGTTGTGAATTTGATTCCATTGGAGGATCATCAAATGTAATCTTTTGGTCATTGATAAGGTTTTGGATCTTATGCTTCAAGGTAAAACATTTGTTTGTAAAATGTCGTGTTCCCTAGTGATAATCATAGTAAGAATTTGTATCATATCCTTTGGGTAGAAGCTGACTTGTATCAACCTATATAAGATGAGGGAGAGATATAATATGACACTCTACTAGCCACAAGAGTAATGAAGTGAGAGATTCATGTATGTAAATAGTCTCCTTGGTGCATTAGATAAGACAAGCCGATTAGGCTATTGTGAAACTGAATTAACCATGGTGGTTGTTTCCTTCTTAGGCTTAGAATATTTTAATTTATAACTTGGTTTGATTGTAAACTTGACATTTGATGTATATGTAGTTAGTGTGTTTGCTACATACTTAAGTTTGTTCAATGAGATAAGTGTCATTTCATGGTCCAAAACAACATGGCACAAGTCATCAAAGGATTTCAAATTTTTGAAATGATGGAATCATGGAAAGGTACAATCAAACTTTATTTGAATATGTCTTGAATTTATTTATCTTCCATAAGTTTGGTAATTTTAGCCAACATTATCTTATGCCTCAAGACATATTCATTGATAGGTTCATTGGTTCCTTATTTGATTTTTATAATTTGGGCATAGGAAACCTTTTCGGTAATGATAATAGAGAAGTTTGATAAAAAAAATTATTTGTAAGAGGTTTGAACACTTTCACAGATTAGAGAGGTAAATCATATAACCACCTCAAATCATAGTCCTTGAGGCTCCTCATAAATAATTTGGTCAAAAGTTAATCATTAGAGGCATAATCAAGGCATGCCGCCTATAAAGATAAAAGATGTTGCTTAGGATCACCCTTGCCATCATAAAATTGAAACTTAGATGCAATAAAAACTAGTTGGAAAAGGGTGCAAAGATATTTCAAGTGCAAGAAGGTTATGCATCATATATTGGGAATCAATAGCATGAGGATATTTTAAATCATTTTGTTCAATGTTTGTAACCTTGTCATCCAAGGTGTTTATAACTTGAAAGAGTGTTTGAATTGTAGATTCATAGGGGTTTAAATTAGCAAGTTGAGTAGTCATCAATGGAGAAGTTAACATGGTTTGATTAGTAATAGGTATTAAAATTTGTATTTAAGTTGAATCAATTAGTAATTCCATGGTATATGTAGCAGTATTGTTTTTAGGAAACAAAGGTTGGAAAACATAATCTATGCCTCCACTATATGTAGGTAGATTAGTGGATATGGAATCAATTGTATTACCTTCTAAGTATCACCATCACTAGGTGAATAAGTCTTACCTTTATCATGCTTATTTATTTCATCTCTTATAACATACAAAAATGCATCCATTGAGCTCTTGTTATTATTGAGATAAGTGATCAAAGATTATTTATATTCCATTTGAAATTAGGTTTTGGGATTAATATTTTATATTTTTTTAACAAATAAATCATTCAAAATTTGTAACAAAGTAAGGCAAACTAAAAAATGAAATACAAAACCCTAAACCACCTAGGGTTTTGAGCTCAAAGGTCGAGCTCACCAAATGTTTAACCCTAAATTAGATATGGATCATATTTAGATATATAGAGTTAAGAATTTATAAATAAATAAGTATAAGGGTGATAAATATATCTATAACATATTAATTAATTAAAAAATTTAGATAGAATAAATATTGAATTTATTATATTGAGATATGCTAAAAATGGAAAGTACAACTATGCTAGATATTGCAATGATACTATGTTTAACCATAAAATGTAAATATAAGGTGATTTTATCATTAACCCTAGATTTTATTAAAGGAATATATAGAAATAAAATGGCACAAAGGTGATAGATCTATAGCAGGATAATTAGATATTAAACTCATATATAAGCATATACCAAATTTATTACGTCAAGTATAATTATAATAAATTCAAAGTATGATATCTCTCATTGGTTTGAAACATATTAGATGGTGGGATGGGAATATCAATTTGTTCAATAGGCACACCTCTAAATCTAGGGCTACACCTAGGTTGCATGCAAAATATTAGAAGTAAAAAATGGAAAAGTACAATAATTTGAAACCCTGACTGGTTTAAAACCCTAAGAATCAAAGAATTTTACATTCAAATGAATTGGGTTCACTAAATGTTTAACCTTAAAATGTAAATATAAGGTGATCTTATCATTAACCTTAGATTTTATTAAAGGGTTATATGTAAATAAAATGGTACAAGGGTCATAATGAGATCTATAGCATGCCAATTAGATGTTAAACTCAGAATTAAGTATATACTAAATTTATTATGTTGAGTATAGTTTAACAATGAAAAGTACGTATATGTTAGATATATAAATGAAAAATAAGTGATGTACTTAGATTTTTATGATTATGATATAGTTTTGTATCTAGAGTAGGCAAAAAGAAAATTTGAAGGAGGTTTTCAATCAGTCATCAGATTCTAAATCTAACACTTATGGCACTCTAGACACTAATATCAGCCTGGGATAGTTGCATCGACACTACTATCTAGGTTTAACACAAGTGTCCTATATGGAATATATTATATAAAAGGATGTGACCACCTAGATTTTTTTAGGCTTTACTTCATATTTGTTCTAGTGCATTCAAATCTGGGTCATAAACTATCACTCCTTATGAAATAGCAAAACCTTAGTTCATCTCCATAGTGACCTAAGGGAAAAATGAGTTAGTGGGCCCATGATGTCAATTTGACCCCAAATACCTCACTATCATAGAACACTATCTACATAGCCAATACTCTAGAAGAGGACCTCAGACTGATGTAGTTCTCCCCTATACATTGGCTTGTGTGTGAATCATGCAATATTGTGCAAAGCAAGTACAATAGTGACCTAGCTTGTAACTTAGAAAATTAAGATTTTGGATTGATTATTTATTAATTAAAATGTGTATATGTGTTGTACCTATGATTGGTATGAAAATAGGGAAGCTTTGTTTAATTGAATGCTTGATAGAGTGCTTTTTATAAGTTTATATGATTTCTTTAGTCTTTTGCTAGGTGAAAAATGAATGAGGGTTGATCTTGTATTTATATCAATCCATTTGGAGTAATAAATTATATTTAATCACTTAGATGACCATTAGGATACATTTTATTTTTAAATTGGATGACTTTATGGTACCAAACACTTGTGTCATGATAGGCACTGATGTCGATTCTAGTGTCTATCTCAGACATAAGTGTCTAGGGAGCAAAAAAATAGATACAAGTTCAAAACTTATAGATATGTAAGATAAGTATATTTTAAGCATTTTGGGTAAGATATAAGGTATGTATCATCAACATAAGACTAGTCAAACTAAGAGATATAGGCCAAGGGGCACAAGATAGAGTGATGCAAGATTTATGGAAGGAGGAAAGGTATAGAATTAAGAGAAATAACTAAAGTTTGAGTTTTTAAAGTTTATAAGACTAAGGTGTTATATAATCATAAAAACATGTCTACATTTTTTTATCTTTAATTTAGTAATGAAGTTTCTATTCTAAATGAAATGAATGCATACATGGGTATGTATACAACTTTATCTTTGCGTGTGCCAAATTTGAGTGCTTTTTTGGTGATTGGCTTATAACCAAGAGCATGTGAGAGTATAAAATTAGTGAATATAATCTTGGATTGAAAGTACTTAAATTTTATTAAAATTAAGAGTGAGTTTAGGAGTACACTTATGTATTGATGTAACCACATTGCCTATTGACAAGTTATTTTTAAAAAATGTATCATTGTAAGGCTATGAAATTAAGATTAGGACAAATATAGATAAATCTTGAAAGTGCATATATCCAAGGAGATAGAGAGATATTGGAAGGCACATGCCCCCAAATTTAGAGCAAAATTTGAGTTGCCACCTGGCAATTGATATTAGTTCAACTATGTAACCCAATGATACTTATAACCTAGTGAGGCTAGATGATCAATTCCAACATAAAAAACTTGTAAATATTGAGTGATTTGATCAGTTTAATCATACCAAAAAGTGAACCAACTACTATAGTAGATTGGCTCAATAAAGTCAGTGGGGTGTTAGTATGAAAAAGTCCATGATATGGTAACAGTCCATAAAAAAGTTTTGAAATCTAAAATTGATTTGAATTTTGAAATATTAGGTACATGTTGCATAATATATGAACCTTATATATATCTCATGTTGAAAGTATGTACAACAATAGCACCAATGTATAGAATTTTACCACAACTATGAACTTGAATCATATAATTATGTGCTTTGGTCAATTCATAAAACTGTTTAAGTGTGGAGAACATGATTCCAAATTATTTCCCCACTATATATAGATAAATTTAAAAACTAATATAAGTATCAATGTGTAAAATATGTTTCCAAAACATGTCTCCACTATAAATTGAGAATATTGAATACTAAATAGGTGTGGAGAACATGCTTCCAAAGCATGCCCCCACTAAATCTGAGAATTGTGAATGTGTGGAAGCCATGTCCATATGATATGCCCTCATTCAATATAAAAATTGATATAATTACTATAATAAATGAGTGTGGATAACATGCTTCTAAAGCTTTCCCCTACTAAATCTAAAAATTGATATATAAGTACCATATACTGAATGAGTGTGAAGAATATGCTTGCAAAGTATGCCCCCATTAAATCTAGAAATTGTGCCAAGTATGTATAACATGCCTCTATGACATTATCCCATTAATATTCCCCCTTAAAATGAGGTAAAGATAAGAACTATTAGTTACCTCACCTCAAAAAGAGAAGACAATTGTATAATTTGTGAATGTAACCATGTAACATATAGAAGAGAAGATGTCAAGGTAAATGTATCATTAAAATACATAGAACCAATGTGATTATATGTAAGCTTAATATGCATGATAAATATCATTACAACTCCTAGATAGTAATAGTACAAGCTCAACAAGCAAACAAGCACACACATGAGAGTACTCAAAATCAAGTCAAAAGGCAATGTTCCAAGGAAATTGCAAATAAAGGGCATGTTTAATTGCCACACAATTAAAGGGACATGACTTATTCAAATGTCCATAAAGGCATGAATGACATATTTAAATGTCCACATAATAAACAATGACATATTCAAATTTCAAATAAATCATACATAGGCATGGGAGCTAAAAGCAAAGGAGCATATTCAAATACCTAAACAAAGAAGACAATAACAAGGTAAGACACTCAAAGAAGTGCATAATGAAAGCATAAGCAACCAGCATAAACATGTCATAGTATCTCATGGACCAAATGTGTTAGGAAAAAAACATCAAGTATATAGCATATCAAGTACCATGTGTAAGATATAATTATGGATAAATACATGTGTAATTACATATATAAGCTCAAACATGATAATATATAGTGATCATCAAATCATATAACATGTGTGTATCAAAATCAAAGAAATAGATGCCCAATATTTGTATGATATGAATAAAGGGAAGGCCCAACATCTAAAATATGAATATATCATGTATTTGTGTATGCTTTTATTACACTCAGGTAGAAGTTTGACACATATATGTGTATAGGAGTAACTAAAAATGTCATCCATCAACATGGAATTAACACATAAGTTCTAAGGAGATAATATAGCATGTATGTGCTGAAAGTGTTTTTGGATTTTTTTGGAATTTTTGAAATTTTTGAAGGGGAAAAATCATCCTATGATGCCATCTAATGGATGATAATATATGTCTCCATATTATGAACCTAGTGTAATACCATGTTTATGTTGTCAAGGAGCATGTACAGGTGCAATATCTTTCACTATGGTATCAATGATGCTCTGCATATGTAAAATAGGACTTTGTGGTCATGAATCAATAGTAGGAGTAATAGAAGTAGCAATTCTTGGAACCCATCAGTGAGTGTTTGTTTGTTTATTTGGTATAGTAGTAATATGTACATTTGGAGGTGCTCTAAATATTTGAACATGGTGTGTAGTAGAAGATGGGAATTATTTGGAATCTATTGTATGTCTCTAATGTATTAGTATCTTAAGTACTAGTCATTTAGTAAAGGGGATTGCTTATTGCTTACTTTTTGTAGTGAATTAGCCTAAGTAGTCTTGATAGTTAGTTGTCTAGGTATATATTTCTCTTGTTCAAGAGGATGTTCAAATGAAATTATATAAATTGTAATTACCTAATTGGCATGAATGTCTTTAACACACCCATTCATTATACATGGTATTACTCGAAGAGTATGTATCCAAATTCTTCCAAATAAGATATCAAAGATTCATGTGGAAGGGAAAACTAAAAAGGTAATAACCCCATGTGCAAGATTGACCTATAAAGTTAATTCAATATCAACAAGAACCTTTTGGGAGGTCCCATAAAATGATCTAACTTATCTGATAGATGGGTGTAAATCATGATAAGTATAACCCAAGTGTATAAGTAATGTCATGGTGCAAAATTTTTTTTTGCACTATTGGTTCCCAGTTGTATACCTCATATGCTCAATCATGCACACTCAAAAGAAAATGGTAAACAAAAATGAAAAACCCAATGATCTATCATTGTATACAGGGGAGGGTTTGGCATATATAATGGATCGAATACATAAAATGATTGAGAAGAACCTATAAAGGGTATGGTCAGCTCCCTGCTGCTTTTGGGTCTGTCTGGTGAGAGGACTTAAGGGGTAGCTTGCTCACATAGAAAGATTCTAAAATTAAACCTCCATAGATATTTTTGACACAAAATAACAACAAATATGACTAGGGCACAACCAAACTAGCACACTCCACCCAAGAAGGGTTATCACAAGGAATGCACCAATGCTCTAAGTCACATACAAGCTAATGAAGACAGATGGGGATGTGCATGCAACCTTCATTTTAAAGAATTTTTCAATAAGGGGATGAAAGGAAGACTGCAGTGTTGGGATTTAAAACATAAGATGCAAATACATGTTATATGAGCAAGATATTATGCATTTGTAGCAAATGACACTTATGATACGTAACAAGGATTATATCATTTTTAGGGTAGAACACGGTAGGATAGTTTGTTAATTATAAAGAGAAAGGGTGTGGTGGTCTGATACTAATTTTCAATCAACAGGGGATCTAACAACATTCATGACTTTATCTTTAGGAAAGATGTAGGGAAAACTCACATACAAGATAAAGCAAATGCCAAATGAACCCTGAAAGATTAGAACATACACTAAAACTAAGCTTTCAAATGTTTTCACTATTAACTCCATAAACCTAGGGTACCTGTAGACACGAAATAGTGTCTAACCCTTGGTCATCCTCTCCCTTGGTCCATTCCTAACCCATTCCTAAAACATGCACTTACTAATTTAAAAATAATAATTTATTATTAATATCCTCCCCTTTGACACATCACCTATAACACCTCGCTTGACACCTCGCCTTGGACTATTTCCCACCCTATGACTCACCCAAGACCTATTATTACTTCTCTCTAACTACCTAACCAACTCTCGTGTGTATTTAGCCCAACTTTTGACATTCTCCAATGGATAGTGCACTTGGTGGATGGAAAACGAGCTTGGTGGCTCTTTTTCCCATTCTCCACCCGCTGATGTCGGTCAAATGTCGGCCAATGCCGGCAGAATCACCGACGTCGATTATACTTAAACCAAGTTTCTAACCTTTGGATGGATCTATTCACAAATTGGTCAATCTCTGGAGCTAATCACGAATCTCGAATCTCTTCCGGTGAAACAAAGTTCTCATGCTTTTGCTTTCTAGTGTTCTGGCTTCTTGGTGTTCTTACAAGGATCAGCATTCTTGACAGCATTTTCTAGGCACTGAGGTCTTACATTAGACATTCTGCACAGGGATTGCATGATATCTCCATCACCAACAACAACTGAAACACAGCTTTTGCACCTTTGCCAACTCGTATCACAGCTAAGTATTTGTATTGTTTTCATTTCAGTGTCATTTCAAATATATTAGCATTCTGTCTATTGTCTATTCCAAGCATCTTTGACCCAACATTCCCTGTTCTTCCCAGAGAGGCTGAGAAGCCTTCCCTCACCCCTTATTCCCTTTTCTTTGCCTCTAACACCCCTTTAGTCTCTCTTTAGACAACACCCTCTGTCCAATCAACTCAGCACAAGCTATCAGAGACCTACAGACCATCTTAAGACCAATCTAATCAACAAGACTAAATTGCTTCACAGAAAAGGCTAAAAAGCCTTTCTCCTGCCCCTTACCCCTTTTCCTGACAACATACTCTCTATCTTAGTTCTTATTAAATATTCTATGTACTATTTTACCATCCCAAACAAACTCCCTGACTCACAGACAAGACCACAGTCTATCTTGCAGACTAGAAACTAGACTTGTAACCCATCCCTGGCCATTACCCCGACCGACCTCATCCATTTCCCCTACCGACGTCGGTAGTCTAACTGTCGTCGGCGACCTTCTGACCGATGCTGGCAATATCACTGACATCGATGACTGTGCTAAGCAGATTGCAGCTTATCAAGTATGCATTTGCTTTCAATTCTTTCTTTTCAGTCTTTTATTATTTCTTTTTTCTATCTCTGTCATATTCTATTTTAAACAGTGGATTGTCATCCTCAAAGAAGCCTTAGTGCTTCTAGGACCAAGCTTTTGCTTGGCAATCCACCCTCTTATCAGCTAACATTTTTCATGTTTTAGTGTCTGTCTCTTTCAAGTGTCATCCTCCACAACCAAAGAGGAGTTTTCATAATGTCTGGATAACAGTGTGCATGACTACATCCAGGTACATACAAGCCTTGACCATTTCTTTAAGTTTCTCATTTTCCCTCTTTGAATGTGAAAGCGAAAAATAGCGTATAAACAATCTGGCACGCCCGGTGGGACCCTTAGGGTCTTCCTTGGGTTCCTTTCCTTCTTTTTTCATTTAGGTGCATTAGGTTTCTCCCTCTTCACCTCTTTCTTCTCTTCTAAAAGACATCATAAGCAGGAATAAAAAGAACTTTTCTTTCTTTTCTTGCATTTCTAGACTAGTCAAAAATCATATTCTTCAACCCTTTCTTAACTTGTTTTCATTTCAACTTAACATTTCGACTTGGGGCTTAAAAAAAATACATTGCATTCCATTTTTGCTTGCTTGCATTTCTTAGTCCACACTTAGTAATTAATAAACCGCATATTGAATTAATCGTAGATCACTTGATGTTACACAACCAAACCACGTGCACTAAATCAAACATCAAACTCACCTGAGACAAGGCCCGACTGGGATTTCATCACCCAGCGGATACCTTACCCGTCCCGACGATCCTACTTGGATTTCACCACCAAGGGGAAAGCCCACTCTGTTCTCTGACAGAGTCTAATCTATAGGGAAAGTATATTTTGGCTAAGCAAGACCAGCTTACCACTGGAATCGTGAAGTGAGGGGAGCTTGCTCCTTAGCACCAGGCCAAGTACGGAACCTAACATAGAATTTTGAGTGCCTAAACATACCTGAAACCATCTTTAGACTACCTCTTCTAGGACCCTTCTAACAGCCAACCTCCCCAAACATCACTTTAAGGCATAAGCCACACGATCCTAAAAAAATTATTTCTAGGGATTTAACGCTTAGGATCTACCTGTCTTCATCTTATTTTCTATTTTTATCTATTTTTTTTGAGATGGTAAGGATGTCTTCTTTATTTCCAAAAACTTTTAAATTTTTTGAGTTTCTGGAAAACACAGTAATCGACATCGATTTTGTAACCAACATCGGCAACTTTTCTCTACCGGCATCGGTTATCTGACCGACATCGGTGGCCTTCTTCATCAACATCAGTTTTTGTACCGACGTTGGTCACTGTCAGATCTTTTTTTCCAAAAATAGCAAGTTTAAAATCCAACTTTCTTGCTGTCTAAACATTCATTCTGGTTTTTTGAGACTGAAAAACATAGTTTTCTGAACTCTGACCCTTCTTGCCTTGAATGGTTTTGACACTCAGTCAAATCAAGGCTCTTCTTGACCACGCTAGGCAATAACCGCTTCCACCTTCACCATCCATAACCAGTCCTGTAATGGAGTTCCACTCGGAGACTGAAAGAACTCCTACTCGCCCAACCCCACCCCAGACTCCTATTGTCCTAGAAGGAGACCAAGATTTTGCACGATTCTTGGACCTCAACATCAAAGCCTTGCAACACTATCTCACGCATAACCAAACATGAGACTCCCTAGGCAACCCAATCTATGGGATGCCGACTTCCTTAGTCGAGACAAGAATCACATCAACAGCATCTACAATTCAACCTATAGACAATCAAACCAACACCTCGACTAATAACCCAACCGTGTCCTACCTTCAAAATTTAACTTCTCCTTCGAGACCTACCTCCATGGGGGTTCTGGTACCCCCTCAACCTCAAACTACTCAACCAAATCCTACACCTTTCCAAAACCTACTGATCTCTATTCCCCCTACTCTTGCACCTATCAACACAAGAGTAACTGTCTACCCTTCAACAAGTGTGGCTACTCCTCAACCATCCTTGACGGCCCCTATCCAACTTGTGCCTACCAACCCCATAACACAAGTGCCCTTGGCTTCAACTTTCGCTCCAATAACCAGCTACCCATATGTTGCGTCTATGCAACCAACCACGTCATATGCCCCTCTCAATATCTTTCAAACGCCTTATAATCTAGGGGGTGCTCAACCCGCCAATTTGTCAGTAGATATCATCAAAATGCTGATGGACAAGATGTCTAGCCTAGAGACCTCCATTTTTGGCTCACGCAATGCTCTCTCATACGAACAAATTTACAATGAGCCCATTCATCCTTCTGTCCTGATTAGACCATATCCCATCCAGTGGGAGCTTCCCAAATTTTTTCGCTTTCAAAGCAAGGAAGACCCACAGCAGCACTTACGAGTATTTAGGCATGCCTGTTACCTTATTGTCCATGACGATGCATTGCTCTTACACACATTTCTTATGTCCCTTTTTGGTGCTGCGCTTGACTGGTACAGCTCTATTGCCAGCCATTTTCTCTTCACATTTACACAGTTGGCCCAGCTCTTTCTTGATCACTTCTCCATTAACATCACCAAGAAGGTCTCGATCACGGACCTCTATTCTATCCGCCAATTCGAGGATGAATCTATAGCTGACTTCGTTGCTCGCTAGAGAGGCCTCATCAATCAACTCTCCTTTTCCTTACCCCAACCCGAACTTATTAAACTTTTTTCTTGAGCCTTCGTCAAACATATTTCTTCCACCTTACGGGTTTAGACCTTTTGCACCTTTGACGAAGCCTTCATGATGGCCTGCAAACTTGAATTACGTGCCATTGAGGAGAATAAAGTCAAGTTGCGGAGCAAGAATCCCAACTCTAAGATCAATGACTCCTCTTCTTCTAAACTTTCATCATCCAATCCTAAGTCTAAAGCTTTAGCTAACGCTGTGGTCGTTAGACCTTCATCCTCTTTAACCAATCAGCCTGAGCCATCCACATCTCAGAGTGCCACCCACTAATTCCAGCAGAGATACGTATAACGACAGTATACTCCTCTCAAAGAATTATACGCGTCTATGCTAGAAAAACTTGTTAAATAGGGGATTTTCAACCTCCCCTAGATCTGACCACCTCCACAATTTGATACCTCATGCGCCATCCCTGTGTGGTATAGGGAAAATAACTTCTGCAATTACCACTGTGTCAAAGGTCATGACACGGGTAACTGTAAGACCTTTAAAAACATAATCCAAGACATGCTTGAAAAGGGTGACCTCATCCTAGATAATCTCAATGCACCTCCTAATCAGGGCATCGACATCTTCAAGCAACCATTCTCCAATCATCCACCAACCCAAAACAATGTCCAGACCTTGATTGACAACACTCATGAACACAACATTCAAACAATTAATATGGTCTCACCCTTCATCCCCGACCAACCTCACGAGGTTAGTCCATCTATCAGTCCATCACGTGTGGACAAACCTCTTTCTCCGATTAGTTTTCCGTCAACCTCTCTCATCTTGGAGGATGCCTCAACCTTACCGGCACCACTGGTCTCACCATCCTCCTTTCTGCTACCTATGGAGGACCCGACCTTACCTACTCCTAGACCGCAAGTGGAGGGCACCATAATCCTTGCCCTTTACCCACTTGAGGAGCCACATTCTCCAGTTTATTCTCCACCAAGATAAGAACCTGACTCTCCATCTTCTTCGACCAATGACAATCTAATTATAACTCTCACACACCTTGGGTCCGAGACTACTGCCACACCTAACACATCTTCTCAAGGACCCAAACCTCATCCAACATCTTCTCAACCATTTTCTCGACTAGTGGAGAAAATCAAACTTTTCCCTTCAAAGAAAGTGGAGCATCAGGGATTGTGGGAGTGTCTTAAAGCTCTTTAACATCTCCGTGCCCTCTCATCTCATGCTGCCAATCCTCCCAAGGCAGAATCTCCCAAGACTCTCAACAAAGACTAGACTCTCGCTTCTAAACCTACATCTACCCTATTTAAACCGATTAAGTCACTCAGGGTTCACCCTGTCTCTACCCTCACTCACCCGCAAGTGAAGGTGGACTTAGACCAGACCTCGACCAATAGTAGTCTTCCAACCAAGTCGAAGAAGACTGCCAGACCACAGAAGTGAACCCCTCTTCTACCAACAACATTACCCTCTATTTTAGGCCCTCATCCTTCTACCCTAATCGGAGTGCTCCCTACTCCGACCCTTAACCAACACAAATTACTTCCATTACTTCTTTTGCCCACCACAAGTCTACCCCCTCTCAAAAATTTGGCACCTCTCACGAAGAAAGTGTCGTCTTCACAGGTGCCCACACCACCAACCCAAAAGGTGGTAGGAAAGCCTTCTTCAACACCTCCTAAGCAAAAGTCACCAGCACTTCATACATCAACAAGCACGGACCCCTTAGTAGGTTCATATGCTTTGATATTACGCCAACTTTTGCAGACTTCTAGCATAACCCTTCCATCTATCAAGCCATTCCAACCCCTCAGGTCAAAACCTTCCTGGTTCAACGATACGAAGATTTGCTTATACCATCGTACGCCAGGACACGATACCGAGACTTGCTGTGCCCTCAAGGCAGTCATTCACTGCTATATGGAGAAAGACACTCTTCTCATTGAGGACACTCTTGACCGACCCTCGACACCTTCCCATCCAACCTCTTTAACCGCATCAACATCTCACCAGCAGGCCATGACCCCTTCTTCACCTCCTATCTTTGAAATCAATGCTATCCACATAACCACTAGGTCACAAAAAGACAAGGCAAAAAAAAAGCTACTATTCCTTGGACCTATCCTTTTGTCCAGTCACCTCAACCACCGAAACCCAAGATTTCCATCTTAGGTGCATCCCAACCCCCTTTTTCAGAGGCAATCAAAGACTCTATGATAAAACAACTTCACCAAATGCCTGTGAAGATGACCTTATATGACCTTATCCAAAGCTCCCCCAGCATCGTCAGGCTCTAATCAAAGCCTTACAGGGAGCAGAGGTCCAACCTGAAGACCCTCAACCACTAGCTGCCCTAGTCCATTCTTTATCCCCCGTCCCCTCTATCACTTTCAGTGATTCTGAAATTCCTACCTCTACCTTGGAAGATCAGGACGCTGCTCTTTTCATCACAGCCTACGTTGATCGAACCCGTATTAAGCGAGTTATGATTGATGGGGGCACTAGCATTAATATCATTTTTACCCATGCCTTTGA
This sequence comes from Torreya grandis, assembly GCA_037957365.1. Lineage (NCBI taxonomy): Eukaryota > Viridiplantae > Streptophyta > Pinopsida > Cupressales > Taxaceae > Torreya > Torreya grandis. The sequence continues at coordinate 2,308,175 of JARHVA010000188.1, forward strand.
TCAATTGGCTCTTTCCGAGAATTGCGTATCAAAAACTGACGCAATCCTTAGATCCTTTAATGACACCACCGCTAACACTATTGGCACTGTTGTCCTCTATATTCGCATTGGTCCACACACAATCTCAGAGCTTTTATACATCATTGAGGGAGAATTCCAATATAACATGCTATTAGGACGACCCTGGATACGCGCCATGGCTTGCGTCCCTTTAACACTTCACCGTTGTGTCAAATTTGAACACGACAAACAAGTCCATGTCATTTATGCTGACCCATCCCCTTTTAAGACTTGTAACACAACTTATCGACCAAATGACGTCCTTATTTCTCTCAAGGCATCAACCCAAACATCGTCTCCATCTGCAGAAGCGTCAACTAGTACACAAACAGCAGTTGCTATCACATCACCTTCTCAATTAACAACCAAAGACCCCATGGATGATATCTTCCAAAGACTTTCACTTGGGGAATATCGCTTACTTACTCTAGACATGTTCCAGACTCCTCAAGAGTATGGACAGCTTCATCAAAATCCAAGCTATGACCGTCGGATAGAAATAGTCATTCCTTATGGTCCTCCTAGCCTTTGAACCAATCTCGTCTATGGGGGGCTGGTTCAAGCTCCTACTGACTCAAATCCTTCCTCCTCACCTCAACTATTCACATCCGATTTCTCCTTTCTTGGCAACCCCACCTTTGCACATACCTACCTTTATAGGTGTGCATGGAAGGGTTTTGGCTTTGGGCGCTATGAACAAGGCTTCCATCGGCCTATCGAAGCACCCAATGATGATAATGCAAAGAAACGACATGGACTGGGTTTCCAAGAACCCACTGAGGCTTTCACAAACCTTTGTCCTGAACCCATCATCAACCAATCTCTTCCAGACTCCCCTATTCTTCCATCCTCACCTACGGAGTCGGTGGTTTCCATCCCTCCTATTTTTTTTGCATAAACACCATCCACTTGGAACCCCTAACCTATCAACTCAACGGGGTTTCCAGGTCTCTCCCTCTCATTTATCCCAACATAATAGACGATGAATCGACAACCATCAACATTGTTCACTGCATAGACGATGACGCCATTCTTACCTATATGGGTGCCGACAATTCTTTCATTCAGCGCTCCCTCCCTTCTAAAATGCAGGTTATGTTAAATAAATCAACCATTGACATTAACCTTTCATCTTTTGGTGTTCCTCATGTCTTAAAGATTGGTCAATCTTTAGACACCCAAGAGCAGATCGATTATACCACATTTCTCTCAGACAATCGCAAAGCCTTTGTCTGGACCTACGCTGACATCCCTGGTATTGACCCTAACATTGCCACTCATAACATCGTCACAAACCCAGAGGTTAAGCCTGTTAGGCAAAAGCTTCGCAAAATGCATCCTCATGTTGCACTCCTTGTCAAAGAGGAGCTTCAGTGCCTTCTTTCTGTCTCCTTCATCCAACCCATCGATTATCTGTAGTGGGTCTCTAACATCGTTCCTGTTACCAAAGCAACTGGGGGGATCTGGATCTACACAGACTATCGCGACCTTAACCTAGCTTGTCCCAAGGATGACTTTCTTCTTTCAAACATTGACCAACTTGTTGATCTTACGGCTGGTCATGAGATGTTATCACTCCTGAACAGATTTTTGGGATATAACCAAATCTTGATTGCATCGAAAGATCAGCACAAAACCACCTTCATTACACCATGGGGAACTTTTTGCTATCAGGTCATGCCTTTTGGTCTAAAAAATGCAGACGCCACATATCAGCGTGCCATGACTTACATTTTTCACGATCTCCTCCATAAAATCATGGAGAACTATGTAGATGACCTGCTTGGCAAGTCTAAGCTTTGTCGCGACCATTTGACTATCCTCAAGATCATCTTCTCTCACCTTCTTCAGTATAATGTTTGTCTTAACCCCAAGAAATGCATCTTTGGGGTCCTCTTAGGAAAGCTCCTAGGGTTCATTGTCTCTCTTCGTGGCATCGAGATAGATCCTACCAAAATTTGTGCTATCCTCAAAATGCCACCTCCAACTAATCTCAAGCAACTTTGCAGTCTACAAGGGAAGCTCCAATCCATCCACCGCTTCATTTCACAGCTTTCTAACCGCTGCCAACCCTTTCATCATCTCCTCAAGAAGGACGTCTCCTTTAAATGGGATAAAGATTGCTAAGAGGCTTTTAAAGCCCTCAAATGCTATTTGGTTTCTCCACTAGTCCTTATTCCACCAAAAGACGATCAACCCTTCTACCTCTACATCTCAACAACCAATCATTCATTAGGTGCCATGATCGCGCATCAAGATGAGCAACACTGTGAGCAAGCGGTCTATTACATAAGCTGAACACTTGTCAACTATGAAACTCGGTATACTCATACCGAAAAACTCTGTTTGGCATTAGTCTTTGCCACTAACAAGCTCCGTCACTATCTTCTTAATCACAAAACCTTTGTCATCACTCACACTGATCCTCTTATATACATGCATTCCAAGCCATATCAAAACCAAGGTATGGCTCGTTGGCTCATGCTTCTTATCGAGTTTGACTTTGAATTTGTCCAGCAAAAATCTATAAAGGGGCAAACAATCACTGACCAATTAGCAGATGCCCCTCTTCTCGACAATCAACCTTCTCAGTGTGAGTTTCTTGATGAATCTATTGCCACTCTCTCGACTGATGACCCATTCTACCAAATGACGATGTTCTTCGATGGCTCTAAATGTCAACTCAGTGGGGGTGCGGGGGTCATCCTCATCCCACATGAGGGTGAGCCCATGCCCCTGTCTTTCAAACTCGACTTTGAATGTACCAATAATATGGCTGAATACGAAGCCTTAATTTTGAGACTTCAAACTGCCCTTTCTTTAAATATCAAAACCATCAACATCTTCGGTGACTCACAACTTATCGTCAATCAAATCAATGGTTCATATCTTTGTAAAAATAAAATTTTAAAAAGATACAAGCACCGTGTTGACACTCTTTTAGCATCTTTCGACCATCACTTATTGCAGACTGTCCCTCGATCTACGAATAAGTTTGCTGACATCATGGCTTCCCTCGCCTCGCATATTCCTTCCTCATCATCCTCATCAAGAATTTATGTCATGGTACATTGTGTGCCATTGCCTTCATACATTTCCACTGACATCAATCTCGTCCACACCATAGACTCTAGTTCACAAGATGTATGGTATAAACAACTTGAAGACTACTTGGCTCATTCTATCATTCCTCCCAACCTCTCTAGCAATGCACGATGGGCTTTTACCAAGTGCACCGCTCGCTATACTATGCTAGGGGGCCTTCTCTATAAAAGAGGTTTTGACGGCCTTCTTCTTCACTGTTTAAACTCCACTGAAGCCTCTCATGCTGTTAAACAAGCCCATGATGGGATTTGTGGCAGACACTTCAGTGGTAACTCAGTTGCCAAGCGCATCCTTCACCTGGGTTATTATTGGCCCACTCTTCATCAAGACTGTAGCGATTATGTTCGGCATTGCATCAAGTGTCAGTAGCATGCTAACTTGCTTCATCTCCCTAGTCACGCCTTACAAGTTGCTCAAAATTTCTGGCCTTTTTTACAATGGGGCTTAGATCTCATCGACGAGATTAACCCTCATTCGTCTCTTCATCATCAGTCCATCATCACTGCCACGGAGTATTTCACTAAATGGGTGGAAGCTATTCCTCTCATCTCCACAAAAGCCGATAAGATTGTCGACTTCATCAACACCCACATCATCTGTTATTTCGGTGTACCCCACAAAATCATCACCGATAACAGAAAGTCATTTAAAAACAAAATTGTCCAAAAACTTTGTGACTCTTTTGGCATTAAACTCAGCTTTTCTTCACCTTACTACCCACAAGTAAATGGGCAGGCCGAGGCTTCTAACAAAATCTTAACTAAAATTCTCATGAAGGTGGTCAACGACACTGGAAGGGATTGGCACATTCATATTCCCTTCGCTTTGTGGGCCTACCGCACTAGTATCTAAACCTCTACAGGTGCTACCCCTTTCTCTCTAGTGTATGGAATAGAGGCTGTCTTACCTCTCGAAGTACAGATCCCATCTCTTTGAATTTCACTCCATGACATTTTTTCTAACGATGACTTTCGTCAAGATCGATTAGCTCAACTTGAGTTACTCGACGAACGTCGTCTTGCTGCCCTCAACCATCTCCATGTCTATCAAAATCGCATCAAACGAGCCTATAACAAAACTCTGAGAGAATGAGATTTCAATATCGGAGACCTCGTCCTCAAAGAGAACCAACATGTGACCAATATGGAACGAAGAAAATGAGGCAAATTTGCTCTTAATTGGTTCAGACCTTATATCATCATGCACAAGTATGGATCAAAAACTTATCGTCTGTCTTCTCTTGAAGGCCGACCAAAACCTGAGCCCCTTAATGCTTTGCATCTGCGACCATTCTACTGTTAGTTGAGTACTCATCCACTTAATATTTAACTTGAGCTCGTCCCTTGAGCAATCTATGTCCTTTTAATCCTCAATCCTTTCCACCCTTTTTCCCTTAACAAAATCCTCTATAACCCTTTTATGACGTATGGATGCTTCATCCCAATAAAAGGGAGCCCTTGACCTTCTATAGTCTTGTCCATGACTCAACATTCTGTCAAAAATAAATCAAAATGTCAAAATATCCAAGGTCACAAAATCAAATTAAAAAGCAGACTGCGCCCTCGAAGGATAGTTGTACTATCATTGATGTAGCTAATAGACTGCGCCCTCAAATGACAGCTATTCAAAAGCCCTTAAATTTATAAATCAAAATATAGACCACTCCCTCAAAAGATGGCTATGACTAAATCTTGCTACAAACAACACTTTTTTAGAAGCTTCTCGCATCGATCAGCTTCACAAATGACCACCAAAATAAGATGACATCTCTATGTGGACTTCTCGCATTGATCAGTCCGCTCAAAAAAAAAAAAAATGGGTCATGGACTTGACTTGTAGTTGTCTCAGGGCCTCCTATAAAAAGGGGCAAAGTTATCCCTACTCTAAAAATGGGTTACCCTCTCCTCCTATCACATCACCTACTCAAGGGACTTCGAGCTCACTTTAATGTCGAAGTGATTTGATTACTGCTCTAACACAACTCATGGTCAACGACGCAACGCATGAATGGGGCTCTTGGTTCTAACAACCCCTATTTATGATGTCATTTTGGTCCTTATCAATTAAAGGGTGATTATGCCTTTTACTTTCTGCCTACACTTTGGTCACATTCAACCACATCATTTGTCAAAACAATTCAACCCGACTCTTTTTTAACCACTCACATAACCTAATCATTTTGGTTTCCATAGACATCAATACACATGGAAACTATCAACCACATAATTTATGTCAAGCATAAACCATTATTTGCTGAAGCATAAATCGACCTGCAATTCATTTTTAGCATTCATCCATCATGAATATGGATAGTTGCTAGGGATGAAAAACCCTGACCAATGTTACAGAATACACCATTTAGAAAAGGTTGTAGCATCATCTTCTCCTCATCATTTCAAGTATGTACCCTCAAACATATGGGAAGTGCTATATCATTATCATGACCAAAGTCAACCACTTCGATCTTTTTCTTCCCTCTTGGGAGAACTACATTGGCCTGAGGCCCTAACAACAGGGGCTATGTAGGCAACACTTAGTTGACAAGGGGTCTTCTGGGGTTAGTTCGGCTATTCCTTCATCGCATTTCTTCCATCACATTTTTTTCATCACCTGCCAATCACATCACAAACAATCACATATTTTCATAATCATTAACATTAAATATCATTAATCATTAATCATAATCATACATTCATCATCATATAAACACAATAATCTCAGCATCATAATCCTAAATATCATATCAAAACATGTATCAAATCAAAATAACATAGCACATCCAAAACAACATCCATAACTCATGTCAATGCTCAAAATCACATCATATATATATATATATATATATATATATATATATATATATATATATATATATATATATATATATATATATCAATGTTTTATACAATCGCATAATCTGTGCATCCCTCTCTCTCAAAAAATCAAGTACATCTCACATCAACGGCTCACAGGCCGGTATATACATCAAAAATAACATCACAATCTGGCCTCACGGCTATGGCTGTGGTGGTGGTGGTGGTGGCCAAGAAGATGTTGTATCCTCTCCCTCCTCTGATCTGTATCATCTGTGAGATCCAGAAGCCATCGCTCAAGACATAGACTGTTGTCAGCTCAGCTCTGCCCTCATCTCAGAGTATTGTTGTATCTGAGGGAACCCCCTGATGGCCCTCTCATAATACGTGATCTCATACAGTCTGTGGTGGACCCATCAGACCTGCTACCGTGCCCTGCACTGAACCCTGTGACTGTGAAAACCCTGACTGCACTAACACTGACTGTGTGGGCTACTAAATTGGCTGTTAAAGTGGATGCTACATCAAGCCCTGTCCTCTCAAGCCCTATCCTACCGATGCATGTGCCTGGGCTATGGCCAACTGACTCTGTAAAATGGTGACCTGCCCTATCAAAGCAGCCACTCGACCTGTCAACCCTACCATCTCCTATAAACCTATGACCTGGCTCTCCAAAATGGTCACTCGTCCTCATGCTGCATCCCTCTCCTAGATGGCAGCATCTCTCTCCTGTGTAGCAATGTCTCTCTCCTGCCTCGCCACATCTCTGTCCCTAATCACTGCTTGTAGATCAAGATGTGGTCCCGCTTACACCCCTATATACTGACCTGCCCACCATGTCAAGTAGGCCTCTGTACATCCTGGGTCTGCTATCTCGAGGCTTGTTGGTATCTCCTCAAAATCTGGCTCCTCTGTCTCCTCTGGCACTGGGAGCAACGTCTCTATATCATCCCACCTGTACTACGGGAATGCGAGAGGTACATCCTATAGCAGCCCATACTGGCACCGCACTCTCTCTGTTGGTATCCTCTCGAGCTCACCAGCTCACCTGTCTCTGACCCATTGCATGCTCTGAGTCCTGACCATTTGTTCGCCCTGGTCTCTGAACGCTGGATATACCAAGTATGGTCTCTAGATGATATTTGCTGGAATCAGGGCCTCCAACACCCCTCTGTAATGGTCAATATCTCTGACCACTCCATCCACCCGCATCTGTGCCATCACCTCGTGCCACCACCTGAATTCAACCCTAAAATTGGCCTGAATCGCCACTGGGAGGCTAAGAGGTCATGTGACCATGATGTGCTCGTAAGCCCAGCAATGCAGAAGGTGGTCGATGCATAAGTTGTACCACTGCCACTGGCTAATGCCCCACAGCTCTCTGTATACTTGGGCCAAAAAGATTGGTGCCCAGATGAACATTATCTCTCGCTCAATCATATCTATCAAAACTCCAGTCATAGCGACTGGAAACCTGTCTCCCTCTGCATCTGGCAGTGCATAAACTGTGATGCCTATCATCATTAGGATCGCCAGCCAATGTGCATCCTCATCTGCAGCATAAAGGGGCTCATACGTAAAACTGGCTGAGTGATAACTCACCTCAGCTGCATGCTCTCCAAACAATGTCACTATATGAATATCATGCACCTCTCTCGAGCACGCATATAGGTCTACTCCGTGTACCGACAGTCACAAAATATGGTATACATCCTCCACTGTGACCGTCATCTCTCCAATGGACAGGTAGAAAGTGTTGATGAAATGATCCCACCGCTTGATCAGTGCCACCATCAAGCTCACATTCTGTGCTACTCTGCAGTAGCATCGCAACCCGCCTAGTCCCACTGCACTCATCTGTGCCCACTCCTCTCTTCTGATGTCTCGACGCATCTGCGTCAGCAATGTCGATAGTCAATCCCACAGCATCAGAGTCTGCCTCGCCTGTATCCACCCAAGTCAATCTCATGTTAAAAATTTCCATCCTCTTTCTATTTTGACCAACCTATTTGACCATCTACGCTTGACCCGACCTCTGGGAAGCCCTTAGCGTAGCTTCGACCCCTCGACTTGACCATTTTTCATCCCTCTTTTTGATCAGGTAGCCACTAACATCGATTAGCGTGCTGGTGATGGCACTCACCTAACCAACGTCGGTCACTTAGTGATCAACGTCGATAGATTAGTGATCGACGTCGATCGCTGGTCGACCGACGCTGGTGACCATGCCGACATCGGCGACTGGTTCGGCCCTAGGGCCGAACAGATCGAGCCCTAAATTTAGGGCTTCCCCATTTCTACCCCCCAACACCCCCAAAAACCCTCTCAATGCCTCCTAACCTATCCTAGATCCCTTTCCCACCCTCCTAGCTACCCTTTCCCCTTAATTTATGCCTAAATTAACAAAAAATTCAAAAAACAAATCAAAACAAAAATCAATCAAATAGGGTTCAGAGACCCTCCTACCTCATCTCGGAGTCGTCGGTGTGGTGGCACGATGGGTGCCACTAGTGGTGGACCTCCCATGGGTCCTCTACTCCCCTCTGCCATCTCTTTTGTGCCAATGACTCTGCACGCTCCTACTAGCCCACACGCGTCTCTGCAGCGTCCAATCGACCCCCTCTCTCCACCAATGTTTCTCTGACCCGTCGCACTGCACCTCGGTCAACCTAGTGTCACTTTCACTCACTTGGCTCCAGAGCTCTTTTCTCTCAGTCAACCAAATCACAAATGACTTCTGGTCGGCCGTCAATCTAGTTTTATCAGATTTGGTAGGTTGCCGATGTCGGCATCAACGTGCCCTAGTCTGCTGATGTCGACCGATATCCTGTCGACGTCGGTGCCGTTATGTCCCCAACGTCAGTTTTATCACCGACGTCGACAACATTCAAACCTCTTCTTTTCATCACGTTGCCCCAAAATTATGCCCCCAATCAGTCAGCCCTCCAGTATAAGTCATTTTGGCCCCTTGGGGCACACTTGAGATCACTTTTGCCTCCGTCCATCGACCACCAAACCTTGGAGATTATGACCATCTCCTCTAACCGTGACTACTTCCAAAGCAATTTTGCCTTGGTTGTTTTTGCATATATGCTACCTCATGATTGGTTAGCAAAATTGTGCGCATATTTTTGACCTTCACAGGTATAGTATCGCACGTCGATTGATCCCCACTACTTGTGACATTTTCGTGTTTTCGAGAGCACTTTTTGAGCCCGAGATACCTAGAACACGATGACCATTAGAGCTTCAGTTTAGGTTGAATAACCCAATCAGCAGATGACTAAATGCTGGGGCCCAGTTATTTCAATTTTGGCACTCTTTGACCCTCGACCTACGACAATTTAACCTGACCATCCTCGTGAAGTGGTGTACGCGCAATCATGACTTTTGTAGCGTTTTCACTCTATCTTCACCCTTTTCATCCACTCTCTATCAAATCAGCACCTGATTCCAGGTTCTCTTCTCTCGACTACTGCTTTAAGGGGGAATACCTCATCCATAATCGGGGCAACCAACCCTCCTATTTTTGTCTTGCAGTTCACTTGAACAACCAACAAGACGAAATCAACCTTATCCCATACCTGAGGCAACCAACTCCTATTTTTGTCTTGCAATTTGTCTAGAGCAACCAACAAGACAAAAAGGGGCAAATGTAGAAACCGAAATAGTGTCTAACCCTTGGTCATCCTCTCCCTTGGTCCATTCCTAACCCATTCCTAAAACATGCACTTACTAATTTAAAAATAATAATTTATTATTAATATCTTCCCCTTTGACACATCACCTATAACACCTCGCCTGACACCTCGCCTTGGACTATTTCCCACCCTATGACTCACCCAAGACCTATTCTTACTTCTCTCTAATCGCCTAACCAACTCTCGTGTATATTTAGCCCAACCTTTGACATTTTCTAATGGATAATGCACTTGGCAGATGGAAAATGGACTTGGTGGCTCTTTTTCCTGTTCTCCACCCACCGATGTCGGTCAAATGTCGATCGATGCCAGCGGAATTGACGACGTTGGTTATACTTAAACCAAATTTTTAACCTTTGGATGGATCTAATCACAAATCAATTAATCTCTGGAGCTAATCACGAATCTCGAATCTCTTTCGGTGAAACAAAGTTCTCGTGCTTTTACTTTCTAGTGTTCTGGCTTCTTGGTGTTCTTACAGGGATCAACATTCTTGATAGCATTTTCTAGGCACTGAGGTCTTGCATCAGACATTCTGCACAGGGATAGCACGATATCTCCATCACCAGCAACAACTGAAACATAGCTTCTGTACCTTTATCAACTTGTATCATAGCTAGGTATTTGTATTGTTTTTATTTCAGTGTCATTTCAAATATATTAGCATTCTGTCTACTGTCTATTCCAAGCATCCTTGACCCAATCTTTCCTGTTCTTCTCGGAGAGGCTGAGAAACCTTCTCTCACCCCTTATTCCCTTTTCTTTACCTCTGACACCCCTTTAGTCTCTCTTTAGACAACACCCTCTATCCAATCAACTCAGCACAAGCTATCAGAGACCTACAGACCATCTTAAGACCAATCTAATCAACCAGACTAAATTGCTTCACGAAAAGGCTAAAAATCCTTTCTCCTACCCCTTACCCCTTTTCTTGACAACATACTCTCTGCCTTAGTTATTAAAGATTCTATCTACTATTTTACCATTCCAAACAAACTTCCTGACTCACAGACAAGACCACAGTCTATCTTGCAGACCAGAAACTAGACCTATAACTCATCCCTGGCCATTACCCTAACCAACCTCGTACATTTCCCCTACCGATGTCGGCAGTCTAACCGTCGTCGGTGACCTTCTGACCAACGCCGGCAATATCACCGACGTCGATCACTGTGCTAAGCAGATTGCAGCTTATCAGGTACGCATTTGCTTTCAGTTCTTTCTTTTCAGTCTTTTATTATTTCTCTTTTATGTCTCTATCATATTCTATTTTAAACAGTGGATTGTCATCCTCTAAGAAGCCTTAGCGCTTCTAGGACCAAGTTTTTGCTTGGCAATCCACCCTCTTATCAGCTAACGTTTTTCGTGTTTTAGTGTCTATCTCTTTCAGGTGTCATCCTCCACAACCAAAGAGGAGTTCTCACAATGTCTGGATAATGGTGCGCACGACTACATCCAGGTACATACAAACCTTGACCATTTCTTTAAGTTTCTCATTTTCCCTCTTTGAATGTGAAAGCGAAAAATAGCGTAGAAACAGTACCCTAATAATTTATTCAATAATATATCCCAAAATAATGTAGGAAGGCTTTATAATCTATATCTATGCTCAAAATGATAACTAATAATGAACATGAACTCAAATATCTAATCAGCATAACTTGTAAAACATGTTGTACTTCATCAACAGAAAATATCATATAACCACAAACATTTTCATTAACTTGAAAGTAAACCTTACATACATCAATTTTCAAAACGTTGCCAAGGGGACAAGCATGATGAGTTTGTTCTTTTGACAAGAGAGACATAAGCATGCTCTCAAATCTTGTTAATAGTTGTATAGGTGTAACCACCTTATCAAGAGAGATAAGATCTACACACATTAGTTGATCCCTAAAAAAAATTGTAGAACCTAGACTTAGATAAAAGCAAAGACCAACAACAACCAACATAATGACCAACCTCTGAATAGAGGAGAAGCCCTCTATTTATATATTTGTTACACATTTAAAATAAGGGAGTGAGGGTTACAACCTACAATTTTCAAAGCCCTACCAAGATGCTCCTAGCTAAAACAAATCCTTTACCACACCTAGAATCTTCATATAACTGTAACAAAAATCATTGTTACAACTACCTCTATAATAAATGATGAAGACTTGAATCAAATCTTTTGATTTCTTGGTTGTAAATGCCTTTCACACAAGATAGAAGGAGGATATTTGTGATGAAGACAAAATAAACTTTATCTTTATGTGTAACTACATGAGGATCCCCTTGATCACTAACTTGGACAACTAAAAACTTTTCGATAGCTGCCTTCCCCCTCATGCATGTCATGGAACAACCTAATCTTATAATGAGGGCTTGGGAATATTCTAGATCCATGGCCACTTCAATAATCTTCCTTGGAGTGGCCCACCTTGATCTTTCAAACCCATAATATCTCTCCCATTGGAGGAGCTTGACGAGCAAAACATGAGAAAATGTCATACACAGGTTTACTTGACCCCTTTACCCTTTTGGCTTCAACTTATATTTTCACATTTTACATTTTTCACCCTTTCCCCTTGCAAACTTTTCAATTTTTACATATTTTCCTTTTTAGGGTTTCCTTCTCATTATCTCCTTTTTAATGCATAAATGCATTATTTTCAACCTTTGACCTATTTGGGTAAATCTTGGCCCCTCTTGCAAATTTGCAAATTTTCAGGTTGTAATTGGCACTTTTAATTCCCCTAGGAAGTTCCCTGAGGGAAATCTTCAAATGAACTACAAGGAAAATCATTGTTACAACTTCCTCTACAAGAAATGATGAAGAATTGAAGCAAATCTTTTGATTTTTTGGCTAGAAATGCCTTTCACATGAGCTGAAAGGAGGATATTCATGATGGATGCCAAACAAACTTTGTCTTTATGTATAATTGCCTAAGGATCTCCTTGATCACTTACTTGGACAACCAAAAACTTCTAGATAGTTACCCTCCCCCTCATGCACGCCATGGAACAACCTGCTCTTGCAATGATGGCTTGGGAATATTTTAGATCCATGGTCACTTAAATGATCTTCCTTGGAGTGTCCCACCTTGATCTTGAAAACTTGTAATATCTCTCCCATTGGAGGAGCTTGGATAAGCAAAATATGAGAAAATGTCATACCCAAGTTTACTTGACCCCTTTACACTTTTGGCTCCAACTTGCCTTTTCACATTTTGCATTTTGCACCTTTGCCCTTGTAAACTTTGCAATTTTTGTATATTTGCCTTTTTAGGGTTTCCTTTGCATTATCTCCTTTTTAATGCATAAATTCATTATTTTCAACCTTTGACCTATTTGGGTAAATAAAAGGGACCAAGCATTATGAATTTTTAAACTAAGGTTTGGTCATGTTAATAAACATGACCAAGCCTTAGTATAAAAATAAAAATAAGTCCTTGGCATTTTTAAAATGTTCCTACTTAAATTTTTTCCCACCAAATTTGATTTTAAATTGGAGGATCTAATCTAGGGCAATTAGGACAAAAGACCTTAAAGTGCTCAGACATGAATTCAACTCAGCTCTTGACAAACCAAAGGCTAGTAAAGATAAAATTAATAAGACATCTTGCTTATGATGAACAGTTGAAAACTTAAATTGGAATAAAAACTTAGGCATTCATACTTGACAAGGGCTCAATTACTTTAGTACAATTTTGGACATTAACACTGGCTCTCACCTGGGGATGTACAAAGAACCGCAAAACGTAAGACCATATACCAATCTATTGGGTCACAGAGTCAACACTTAGCCAATTTAACAATAGAGACCCATGAAGGTTCAACAAAATAAGGTAGCTCAACAAAAATAGATCAAGAGGACCTAAAAATAAACACAAGATAAAAGAATGAAAGGAAACTATACAAACAAGACTCAAAGCAGATGGGCAATAAAGTAATAAAACAACAAGACTATACATTATACAATAATGTACATAGTTGCAGACTCAATCAAAGAAGTGTTTCAAATATCTACCATTGACTAGTAGCTCAAGTATTTCACCATCCAAGTCTCTCAAGAAAAAGGTGTGTTCCCCAATCTAATAGTCGATGCAATAGGGACCTATCCACAAGACATCAAACTTGACATGTTTGTCTTTCTCTTCATGTCTGACATTTCAAAGTAAAACCAAATCACCTACTTGGAAGGTTTTTTAGAGTGACCTTCCTATCAGATATATTTTTTATCTTTTCCTTGAAATTGACGAGCCTTTCATGAGCTTGTCTTCAAATTTCATCAAGCTCAAAAATTTGGTTCATCCTAATTTCATAGTGGTTGATTTGCTCATCATCTTCCAGTTATTGCATGAGTTGATAGGTTGGCAACTAAAAATTTATAGGCAAAACTTCTTGAGCTCCATAGACAAGCTCAAAATATATTTTTCCTATAGCTCTCTTAGGCATGATACTATCAACTCACAAATCAAACTTCAATTATTCACCCCACTTCTTATTTGCTTTCAATATTCATCTAATGATTTTGAGCTTGCCCATTCCCCTAAGGGTTGTAATTGGAAGCATAGGTCAATTCAATCCCATACTCTTTGCACAATGCCACCAAAGGTTTAGCTTTGAAACTCATGGCATTATCAGTAATAACTTTGACAGGCACACCAAATCTACAAATAATCTGATTTAGCAAAAAATACAAAACCATATAGTGTGTAGCCTTCTTTGTAGGGACTGCTTTAACCCATTTGGTGAAGTAATCAGTTACAACTAGTATCCACCTATATCCAGTGCTCGATGAATCAATACTTTATCTAACGAAATTCATTCCCCATTGTCTAAATGGGCCTTCAATCACCACATGCTACAAGGAAAGAGAATTTGAAGCTTTTATCCTCCCAGCAAAACGTTGGCATTTTTTGCATTTTTTGACTTTCTCAGTAACATATTTAAACAACTATGGCCACCAATAACTAGTTCTCAAAATTTTATGAGCTATAACTTTAGGTACAAAATGGCTTCCACATACTCCACTATAGAAGTCTTAAATCATGTCAACAGTTTGTTCTTCTAGCATGCATCTTAAGAGAACCCCATCTAGATTATTCCATGCAAGTCCATTTTTAGTTAAGAGGTATTTTTGGGATACAAGATTAAGATTTCCTCTTTGATTCTTGTCCAAGTTAGGGGGACAATTCATATTTTTCAAGTAATAGACAATGTCTTTATACCATAGAGACATGTTAAATTGACTCAATGAATCATCAACATTGAAAATAGTAGTGCTTACCTTAATAACTTGCAAATTAATCTCAGCCATGAACTTGGCTAGACCCATCCCTCTCACTAACTTGGTGGTCTGAATATTCATGTCATACTCTTTCAACTTATTGACCCACCTACATCTCTTGTTGGATACTTGAGTTTGAGTCAAAATGGCATTCACCATGGTATGCAGGATATAAGCAACAATCCTTGAACTTAAAATATAAATCTTAAATGTCTTGGCATCCTTCACGAGGGTGAAGGCTTGTTTTTCCATGATGGTGTAATTGGTTTCATCATCTTCCATACCTTTGCTAAAGAAAGATATTAGCTACTCGTGACCATCTTTATTGTTTTTCAATAGGACAACAGCAATAGTGTTATATGATGTAAAAGAGAAAATCTAAAATAGCTTGGTGTAATCAGGGCTGGCCAAAACAAGGATAGACTTTAAAGCTCCTTTGATGTCATTGAATGCTTGAACAACCTTCTCCACCCACTTGATGGTCTGGTCCTTATTCAACATGGAATTAATAGGCAAAGTAATCTCTACAAAATTGGACACAAACCTCCTTAAGAAATTAATTTGTCTAAAGAAGGAATGAATTCCCTTCTTGGACTACGGGATAGGCACTTTGTCAATAGATTCTACCCTCCTAAGGTCAATCATGACACCATCCTTGGACACTATATGTCCCAAGAACTTGGCCTTTTGTACTTTGAAGTGACACTTATTTATATTGAGTGAATTGCCAAACTCACTGCATCTAATCAACACTTTCTCAATATGCTCTAAATGTTCTCCTCTAGTCTTTGAGTACATAGTAATATCATCCTGATACACAACTATAAACTTGTTGATCACCCCTAAAAAATCAACATTCATATCTTGTTGAAATGTTTCACCAACATTCATTCACCTAAAAGTCATCCTCATATATACATATGTACCCCAAGGCATTATAAATGAGGTCTTGGGTCTCTCGAATTCCTTCACCACAACCTAGTTATATCTTGAGAATACATCTAAAGTGAACAACATCTCTTATCCTACAACACTTTACAATAGGTTATCCATATTGGGCAAGGGATAATTATTTTTTAAAGAAGCTTTATTCAAATTTCAAAAATCCACACACAAGCGGATGTCACCATTCTTCTTTCTCATAAGAACTAAATTTGTAACCCATGATGAATACTTAATGGGTTGAATAATACCACCATACCTTAACTTATTTAACTCATCCCAAATCTTAGTGACCAATATGGGGTTAATATGTCTCTATTTCTACCTAAAAGGCTTGCTATCAGGCAGAAATGGGATGACATATTGAAACAAATCTTCTCTATATGCTCTTAGTTCAGAATAAGACCATGCTAAATAGTCTTGGTAATTTTTAAGTAGTTGCATGTAAACTTGCTTCTCAACTGCACTTAGGTGAGGACCCATCCAAACCTTCCTTTGATTCTCATGAGAACCCAAATCTCACTCAGTCATGTCCTTTAAAATAAATGAGTCTTAAGTCTTGATTCTATGTACTCCATCAAAAGATGTTTCTAAACTTACCAATCCTCTAGGAGTGTGTTTGTCTTCAGCTGAATAATGTCCTTCCCAAACAAGGTTTCCTTTCCATCACAAACCTAAACCATAGATTCCAAGTCTATGAGCTGATCATGGAACTCAACTTCACAATTTAGAAACCTTCTGATCCGATCATCATCATCAAACACCTACCAATGATGAACATTATTTGGGACTAAATGCCTAGAAAGAACCTCTACTTGATACTGATAATGAGGGCTCGTATTTGCAATATCAAATTGAGAATTTAAACTTGAAAGTTTGTTATCCTCTTCATTAAAACTCCTATCATGATAAAAAATGTTGAATGCATCAAAGAATTCAAAAAACTCCCAAATAACATTTTGATATTGTTTCCACCTTTTATTTTTGGTGGCATAAGCATTTCAGACTTGCTTAACCACTAGCTCAGAATCACCCTTGACAATCAGACTTTTAATTCTATGTTCACGGGTAATCCATAGGCCAATCAATATTGTTTCATATTCGGCAATATCATTCATGCACCCAAAGGACAACTAAAAATAAAATTTAAAACATTTACCATTGGGGGCATAAAAGACAACCCCAATTCCATTTCCAAGATTGGAGCAATCCTTGTTAGAGCACATCCACTAAATTGTTCCTTCACTGTCAAGGTCAACATCAAGAGTAGAAGGTTTTTCATCAGTGTCAACATTCCTAATGAAGTTCCAAATCCCAACATCTATGTACAACACTTCATTTATATAATGCTTCATATCTTTAATGACATGCGGCATCTTTGGCTCTCTATAAAGTTTTACCATATTACCCTCCAATGGAATGGTGGCATAAGACAAGTCCATCTATACACTTCCACCAATGCTAGTAGCCCATTTTTGTGACAGTAGCATCCCCTACTTAGGAAATTAGTCTACAACTACCACATCCATATTCAAATACTTACCCGAATGTACTACAAACTGTAATACCAACCCCTTAACTTTTCCAACAACTAGAAATTCTCATGAGTCCATGGCATAACACTTGCCAAAGGCTGATGTAAACTTAACTTCAACCTCATTTAAGACACTTAATGGCATTATGTTACAAGAAGCATCATAATCAAACATGTAATTGTGGATAATAATACCATTGATCAATAGGGTTGTATAAAATGGATCCACATTCAATTGACTTTCTACTAATGTAGTCCCCAAATAGACTTTTGGAGCAGATTCAATAACCTCATTAGATTCGTCATCACTTCCCAGAGGTGTTTAGGGTAAATAAATTTCATTTGTATCTCTCTTATCATAAAATTCTAAGTATTCAAATGCCCTCTTCCTATGCTCAGGCATTCTCAATAATTCAACAAGTGGCATAGTGATTTTTAGTTGGCTCAGCAATTGGGCCATATCACATATGTTGTACTGAGGAAGGGGAGTATTTGGTGTAAGGGTAACAACACCATAAAAAGGAATACAATCACTTAAAGTCTAAATTAAAGTAGGCTGGGGTGGGTTTGCATGCTTAACATTAGTCTTCAAAGGTGGATATTGTTTAGCATCATTCACCCTCTTAGGAATGCTAGATAACAATGGTACTTTATTCTTAGCGAGAGCACCTCTAGGTTTAGAAACTTGGGAAATGGGCACTAGTTTGGAAGCATTAGGGACTATTGTAGTTTTCTTAGATTCCTTACTTACATCCCCTACCCTTGTATTTACAATGATAATGACTTGAGGGGCATCATCTGGTTGCCTACTTCTCAAGTAGTATTCTTTCTCTTAGGTAATTGTTGCATTAATTAACAGTTGCCTATCCTCAACTGATGAAATTTCCCCATCATACTTAATCATCATTGATATTAAAAAATCAAAATCATGAATGGGAATTTCATACACTTGTGCCATATTAACATCACAAGCAAATTCACAAGTTGAGATACATACCTTTTATACTACACTATAAAACTGATCAACAGTGGTAGCACTCAACAATTCCATGAAGGCAGATATCTTGCTCTGGGGACTTTGACAATTGAACATCATAATCTCATCGTCGAATGACATAGACTCAAGATCATCCACATAGTCATTAATCAGTTTAGATGTATCACATGTAGGATGTGGAAGGAAGCACTTGTCACACCAATCAATATCAATTTCATAACCGACCACATTCACCTTGTCATTTAAGTAATCAAGCACTTCTTTCCCAACCCCTCTATTTTGATTTCTTTCTATTTTTTCATCTCGTGTAGGCCTCTTCCCTCTATCATTATCTTGGTGGTGGAAATCAGACCTTCCTTATGCTTGACTTAGATTTGCAGCCCTATCTTGATTGGTAGACACATTAGAGATCTCCTTTTTAGTTCTAGCCAACTTGTATGACATTTCTTTGATAGCAGAGGCCAAAGTTTTAATAGTATCCTCAAGGTTGGTTGTTTTTGTGGACTGTCTTTTTTGTATTGACCAATTTCACATCAGCCTGCTTATTCATGAGATTTCCCATAGCCTTTATGTTATTTTCAATTTGGACAGCCATATTGAATGTCAATTGCATGTTCATGAGAGCCTTATCCCTCAAGTAGTATGCAACCTTCTTGTCAAAGGTATCACAATACTTTATCAAGCACGTTGTATCATTGGGCCTAATGTTTTTAGGTAGTCACATCATAGTTTTCTTGAATCGTGTATTGAAATCTTGAACACACTCATTGGGGTTCTTCTTGATATTTTCAAATTTGGACAAAAGGAATCTTGAATCAATTATATCACCATATTGAATTCTAAAAACATTCCTCATTTCTTCCCACAAATAAATGCATCCACTAGGAAGAGAATTGAACCATTCTCGAGCGTCTTCCTCTATCATGTGAAAAATAACTTAATGCACACATCCTCATGCTCACCCTTATAATATTCAATAATATTGTGAAAATCCCTCGGGTGTTGATCACCAATCACTACATTATCCCCTTGGAATTTTAGAAGGCATTTCCTTACCTCATTCAGGACTTCATTAAGATAACCTTCCATGTTAATAAAATTTATAGGCCTGAATCTAGGAATGAGAATGTAGGATGTTCATTCTCATCTGGGTCCTTACGCCTCATGATTATTTCAATGGGAGGTTCAAGAACTGATGGCAAAGGGATGTGAGGGGGTGAATGAGTTGGACTTCATGGTTCACACTTGGGAGGGGATTTAACTAGTTGAGAAGGAGTTGGATAATAAATTGGACTATAAGTTTGAGTTGCTAGGAGAGCTATGATAGTCCTCAATAATGGGGATCTCAACAAAACATTCAATATTATTAGGATCTTAAGATTCCAAACAATCTTTTTCAGGTGCACTATGCCTCCAAACTTGTCTCCTTCATCTTTGATGCAAACATAGGATTGGAACAATTTGTTTGGACAAGTCACCTTTGAAGGATGATCTTAATCCTTCCAGCTTTGCAAACAAGAAAATACACAAAGTTGAAGGTTAACAAAGATATTCAAACTAGACACTAGTCTTCCTTGAAACCAAATGATAAGATTCGATTTGCCACTAGAATCAAACTTCTAGAATATAACAATTGACAAATTGTTGTGATATATGTTGACATTAAACTTGTTGAATCCTAATGAGATAGAAAGAAAAGACACTAAAATTTCTACAATTATGTTTAAAAGGGGAAAGACACCTTCTAACATGCAATATCAATAGTTCCTACATATAAACAACAGCTCTAGCTTTCTGCAAGAGTACTCAATAACACAAGGCATAAGGTTCTTATCTTCTCCCTGGCAATAACACCAGAAGTGTGGCAGCATTGACACACCAAAGATAGTCAGATCAATTCAAATTTAGGCAAAGAAATTCAAAACTTGATTTACTAGTCACTGGTAACACAAAGGCCAAGGTTATTAGCTTCTCCTCAAAAATGGCACCAGAAGCGTGTTAGTTCCCAGTTGTACACCTCATATGCTTAGCCTTGCACACTCAAAATAAAATGGAAAATAAAGATGAAAAACCCAATGATATGCCATTATATCCAAGGGAGGGTTTGGCATCTAGAATGGACCAAATGCAAAAAATGACTGAGAGGCATCTACAAAGTGTGTGGTCAGCTCCCTACTACTTATGGCTCTACCTTGACCAAGGTGAGAGGACCTAAGGGGTAGCTTGTTCACATGGAAAAGTTCTGAAATTCAACCTCCATGGAGATTTTTGGCACAAAATAACAACAAATATGACCAGGGCACAACCAAAATTTCACACTCCACCTGGGAATATTTGTCACAAGGAATGCATAAATCCTCGAAGTCACATACAAGCTACTGAACACAAATGGGGATGTGCATACAACCTTCATTCTAAAGAATTTTTCAACAAGGGGTTGAATGGAAGACTATAGTGTTGGGATTTAAAACACAAGATGCAAATACATGTTATATGAGCAAGATCTTATGTATTTGCAAGCAAACAACACTTATGATACGCAACAAGGATTGTATCATTTTTAGGTTAGGATAGTTTTTTAATTATAAATAGGAAGGGCATGGTGGTGTGCTGGTAGTTTTCAATCAGTAGGGGATATAACAACATTCATGATATTATCCTTAGACAAGATGTAGGGAAAACTCACATACAAGATAAATAAAATTCCAAATGATCCTTGAAATATTAGAACGTACATTGAAACTAAGCTTTCAAATGTTTTTTCTCTATCAACTCCATAAACCTAGGGTGCCCTAACAAGCTTTTCAATAATATATCCAAAAATAATTTAGAAAGGGTTTATAATTTAGATCTATGCTCAGAATGATAACCAATAATGAACACAAGACCAAATATCCAATCAGCATAACTTGTAAAACACATTATTACACTTCATCAATAGGAAATAGCATAGAACCATGAACATTTTCATTAACTTGAAAAGAAACCTTGCATACATTTGTTTTCAAAATGTTGCCAAGGGGACAAGCATGGTGAGTTTTCTCTTTTGACAAGTGAGACAATAACATGCTCTCAAAGCTTGTTAATGGTTGTATAGTTGTAACCACCTTAGCAAGAGAGACAAGATCTACACATAGCAGTTGATCCCTAAAAACTTTTGTAAAACCCAACTGAGAGAAAATTAAAGACCGATAGCAACCAACACAATAACCAACCTCTGAATAGAGGAGAAGCCCTCTATTTATACATTTTTTACCCATTTCAAATTTGGGAGTGAGGATTATAACCTGCAATTTTCCAAGTCCTGCCAAGATGCTCCTAGTTAGAACAAATCCTTTGACATGCATTGAATCTTCATATAACTATAAGGAAAATAATTTTTACAACTGCCTCTACAATAAATGATGAAAATTTGAAGCAAATTTTTTGATGTTTTGGCTAGAAATGCCTTTCACATTAGTTGGAAGGAGGATATTCATGATGGAGGCCAAACAAAAGTTATCTTTATGTGTAACTGCCTAAAGATCCCTTTGATCACTTACTTGGATAATTGGAAACTTGTAAATAGCTTCCCTCACCCTCATGCATGCCATGGAACAACCTGCTCTTGTAATGATGGCTTGGGAAGATTTGGGATCCATGGTCACTTAAATGATCTTTCTTTGAGTGGCCCACCTTGATCTTGAAAACCTGCAATATCTCTCCCATTGGAGGAGCTTGGATGAGCAAAACATGAGAAAATGTCATACCCAAGCTTACTTGAACCCTTAACACTTTTAGCTCCAACTTGCCTTTTCACATTTTACATTTTACAACTTTGCCCCTTCCAAACTTTGCAATTTTCACATATTTACCTTTTTAGGGTTTCCTTTGCATTATCTCCTTTTTAACTCGTAAATGCATTATTTTCAACCTTTGACCTATTTGGGTAAATCTTGGCCCCTCTTGCAAATTTACAATCTGTAAATTTTCAAGTTGCAATTGGCACTTGTAATTCCCCTGGGAAGTTCTCTTAGGGAAATCTTCAAATGAACTACAAGGAAAATAATTGTTACAACTGCCTCTACAAAAAATAATGAATACTTGAAGCAAATATTTTGATTTTTTTGCTAGAAATACCTTTCACACGAGATGGAAGGAGGATATTCGTGATGGATGCTAAAAAAACTTTGTCTTTATGTGTAATTTCCTAAATATCCCCTTGATCACTTGCTTGGACAACTAGAAACTTTGAGACAGCTGCCCTCCCCCTCATGCACACCATCAAACAACCTGCTCTTGCAATGATGTCTTGGGAATATTCTAGATCCATGGTCACTTAAATGATCTTCCTTGGAGTTGCCCACCTTGATCTTGAAAACCTATAATATCTCTCCCATTGGAGGAGCTTAGAGGAGCTTAGATGAGCAAAACATGAGAAAATGTTATACCCAGGTTTACTTGACCCATTTACACTTTTGGCTCTAACTTGCCTTTTCACATTTTGCACCTTTTCCCCTTGTAAACTTTGTGATTTTCACATATTTGCCTTTTTAAGGTTTCCTTTGCTTTATCTCCTTTTTAATGCATTATTTTCAACCTTTGACCTATTTGGGTAAATCTTGGCCCCTCTTACAAATTTGTAAATTTCTAGGTTGTAATTGGCACTTGTAATTCCCTAGGAAGTTCCCTGAGGGAAATCTTCAAATGAACTACAAGGAAAATCATTGTTACAACTTCCTCTACAAGAAATGATGAAGACTTAAAGCAAATATTTTGATTTTTTGGCTAGAAATGCCTTTCACACGAGCTAAAAGGAGGATATTCATGATGGATGCCAATAAAACTTTGTCTTTGTGTGTAACTACATAAGGATCCCCTTGATCACTTACTTGGACAATTGGAAACTTTTAGACAATTGCCCTCCCCCTCATGAAGCCATGGAATACCCTGCACTTACAATGATGGCTTGGGAATATTCTAGATCCATGGTCACTTTAATGATCTTACTTGGAGTGTCCCAACTTGATCTTAAAAACCTGCAATATCTCTCCCATTGGAGGAGCTTAGACAAGCAAAACATGAGAAAATGTCATACCTAGATTTACTTGACCCCTTTACACTTTTGGCTCCAACTTGCCTTTTCACATTTTGCATTTTGCACCTTTGCCCCTTGTAAACTTTTCAATTTTCACATATTTGTCTTTTTAGGGTTTCCTTTGCATTATCTCCTTTTTAATGCATAAATGCATTATTTTCAACCTTTGACCTATTTGAGTAAATCTTGGCCCCTCTTGAAAATTTTTAAATTTTAAGGTTGTAATTGGCACTTGTAATTCCCTTGAGAAGTTCCCTAAGGGAAATCTTCAAATGAACTACAAGGAAAATCATTGTTACAACTTCCTCTATAAGAAATGATGAAGACTTGAAGCAAATATTTTGATTTTTTGGCTGGAAATGCCTTTCACATGAGCTGGAAGGAGGATATTCATGATGGATGCCAAACAAACTTTTTCTTTATGTGTAATTGCCTAAGTATCCCCTTGATCACTTACTTAGACAACTGGAAATTTCTAGACAGTTACCCTCCCCCTCATGCACGCCATGGAACAACCTGCTCTTGCAATGATGGCTTGGGAATATTCTAGATCCATGGTCTCTTAAATGATCTTCCTTGGAGTGTCCCACCTTGATCTTGAAAACCTACAATAACTCTCCCATTGGAGGAGCTTGGACAAGTAAAACATGAGAAAATGTCATACCTAGGTTTACTTGACCCCTTTACACTTTTGGCTCTAACTTGCCTTTTCACATTTTGCATTTTGCACCTTTGCCCCTTGTAAACTTTGCAATTTTCACATATTTACCTTTTTAGGGTGTCCTTTGCATTATCTCATTTTTAATGCATAAATGCACTATTTTCAACCTTTGACCTATTTGGGTAAATCTTGGCCCCTCTCACAAATTTGCAATTTGTAAATTTCCAGGTTACAATTGGCACTTGTAATTCCCCTGAGAAGTTCCCTTAGGGAAATCTTCAAATGAGCACATAAGGGGTTAATAAATCCATATTGAATTATAATGCATTGAGCATTAACTTTTCTATTTTTAAAAATGACCTCTCTTATGTAGGCTTTATCCAAGATTTGCACAAAATCATCAATTACATGAACATAAAACCCTTCATATTGGCATGTCAAAAACATAGCAATAACACCAACATGTTGCAAGTGCTTTTAAATCCTCAGATTTCCTATGGATCTACCATAATTCATTTTCAATATGCTTATTAAACCTATTGTCAGTGGTGAAATCTCTATTAATTGCTTTGCATAGGGTCCTTGAATATGTCATGCATTTCTATGTGGCATCACCATGTCACGTCCTCTCATCAATATCTTTGTTTTTTTTTAAATAATGATCATGGATTAAAATTGACATCTATGTGCCTATTATTTGACGTTCATGTGACCATCAATGATGTTTTCACGATTGTCAAATTTAAGCCCCAATGGATAATTATTGTGGCTTAAATTTGACGTCCACGTACCCATCATTTGATGTTTGCGTGAACATCTTTGAACTTCACACGATCGTCAAATTTAAGCCCAAAGGGATAATTATCATGGCTTAAATTTGACATTTACATGCCTATCATTTGACATCCGTGTGAATGTCTTTGACGTTTGTATGACCATCAAATTTAAGCCCCAAACATTTAATCGCTAACCTTTACTTTGATGTCCACACACCTATCAATGATGTCCGTGTGACCATCACACTA
This sequence comes from Torreya grandis, assembly GCA_037957365.1. Taxonomy (NCBI): domain Eukaryota; kingdom Viridiplantae; phylum Streptophyta; class Pinopsida; order Cupressales; family Taxaceae; genus Torreya; species Torreya grandis. Next base: position 2,333,368 of record JARHVA010000188.1, read on the forward strand.
CTTGTTCAACTTTAAAGGCTTGCATATTGAGACAAAAAGCATGAAGGCACCAAATTTGCAGGAGATGTTCATGGCATCTAGAATATTGATCTATGTGATCCTTCAACCATGAGACAATTTCTATAAAAACTTATAAAATGCATAAGTAAATTGACCAATCCATTTCTGCATGATGTCCTAATGACGGTCTAGTTTAATTAGACTTGTGTTATGAGCTTTAAATCATGCCCTGTGAGCTTGACACTTGGAACATCTATGCTCATCTTGAGCTACACTGAAAATTCAGCCTCGATCATGTACCGTAGGATCATTTTGCTCCATGTCAATGCATACCATTTGATCGCAATCTGCTAGCTTAGCCGTGATTGGCACAAAATTGACAAGAAAAATTACCAAGTTAGAGCTCAAGACATAAATGACTTAAGACAAAGGACTTAGCCTAAGATTTTGGGGCATTTATAAATATGAAGGAAGTTCTAGGACTTTAATTTTATGCATATAACAAAGGGACCAAGCATTATTCAGACCACTCTAATAAATAAAATGGGACCAAGGGCCACGGGAAATAAAAGGGATCAAGTGTTATGAATTTTTAGACTAAGGTTTGGTTGTGTTAATAAACATGACCAAGCCTTAGTATAAAAATAAAACTAAGTCCTTGGCATATTTAAAATGTTCTTGCTTAAATTTGCTATCGCCAAATTTAATTTTAAATCAGAGGGTCTAAGCTAGGGAAATTGGGACAAAAGACCTTAAAGTGCTCAGACGTGAATTCAACTCAGCCTTTGATAGACCAAAGGCTAATAAAGATTAAATTAATAGGACATCTGACCTTAATGAACACTTGAAAACTAGAATTGAGCTAAAAACTCGTGTATTCATACTTGACAAGGGCTCAATTGCTTCAGTGCAATTTTGGGCACTAACATGCACCATTATCAATAATAATACTGCGTATGGGGTGTTTGTTAAGGTATGCTCAAATAAATAAATAATGAAGATCAGAGTCATCATCCTTAATCTTATTGTCATGAAAATACATATAAGAGGTATATTTCGCATGTAAGTACCAATAATCCCATCTAGTGGGTTTCCATAATGAGATGGAGAGAATGTGCATTATATGCCATTTGCACTTTTGGTTCCTTCTTAGAATGATCTTTAAAATGATGGTTGAATATTTTTTGTTTGTGGTGATCACCAAGTTGTGAGCCTGATTCCTTCGGAGGATCCTCAAATATAAGTTTTTGGTCATCGATAATATCTTGGATTTGTGTTTCAAAGTAAAACATCTATTTGTAGAATGCATTGGTCCTTGATGATAATCACAATATGCATTCACATCATATCCTTTGGGTAGAGGTTGAATCATATCAACCTCGATAAGATGAGGGAGACATATAAGATGACACTCTAGTAACCATTGGAGTAATGAAGTTGGGGACTCAAGTAAACCTGTAAATTGTCTCCTTGGTGCATTGGATAAGACCAGTCAATTCGGTTATTTTGAAACTATATTAACTATGGTGGTTTCCTTTTTAGGTTGAGGAGGTTTTACCTTATAACTTGGTTTGATTGTAAATTTAGTACTATGTATAGATGCATCTGGTGTGTTTGTCACATGCTTGAGCTTATTCATTAACATAATCTTCATTTCACAATCTCGTACAACATGGCATAAGTCATTGAAATATTTGAATTTTTAAAAAGCAATGGACTCATATAAAGGAACAAGCAAACTTTACTTGAATATATCATACAACTCTTTGTCCACCATAAGATTGGTCATTTTGGCTATCATTGTCTTATATCTCAAGACATATTCATTGATAGGTTCATTGATTCCTTGCTTGATTTTGAAAATTTGAAAATAGGAAACTTTTTCTATTAATGGAAAAATACGCTAAAACCTGGTCTACAATAGGTTTGAATGTTTTTATGGATTGTAGAGGTAAATCATAGAAACACCTCAAAGCATATTCCTTGAGGCTTCTTGGAAATAATTGGATCAAAAGTTTATCATTGGAGGCATAGTCAAGGAATGTCGCATAAAGGTTCGAAAATGTTTTTCAAGATCACCCTTGCCATAATAAAATGTGAACTTAGAGGTACAAATCCAATTGGTAAAGGATGAAAAGAGATCTCAAGTGCAAGAGGATTATGCAACACATCTTGAAAATTTATGGCATGAGGAGATTTTAAAACATTTTATTCAATGTTTGTAACATTGTCCTCCAATGTCTTTATAACTTGAAGGAGTGATTGAAATGTAGGTCCAATGGGATTTAGATTAGCAAGTTGAGTAGTAATAGGCATTGAAACCAGTATTTATGTTGAAACAATTAGTAATTCCATGATAGATGTAGCAATGGTAGTTTCAAGGAACATATGTTTAAACACATAACCTATGGCCCCGCTAGATGTATTAGGTTGTAATGTGTTCAGGGGGAGGGATGTATCCACTATAGTTTTGGAACTTTTTGCTTTGAGTATAGTTTTTAAGATCTCATCATGATCTTCATGGTTTTTTCCAATACGTTCATGAAATAATGCAATTGCATTTAATTAATCATGGTTTATTTTCTTATTTTCATTTGTTTCATGGTTTTCATTATCATATTTTTATTCTATGATAACCCTATCATTATGTTTTTCATTGTCAACATGGGTATCGTCATGATCCAAAGTATGATACCCCTTATTGGTTTGAAACATATTAGATGGTGGGAGGGGAAGATCAATATGTTCAATAGGCACACCTCCAAATCTAGGGATACACTTAGGTTGCATGTAAAATATTAGAAGTAAGAAATGGAAAGTACAATAATCTGAAACCGTAGCTAGTTTAAAACCATAAGAATTAAAAAAAAATTGCATTCAAATGAATCAAGTTGACTAAATGTTTAACCCTAAAATTTAAATCTAATGTGATCTTATCATTAACCTTAGATTTTATTAAAGGGATATATATAAATGAAATGGCACAAGGGTGATAATGAGATCTATAGCAGGTCAATTAGATGTTAAACTCAAAAATAAGTATATACTAAATTTATTATGTTGAGTATAGTCTAAATATGAAAAGTACAACTATGTTAGATATATAAATGACAAGTGATGTACTTAGCCTTTTATGATAATTAATACAATTATGAATATATAATAGACAGAAAGTAAGTTGGAAGGATATTCTATAATAGTCATCAAATTTTAGATCTAACACTTATGGCACTCTAGACACTAGCATCACCCTGGGACAGTTGTGTCGATGTTATTGTTTGGGTTCGACATAAGTGTCATGTACAAAATAATTGTTGGAAAAGGATGTGACCACCAAATTACCTATGGATTTTGCTTCACCTTCGCTCTTATGTATTCAGATTTGGGTCATGAAATGTCACTCTTTGTGAGATGGTAAAACCCTGGTTCTCCATCGCCATAGTGACCTTAAAACAAAATGGGTTAGTGAGCACACAATGTCAATCTAACTCTAAATACCCTGATGTCATAGGGCATTGTCTACATATACAATACTCTAAAAGAGGGCCTCAAATTCATGTAGTTCTCTATACGTGTTGGCTTGTGTGTGAATCATGTAATATGGTGCAAAGAAAGTATAACAGTGACCTAGCTTGTAACTTGGCAAATTGGGCTCTTGGGTTGATTCTTTATTACTTCAGACCTATAGATGTGTTGTACCTATGACTGGTATGTAAATAGGAAAAAAAAATTAAATTGAATGCTTGATAAAGTGCTTTAGATAAGTTGCCTTGATTTATTTGGTCATTTGTTAGGTGAGGAATGAATGAGGGTTGATATTGTATTTATACCAATCCTTTTGAAGTAATAACTCATATTAAAGCACTTAAGCTAACCAGTAAGATACATTTCATTTACAAATTGGATGACTTTAGGATAATGGGCACTTGTGTTAGGATAGGCACTCATGTCGATGCTAGCGTCTATCCCATATGTTAGTGTCCAAGGGGCAAGAAAGCATATACATGTTTAGAAGTTGTAGAGGTGGAAGATAAGTGCATTTTAATCATTTTAGACAAGAGAGAAGGTCTGTGTCATCAACATAAGACTAGTGTGACTAAGATATATATACCAAAGGGCACAAGATAGAGCAAATGCGAGACCTACAGAAGTGGGAATGGTATAGAACTTAGAGAAACAGCCAAGGTCTAAGTTTTCCAAGTGTAAAAAATTGAGGTGTTATATAATCATAAAATAGTGACTACATGATGAAATAAGATACTTAGCTAGTTCTATTGTTAATACAGATCTAGATATAGAACAGGCAATAAGTAGACTAGAAGAATATTTTGGAAGTCACCAAATTTTATATTTTATGCCTCTATAGCCATAGATAATTACGTCAGCCTAGGACAATTATGTCGACACTAGTGTCTAGGTTGGACACAAGTGTCCTATATAAAATAATTGTTATTATAAGATGTGACCACCTAGATGCTTCTGGGTTTTTCATCACCTTTTCTTTAGTGAATATAAATCTATGTTGTGGACTATCGATCCTTGTCAAATAGAAAAACCCTAGTTCTTCATCCTCATAGTGGTTATGAGAAAAAATGGGTTAATGGTCACATAGTGTCAAGTTGCCCTAAATACCCCTATGTCAATGAGTTTTGCCTACATAGTTAATACTCTGAAGAGGCCTTAGACCTATGTAGTTCTCCCATATGTGTTGGCTTGTGTGTGAATCATAAAATGTGTGATAAGCAAGTACAATAATGACCTAGCTTGTAACTTGGTAAATATAGCTCTTGAGATACTCCTTTAGTACTTTAGACCTGTAGATGTGATGTCCCTATGACTGATATGAAAATAAGATAAAATAGGGAAGCTTTGCTCACTTGAGTGCTTAATTGAATGTTTATGGTAAGTTATTTAGTGAGTAGATAAGAAATTCTATTTGAGGTATGAATGAGGGTTGATCTTGTATTTATATCAATATTTTTGAAGAACATCTCACATAATAGCACCTAGGCCAACCATTAGGATATGTTTCATTTGAAAATTAGATGACTTTAGGGCATTGGACACTTACATCAGAACAAGACACATGTGTCAACATGGGTGTCTGTCTGGGATGCAAGTGTCCAAGGAGCAGAAAAATAAGAATAGGCTCAAAACTTGCAGAGGTATAAGATAATCAAGTTTTAAGCATTCTAACAAGATTGAAGGCCTAGGTCATCAACATAAGACTATTGTTTAAGAGATAGGCCAATGGGGCATAAGAAAGAGTAGATGTGAGACTTGTAAAAGCAGGAAAGGTCTAGAACTGAGAGGAACAACCAAGGCATGATTTTTCCAAGTGTACAAGACTGGGGTGTTATATAATTCATAAATAGTGTCTACAAGTCTCAACTCTGAAACAAACATGGCATTTGCGATTAAAAATCCCAATGTGCTTGATATGTTTCCAAAATAAAATACCTTGATAAATAAAACACCAGATAAAGTAGGCAAGTTTTTGCTTGAGCTTGGCATTCCATATCATGTTGACTCTGGCAAGCCACATTATTGGAGAGGATTTCAAATGCCATTACTTGTTAAAGTTACCCAAAGCTAAAGAAAATAGAATCATAATTTGATAGAGGAGACCAGGGGACTAGTTTTTATAGGAGGTTTCATAATTTCATTACTAATCCTTCCACCAAGAAACTAAAGCTTGCATACCCATCTTGTGGAGCATAACATTTAGCATCAACTCTTGAATATGTAGAATAAAAAGGAAGTTTGACCTCAACAGCTTAAAATTATTTTATAAGGTAGGCCACAAGATCTAATCTCTAGATGAAACAATATCTCTAATAGTGGCAATAACTTTTCTGAAAAGCTGAAGGGCCTTAATACCTGATGTATTCATAGGAGGAATGTTGATACTTGTCATGATCGAGGACCATGTAATAAAATTACTTAAGCAATAAAGTAGAATCACATAAATATATCATAATATGATTGAAATAAGACAAAAACAATTAAATAAATGATGAACCACTTTGAGGGGGAAACCTCCACAAACTTACAATAAACACAAAATTTATAATATAATGATCAAATATTAACCACTACTTCCTATATATATCCTAATTATGTTATGGACACACCCTACGTTGACCCTACTACCATTATGAAGCTGTAGAAATGACCATATGACTTAATTAAAATTTATGCTAGCCACAAGTCAAACACACATATCTCAATAGGCATTATAGGTTAAGGGCATAACATGCCCCTCTCCTTAAAACTATCTTTGTCCCCAATGTTGACAATATTTGGATGATTCTACAATAGATATTCATAATCCCATGTCACATCTTCATTGTCTAGATTATTACACTTGATCAAATACTCAATTTTTACCCTCATCCTCAATCTATTAGTTGCATCTAACAGATTTATTTATATTTTAAATGATTTTTCCTTCCTCATCAAGCTTTGGAAACTATGGAAAAACTATATGGGTGTAAACGTTATGTCCGACAACCTTTTTCAAGCAAAAACCATGAAAAACCAAATGTATTTTCACTGACTTGGGTAACTCTAGTTTGTATGTTACACCACAAATCTTTTGCAAGACTTGATAAGGGCCATAATAATTAGGTGAAATATTGTTATCCTTCTTTTTTTAATTTCAAGGAGATTTGATTATATGGTTATAATGGCACAAAATCCCATCTCCAACTTCAAAATGTCTTTCATTGTGATGTTTTTTAGCTTGTTAATTTGTGTGGTTATATGACATTGTCATGCTCTCTATAAGACTAGAGAGTACCTCTTGATGGTGTTGAATGTGCTCTGCAATTGCTCAAACCTTTGAATAGACCCTCTAAAATGAGATGTTGGATGGTACCCATACAATGCCAAAAATAGAGATATTTTGGATGAAGTAAAAAAATAAATGTTATATGACTATTTTTCAAGTGGCAGCGATTGAACCCATTTCTCTTGTTTATCTGAAGCAAAATAATAAAGATAACCCTCCAGGCACTTGTTTACCACCCTAGTTATCTCATTAGATTGGGGATTATATGATGAGCTATGAGCTAGTTAAGTACCCAAACATGAGAATAAATCAATCTAAAAATTACTGGTAAATATATGATTATGATCACTTACCATAAGTTTTGGTTTCCCATGTAGCTTCTAAACAATAACCATAAAATTCATTGCTACAAACATACGTGACAAGGCAAAAACATGGGCACATTTGGTGAGTTTGTCCATGACCACCATAATTATATTTTCCCTTCAAATTTAGGAAACCCTGTGATGAAATCCATAGAAACCTCCTCCCACCTCTAGTTAGGAATAGATTGAGGTTTTAGAAGACCCATAGTCTTAATTGTCTCCCCCTTGTTTTGTTGGCACACCATGCTTTCTACCACAAATTTTTAAACATCCTCTTTTAGCTCTTCCCAAAAAAAATTCTACATGATTCTATGATATTTCTTTAATAAGCCATAATGTCCACCCCCATGAGAAGCATGAAACTCCAAAATAACTTGATTTTTAAGGGTAAAGTTCTTGCATATATAAAACCTATCCTTTTACGATAAAGCATCCCCTTTCCATACAAATGTGTCTAACGTGCTCATATCTTACTGCATCTTTTGAATGAGATTTTGTGTATATTTTTCATTCTTCCATTTTTATCTTGCCTCATCTATTCAATCTGCATGTAATATAGACATGGCACACAACAATGCCTCCATGGACTCATCCCTCCTAGATGACCCATTTATGTTATTTTTTAGATTATAATAGTTTCTTCAAGAAGTATTTCAAACTATCATGATCTATCTTTGCCTTGAAGTGTCTTCCCATTAGATATTATCTCCATAATTGTTTGATCGCATGAAAGATAGCCATCATTTCATTCTCATAAATGGACTTTAAAAAATTATTACCTTTAGTTTGTGACTCTCAAATGCAATCGGACGTCCCTCTTGCATGAGTGCTACACCCATATCATAACCTAAGGCATCACATTCAACAATAAAGTTTTTGAAAAAAAATGAGTTAGCTAGAACCAAAGTGGTACACACAGCCTCTTCAACTTCTCAAATGCCCTAGTGACTACCTCATTCCAGTTGAAAGAGTCATTCTTCAATAATAGTGTTAGTGATGTTACTATGTTTCCATAATTATTTACAAATATATAATCCCCATAGGTTATTGAGGGTTCTAGGTACTTTCCATTATATCATGGTCTTGAGCTTGTGAGGGTCTAGTTTGGCACCATCATGAGAGATAATGTGACCTAATTATTGCACCTCCTTGACTCCAAAAGCACACTTAGAAGGCTTGGTATAAATATGATTTTGTTTAAGAGTTTACAAAACATAATTCACCTAATGTAGGTGTTCCTCCCATGTTTTGTTGTAGATTAAGATATCATCAAAGAACAACAAGACAAACTTCCACAGAAATGGCCTAAAGATAGAATTCATCAAATTCTAAAATGTAAATAATGCATTTATGAGGCCAAAAATAATCACCATAAATTCATAGTGGCCCTCATGTGTCCTAAATGTGATCTTATGAATATTCCCATATGTGATTATATATGAAGATACCCTAAATGAATATCTAGTTTTTTAAAATAAACACCACCATAAAACTCATCTAGCAAATCATTAATTATCGAAATAGGAAATGTATATTTGATAGTGTTCTTGTTGAACTCTTTGTAGTTTTCACACATGCATCAAGTGTCATCCTTCTTATGCACCATCACCACTATAAAATAATAAGCACATTGACTATGACTAATAATACCTACTTCCAACATATCTGTATAATTTTCTCGATCTCACTATTTTGCACATATAAGCATTAATAAGGTATGATGTTCAGTGGTTGACTCCTTAGTAATTTTTGAATCTCATGATCACGATCTATTTTTAGATGTAACCCTTTTGATATATCCTCAAAAACAATTGAGTGGCCATCTATAATTACCTATAGATATGGCAGTATAGACACCTTTCACTATTGTGCCAAAAACCCATCTACACCCTTTTTAAGCGTCTTTGGCATCTAATGAGAGCTCACTAACTATGGAGACTTTGCATACAATCTACACAATTTAAAAGTCCTACCCTCTTATGAAAGCACAAGAACAACTCTTGGAAGTTCATCTCAATAATTCCCAAGGTAGTGAGTCATTGGACCTCCAACATAATGTTTACTCAACCAATGGAAATGGAAAACATGGGGAAATTTAGTGGCTTGTCTCTCATGGTGAGCTTAATATTATGGCATTTCCCTGATCAACTAACTATACCCCCATCTGTAATCTTGACCTAAAATTTTGAATCTCGATAAATAAAAGAGTTCAAGTGCATAGTCGATTTATGCTTGATGAAGTTGTGAGTACTCCCTAAATCAATATTGTCACCTTCTATTTTTTTAATAAACCCAATACCTTGAGGGTTTTGGGGGTGCTAATATCTAAAAGTGCATGGTAAGAAATTTTTGGTTAGGAATCCCTTAACTCCTTTAGCTCATCAACAACCTCTAATGCACCTTATTCATCCCTTATTCTTCATTGGGACCCTCAATGCAGAACCACTTATTTTCAACACATTGATGTCCCGACGATATTTGCTATCACAATTAAAACATAACCCTTTCTTTTTGCTTCAATTTTTTTAGGTGTCAACCTGGTAAGCTAAGGGAATGATAATATATTCAGAAAAATTAAATGAATTAAACATGTTTACCTCATGTTGAATATGGTCCTTGAGCCTACCAAGAAACAAGTCATTCTTTTTTCCATCGTGTAATCATTTCCATGCGCAAAGTTTCTAAAATTGATAGATATAATCCTTGACCAACCCTGTTTGTCATAGCTTTTCTAATTTAGTGAAGTAATTCTCTGTCACACTACCACTATATTGTGTTTGATTATCCTCTGTAAGAATTGATCAAGTGACCCTAAGAGCCTTCTTCTTCTTTTGAACACACAACATCAATACCAAATGAATTGTTTAGGTTCTACAGATAAAGATGTCATAATAACCCTTTTCCCATAGGGGATATGATGTAGATATTAAAAAATCCATTTGATTGACAAGTGGATCCTCTTCATCAAACTTAAGCATGTCCACCTTTGGTAGTAGGTTATGAAGCCCTATTTTATTGTTATCCACGGAATGATGTACATTATTTGGAAGAATACCAAGTTGTCTCTTAGAGCCAATTTTATTCAGTTGTGAGACTAACATCTTTATGGAATTCATGAAAGAGTCCAATTCTCCTTTCATCTCATTACACATATTCTCCACATCTCCTTTTATTTCCTTGTGTATATTCTCCAATCCAGACTCTATGTTGTGCATAACATCGTCTAAATCATGCACTTCCTCATCCAATGAAGAAGACCTCATATTAGAAGTCCCACCTGATCCGAACTCCAAATTTATCTCCTCTTTGTTAGGAGTTTTCCCTAGTATAAATGTAATCTTTCCTCAGCCTCTAGTTTTCAACCATCATGTTGAGGCTTGACAGTTCATAATTTAATTTTCTTCTTTGACCAAACTTTTTTGGACTTAGGTCAGTGTCAAAACCAAAAATTCAAAGAAAAGACGACCACCATATTTTTGCGAGCTTTTCGAAAATGTAATTAAATGAGAAAATTCTTAAAAAAATGGCCCATAAAGGAAATTTATGAAAAAACTTTAAATCGCAATAACTCACTCAAAATTGATCACCAAGCCCTAATTTTTTAACTATAATGTCCTTGAATTATTCCAACTTTAGTAAAAACATTGTAGAAATATTTGCAACGGTTTGTAAGATATAATCGATTATCCAAAATTAAGGTTTCACCTACAATTTTGCCCAAATTAAAGCTCTAATACCACTTGTAATGAAATTACTTGTCCATTAAATTATAATAATAGAAATGTGTCATAATATGATTGAAATAAGAGCAATGTAGTTGAATAAATGATGAGCCACTTTGAGAGGAAAACCTCCATTACCTTACAATAAGAACAAAATTCACAATATGATTATTAGATACTAACCACTACCTCTTCTATATAGCCTAATTATGTTATGGACACACCCTAAGCCAACCCTACTACAAATATAAAGCTATAGAAATGATCACATTACTTAATTAAAGGTTATATTACCCACAAGTGGGCCACACATATCCCAATACATGTTATAGGTTAATGGCATAGCAAACCACCAAAGATTATGATCATTAAAATAAAGACCAATTTTAATACCATCGCCAACCCCACTTGAGATGAGGCTTAATAACTTCGAAGGCTTTCCAAATGCTCTTGGCAACAACAGATCCTTCAATTTTGATAAGGATGGAAGTAATCAAAAGAGTGTGGAAACTTATTTTTTTCCAACAATTTTTGCCATAGGAAAACTTGAAAAAATGTAGTAACTTAGAAATACTTTCCAAGCCTCGTTCCCCTCAATAGCCCTTACAAACCACTTGGCATAGAGAGCAATGTTTGTCTATAGATATCAATAATGCTCATGCCTCTTTTTTCATGAGGAATCAAACAACTTTAAGAAATTCTTGAGGCTACTTAGCATAGGCTCAGAGAAAATCTCTAAGCAATTTTGTTAATTTTTTATATGAGGATTTTGAAGGACCCAACAAGAAGAGCAATAGACATGAGTGGTTTCAATAATTTTGCTATAAACCTAAAATTTCCCTGATATGAAAATAGGCTTGGTAATCCAGTGGGAAATATTTTTCTCCACTCTTTCAATTACATACTACCATAACTTAGTGATAGAGTTGTCAAAGGTGAAGAGAATACCAAGGAACGTGAACTTATCCCCCTTTTTTATCCATTTCTATTAAGTCTTTTTGGCAAGAGCATCATACTTTGTTTGTAGCATTGCATTTTCACCCATTGCATATTAGATCTAGAAGCTTTGCATAAAATGTTAAGGCAACGCAATGCCTCTTTGAAACAGGCCTCATGCTATGCAAGCATGAGGAACAAATGTCTGCAAACTGCCCATTGATTAACTAAGTGGTGTGATTAGGAATGGAAATTTCCATAATCCGCCCACCCTCAACTTTGTGTACAAAAAAAGATCCAAATGTTTCATCCACAATCATGTACAATGCAGGAGCGAGAGGGAAACCTTGCATAATAGAGCGAAAAATCCCAAAGCTTTTGAACTTGTGGTATTGATGGTTAGACAAGTCGAGGCCTCTAACAATACAGTCTGAATATTTAATAGAAGAAATGCACCAATACATAAAGATTTAAGCATCGCAAGAATGAAAGGCCACTCAATACAATCATAGGCTTTTCCAAGGTCAAGTTTGAGGAAGAAGGTCCTTTGTTGAGAGGCGCATACCCATTCCATTCCTTCCCAGACAAAAATGTTGTCGTCTAGCATGTAACGACTTTTAATAAACACAATTGGATCTAGTCTAATGATCGTGTGAAAGATATGCCAAAATCGTAGCACTAAAGCTTTGGCAATGATTTTACAAGAGAGATTGAAAACCAACCGGTAATGAGTTTGGTATTTGTTGTGTTAGGAATGAACTTAATGTTGCCTTTGTCTATGATGGCCCCTAAAGACTTACGACTTAAGACTTCTCTGTAAATCTGAAGCAAGTCAGGTCCAACAAACTACCAAAGCGATTTGTAAAATTTACAAGGAAACCCATGCACTCTCGACACCTTATCACTAGCTAGGCATTGAACGGCATGATAAAGCTCACCTAGAGGCATCACAAAGTTTTTAAGCCAAAGGGCTTAACTTGCGAGGCACCACATCTAAACATTCTTGCAAAGTTGGATCTCTTAGTCAAGTTTTTTTGGGCTTGGAACACCAATTTATAGTGCTCCAGAAATGTCAAGGAAATATCTAGCACACTAGCGAATCAATTCTGCATAATTTTGATAGATTTGATTTGCTCTTTGACCTACTCAGCATTGAGATATTTGAAAAAATCTTTAGATGCACGGTTACCAATTTTGAGCCAATGCAATTGGAGTTGAACTTGAGCACCTTTGGCCATGAGGATTTCCACAATTTTAAGTTTGCATTTGAGTTTCGCTACCTTGGTCTGCAACTAGGTGTCAAGGGGGATTTGCTCAAGTAATGAAGAAAACCTTTGGTATTCCTTGGACAGAGCACAATCAACTCATTTTAGAACCCGCACAACTTGTTTGCTAGTGTGGTGGAGGAAAGAAGTGTTGTGGTTGATCGCATCATTCCACTACTCAACCCAACTAGAAGTGTATGGCAGACATGGCAAAAAAATCCATAGTCTCATGATGAGTTGAATCGTACCCTTGTGGCTAAGGGGTGACCTACTCAAGTAGAATTGATTGCACAAAATTTTATAATAGCCACTTCCCCATTCCAACTGGGATGTGATGGTACCATGGTCGAAAAGGAAAAACTCTAGGTGAATAGTGGTAGCTTGCCCATCAGAAACACAAAAGGAGAACACATGTTGCTCAGAAAGAATTATACTATCTAGCAATCTGAGTACCAGATTGATGTCGGCCTAAAAGTTGAAGCAACTAAGCCATGATTTAAAGCTTGAAGAGTGTTGTTGAAAAAGTGGATCTACTGAACCTCAATGGTTTTTAAAGCAATGCCAAGCTTAACACTCTCCTACACACCACTGCATATGCAAAGCTCCTTTATCCTCAAGGACTTCAATCATATTAAAGTCACCATAGTCACCATATTAGCCAGGCAAAAAAACACAAAATATCGATTAACCAACACCATAATGTTGTTCTATAGAGACCATAATTAGGGGCATCAACATTGACAACACCTAAAGAATGATTGCCAATATCAAGAATCACCCAAAACAATTGGATCTAATGGGTCTCCCATGAGGCAATAATTAATGGGGCAAACTTTGGGGAAACTAAAATACTAGCATCACCAAGTGCATGTTCATGGGAAGTAGAAAATTGTGTTGTATTAAACCAAATACTTCTCAAAAAGTTAACAAAATAAAACTAAAAATTTAACTTCCTACAAACATATAAAATCTTAAGTACCCAACCACTTACAAGCAGGTCTCAAATTGAATTTGCGAGAGGACTCTATATGCAGTTCTCCTTGCCCATCCTCAAATTCTTCCTTTGAACCCAGCATTGCAAAATGATTACTCAATAATGGTGGTTGGTGTGGCAGTAAAAAATCATGTGATGAAATGGAGTGCATTTAGCCCCATTCGCTCCCTGAGGTGAGTCCCCTGCCCCCTGCCATGAGGTGGACTACACAATCATCATGTGGGATAAGCACTAGTTGAGGAAGTTCCAACACTGTAAATTACTAACTACATATGATTTTCTCGAGGAACTTCGATTTTAGGGGTAGCCGATGGGCCTTGAGGTTGAGGAACAAAGAGGGGAGGGGGAATAACACTCCAATTTTTTCACAACCTATTGCAGTTTGCTACTGGAAATGAAATTAGTTGGTTTAGGGTTTTTATTCCTAGTGGCGGCTTTCTTGTTTGCAACAGTAGTCCACCCATCATTTTTTTCATCCACCTTTTGCTTTTCACAGGGGTGCTTGCTAGGTAAATGACCTTGAGCAAACCCTGTGGGGACAATCACGAATCCTATGGTCAGGGGATTGACGTCGAAAACATGTTTAGAAAGTTGACATAAGTGACTTTCTGTGAAAAGCATCCAATCCCTATTTGAATATCAATTAACTATTTCAAGTCTTTTGTCAAATCAACCTCGACACATATGGGCTTGTTTGGATGCACAAAATAAAAATATATATTTCATTGCAAAGCATATGCCCTATGGATTGGACAACCTCAAAGGAAAAAACTAGGAGACCAGAGAACTCTTCCCAACATTAACAACAATGGTTGTGAGAGGTTGGTTGAAAGCCATTTATAAAGGCTTATTATGCCCAAAGGCAGAGTTATAACCAAAATAAATGTGAGTTGGTCTTTAAGATCTCACCAAAGCAGTTTGATATGGGTATGGACAAGACAGCGAAACATATCACAATCATGCAAAAAAACCTAGTAAGGCAAGTTTCTCAAGAAGTCCAAATCAATAATTTTAACTGGCACTGGGGAATTCTGAAGCAAAGGGCCTTTTTTTTTTAGTTTTTTGGGGATTAAAGCAAGGAAGCAAGGTACAGTTTCTTATCAAGTTAAAATTCAAGCTTTGTCCTTCCCTGTAATGTGTTCCCCCCTGTCATGCCCAATGTAATTCTATTGAGCATGATGCCCTGCCCCACAAGTGATAAGGAGTGTTGGTCTAGTTTTTGGCCAAACACACCCTAGTTCTCTCACGCACCACCTTTATGATACTAAGACTTAACCCACTCGTGTTGGCATATCACACAAGGGAACCTTGTGTGCTCCCTGAGGCGCAAAGAGGGTAGTCGAGATGGGTTGGGGGTAGTTACATGCAATGGGGTGGAAGCATGCCCTTGCACTCCTCTACTCATTTGTGTTGGTGTTAAGGTCGTACTTAGCCTTATCCTTTAGAACCACAGCCATAAACTAACTTAGATGTGCACAGTCTTTAGTAATTTCAATGAAAACTAGCACAACTAACCTAGTATGTAGCAAACAATCCTAAGTAAGAGAGTAGTGCCAATCAATTTATAAGCATCGGGTCAATAACACAACTTTATTGTTTAGCATTTGAATATTATATAATTGTTCATGCCTTACAAGGCGCTCATGGCGCTTACAATACCACAACTTTCACTACTAGTTATATCTCTATTCTAAGCTATCACAACAGTTCTTAGGATTCTCGAAATACAATTCAATAGTGTTTTTGCAACTGACTGGATATCTCTCTAATTACCATCCAATTCCCAACCCTTTTCTCTCATAAGGGTCTACCTTTTATAGGCTCCTACAAGCCCTTTCTACCACCAACTGCAATCACATAGTAGTATTGCATCATTTTACCACCTGACACTTAATACTTTGGACTCCCCGATGCCATCTACTGTCATCTTTTGTCATTGCTTCTCAACTGCCTATCAGGGTCAGCTGTCAGTCTTAACTCCCATGTTTATCCCCATGATATTTGTTGCAATTCCTAGATTCAGGTGGTTGCATGTCTTGATCTTGATGTTTGTCATTTAGCACATGTGGATATAGTTTCTGACGGTGTGCCCCTGTCTTGTTGGCAATCCATGATGGGTGTGCACACAAGTTATGGGTTTGGATTGTACACATTGTTCTTCGGCTATTGGTGTTAGTTTATCTTCGTCTATTGCATGCTTGCATGTTTTAGTCTTAGTTTGGACTTGGTGGATTTCCTAGGGTCAATAGGGAGGCTTTTAGTTGCCAAAGGAGCTTAAGGTTGGCTAAGGGGAAAGAAGTAATTCAACAAATGGTCTAGGAGCAACAACCACCATGATAAACTATTACACCTTTGGATGATTTTCACCAAGCCTATCATGGACAAATTGATTATGGACAAAGTGATCATAGATGAGGGTACCAAAATGACTTGAGAGGCAATGATGAATTCATTGAAGAGAGCTCTGGTTTAGGACATCAAGAACCGAAGGTTACTAAAGTGGACTCCTACAAATCCTTTTTGGGCTCTATTGGGAATGAGGTTGGAGTAAAGGTTAGCAGTTGACTGTCATAGATGCCACGATCAATCCTAGGTAGTCCATGCCCAAGGGGAATACAATGAAAGTTACAGTCCATCTTGTTGAATTCAAACAACAATTCCGCAATTCATGAAGATATGGAACAAATGGAAGGCGGGGTGATGTTGATATTGGATAAAATTTGGAGGTTCATGGAAGGCATCATTGCTAATATGGTTAAGCAAAAATTTAGGACTAATGCGCTCTGCTCAATGGTCTATATTGATACAACTAAACTAAATAAGTAGGGTGAAAAGGAAGAGATTAGTTTGGCAACGCTCCTCCATTCACTAAAATTAGAAGACATTGGGCCCACTACTATTGTCGCAATGAAAATTGTGGATGTGCCAAGGTCAAGTGAGGAAACAACGAAATAGAAGGGCATAGTGTAGTGAAATACCTTGGTTGCAGGCATAACATAGTATTTTTACCAAATAGCAAATGATATCTTATGTGCCCTTAACAAGCATGTTAAGTGCCCCATTTTGGTCAAGCACAGATTGATCTGGCCTTTGAATTAGTATTTTTTTAAAGTGGGTAGATAGCATTGATGTGACTAGTATAAGCTGAAGTTCTTAGTAGGTGGTTATGACTTCTAAATTTTAAATACCTGCTCAATTTGGATCATGTAGAAACCATGCAACTCCCACAAGGATAGCAAATATTAATCTCGTTATAGGTTGAAGACCCATAGCTGATCAAGAGATGGTTTCTACTGCAGGAATAAATGAGCTTAACAGCTTGTCTGTAAAACTTCAATAATATGTCGCAGATGTCAAATTAATTGATTGTGGAATTTTAAATGGTTTATTGGTTCTTAAATATTTTGTTTAGGATAGCACAATTACTGTTTGCAATCTTGTATTTTGATTTGGTGTAGAATCCATGAGCATATTTGTTTCGAGTTCTTATATCTATAGGGGCCCTTTGTCCTTTTTAGTTTTATCTCTCAAAACATTATTTACTCACATACTTCACTTTAGTGCCATTGTGCTAGGTGGAATTTTCTTCATTGAATTTTCTTCATTTTATATCCCGCTTGGACTTATCAAAGTGGAAAAACTGCTACTAAAAATCCCTTCACTAATACTGAAAATAGTATGCACTTACCCACATCCCTTAACAAGGAAGCTTAATTCATTTTTTCTACCTGGAAAGAAATGCTAGTGATGAAAACCAGAATGAGAAAAGTAACTAATCCTTGACCAAGAAATAGAAGCAAGGACTGAATGAATATTGAAAATATGCTTAAATTAATTACAGCAATGAAGAAGCATCAATGACTGCAGAGGACTCGCTTTCATTTTGATCCATACGGCTGCCCCTGTTCACTTTTTCAAGGAAGTTATTATCGTTCACCATTGTTCTGATCAAAAAGTGTCCCATTTTAATCATTGAATTGAATAACCTTTCATACTTGAAAATAGATGAAACAAATATTCTTTGAATGCCCTTCATACACTAGGCTCTATATATTATATAGGATTTTCATTAAATATGAACATTTGAGACGTCATCTAAGAATGATACTTTAGCGAAAACACTTTTCATTAAGGTCACAACATCTTCAACCCAGAAGGCTTTTGCAACATCTCCAAGCTCATGGAACTTTGAATCTTCAACCATCCTTATTTGAATATTCTGATTATTCATCCAAAATGACACTAATGATTTGTCATCTTGTGATTTTTTATCGATATATTCGTAACAATGGAATAGCTAGTACAGATATCTTAAATAAATCCATTTGAAATATGCCAAGAGAGACATATTTGCTCTTATCTTGGATTTTTCACATACCACATTGATTAATAATTCCATTACTTTCAACAATTTCCTACTAACTGGTACCACAAATTGCATCAATTTAGCTACTCCACTGTATACGCAAAATATTACAATGTTTCGATTGACTTCCATCCAAAAAGAAGAAAATTCTAAGTGGCAGTCAAATGGATGTCATTTAAAATTAAAATTTCCCTGCGAAATTCAAATGGTTGTCAAAATTAACATTGGACATAATTATGAACAACTCATTCCATTACACTCCTTTGTTGCCTTTGTAGTCTTAAACACATCTATCTAAAATACACCAAGAAATATCAATCTCAAGGTTTAAATCTTCAATTTTTCACATTCCACATTGATTAATAAATTCATTACCTTCTCTTCTACTTTTCCACTCACTAGTGACAAATGGCATCCATCTAGCTACACCGATGTGGTGGGCTCGAAAAATTATTTTTAAAGGAAAAAAAACATCTCCAAACTCCCTACTATGGCCAACATATTATGATTTTTCTATTAACTTCTCCATGCAAAAGAAAAAACTTGTGATGGTCTAATGGATGTCAAATTTAAGTTCAAAAATCCTTTGTCATGGTCAAATAGACATCGAAGTTAATATCGAACATAAAAGTGAACAACTCGCTCCATTACACCACCCCACTACTGCCATTGTAAAACACCTATTGACGTAA